>JASANG010004095.1:0-218249 GCA_030248215.1 Enoplolaimus lenunculus
AGATTCGGGTAAAGCTGAACACTGGACTTGCGGGAATGCCCTGTGCAACTTTGGTGGTGACTAATCAGAGTTAAAATTTCAAAATTGTAAAATTTTAAAACAGTGCAAAATAAATTGCAAGTTGCGCTTTATTTCGTGATATACACGTCAACGAGCCAATCATGTGTTGGTGAGCAGTGGCGGATCCAGGATCTCAAAATGGGGGGGGCAAAATTTCACAGGTAATAAACTTTACTTTTGACCCACACACAAACCGCGAACTATTGTCACAAAATTGCTAAGTATGTAATTTTTGTCGAGATGCTGTTGGGGGGGGGGGGGGCACGGCCGGGGTGGCCCCCCATGCATCCGCCATTGTTGTTGAGTTGTTGGGACTGTGACTAATACATAAATTTTCATTCATGACTGTTGTCGTATATCTGAACCGTTACGGAAGCGGATAAGTACGTATATATTGGTAAATGTCGGCTCGTATGTAATATATCTTTGAGTCATTTTAGTACGTACGTACATAATTTGGTTTTTGTATGTAATTATTGCGCTGCAGACAGTAAGTCCAACCAGATGCGGAAAATACCGGAGCTGGAGATAAGTGAGACTTGCCGGAGCCGGGGATCAACAAAGGTTGCCGGAGCTGGAGCAGAGTGGGGAACTGGGTACGGATTTGTTTAGCCGACCGCGGTGTACCCACGCAAATAAAAATTTGTTACCCGCGGGTATACCGGGCGGAAAACAAGATCTACCTGCGATCCACGTTTTATCCGCGCCTGAAGCTAAACCAGTTATTTTAAACGTCGCTGGTGATTTGTGATTAAATATAGTTTTGCGTCATAGCTCCAATGATTTTTTAACGCCTGAAAGCGTTTACTAGAAACAACAAAATTTTAAACCAAACTAAATAAAGCACAGACGTTTTGGTTTTTCAACGCTCGTTGACGAACGCGGTTAATAGCCTACGTGGTGCACCTTACCGCTTAAAAAGTTTGGCGTGGGTAGGACCTGTGAATTTTTTACGGCGTGATCCAAATCTTTACCCGCGGGTATACCCGCGCGTTGAAATTCTTTACCCGACCCGCGTTCACCTGCCGGTAATGTCCCACTCTGAGCCGGAGATCAATAAAGCTTACCGGAGCCGGACACGAAGCCGGAGGTGTAAACGAAAGTAGCAGGTTAAAAGTGCCACTTTTGTTAAGATATACGTACGTTATGTCTGTAGTAAGTTTAATATTATCATGGTAATCTTCTAGTGTAGTAGTATATAACTTATCTAAACATTAAGATAACCTCATTTTTTGTTTATATTTGAACTCAGAATTATATAGTAAATCTAACTTTATGATTTTTGAAATAAGGATTAACGTACGTATTTCGTGAAATTTCTGAACAGGCAGTGAAAAAACACTGTAACACACACGTTTCAGGTTCAGCCTAGGCGGATGGATCCAGGTGACAAAGTTAGATTTACTGCGATATTCATCCGCAAAACGACTTTTTAAACATCGTTGCAATATTGAGAAATGTAATTTTGGCTGTGTATCTGTAATGTGGCAGAATTTACATTATTTTAATGTTTGAGGAATCAAAATTGACGCGTATGCGTTGTTGTACTTTAATGCTATACGTATATAATGCTTATGTTCACACTGGTGATATAAGAAACCCTCGCCACGGTTTTTCTTGCGGCTAACACACTGCACGACCCAAGTTCGAAGTTTTGCCCAAAGTTATGGACACCGCTGAATAATTCAACCTTGGCTTTGTTGCGAGCGAGCCAAACATGCTATCACTACACCATACGGTCATTGCAATTTGCAAGAACTTGATATACCGGTATATATACGTATATATAATATATATAATATATATTATATATATATTTATATATATATTTTGATCTTTTTCTGTCTCCTTACGTTCCCATCTACTGAAACAAAAAAAAAAAACAACCCAAAACCAAACAACACCCAAAAAAATTCAGTCCCATGGTGTGGCAATTTTGCAGGTTCATAAGAGAATCGCTGTTCCCTTAACAGCGAATACATTAAAAAAGCAAGAAACCCCCCCGGCACCGGATATGAGAGAAGGGGGAGAGGCTTTAAACTTAACAACTTGACTGGGGGTTGGGGTGGTGCTCGGCCTGTTTACCGTTCGACCAGTTTTTATGAAAATAAATTTACTCGCTTGGTCTCAAATTGAATTGTCATTCCGTACTGTTAAGGTCTAACACTTGTAGCGGAAGCGTATTTATGACTGGTATTACAGCAATAGGTTTAAACCCCACAATGACAAGTGTATAATGCATTTAGTCGCATTACCGTTATAAAAAAAAAAAAAAAAAAAATAAGTGTTGGACAACAGTAGAATTTTGGTATTACAATTTGAATAACTCAGTTTAATATGTGTGTGAACGGTAAGTGTATGTACAGAAAAGATTGCAATAAAATATATATATAAATATATATATAATATATATTATATATATTATATATACGTATATATACCGGTATATCAAGTTCTTGCAAATTGCAATGACCGTATGGTGTAGTGATAGCATGTTTGGCTCGCTCGAACAAAGCCAAGGTTGAATTATTCAGCGGTGTCCATAACTTTGGGCAAAACTTCGAACTCGGGTGTGCAGTGTGTGTAGCCGGAAAACAGACCGTTGGCCAGGGTTTCTTATATCACCAGTGCGAACACAAGCATTATATACGTATAGCATTAAAGTACAACAACGCATACGCGTCAATTTTGATTCCTCAACATCAAAATAATGTAAATTCTGCCACATTACAGATACACAGCCAAAATTACATTTCTCAAGATTGCAACCATGTTTAAAAAGTCGTTTTGCGGATGAATATCGCAAGTAAACCTAACTTTGTCACCTGGATCCATCCGCTTATCCTGAACCTGAAACGTGTGTGTTACAGTGTTTTTTCACTGCCTGTTCAGAAATTTCACGAAATACGTACGTTAATCCTTATTTCAAAAATCATAAAGTTAGATTTACTATATAATTCTGAGTTCAAATATAAACAAAAAATGAGGTTATCTTAATGTTTAGATAAGTTATATACTACTACACTAGAAGATTACCATGATAATATTAAACTTACTACATACATAACGTACGTATATCTTAACAAAAGTGGCACTTTTAACCTGCTACTTTCGTCTCACCTCCGGCTTCGTGTCCGGCTCCGGTAAGCTTTATTGATCTCCGGCTCAGAGTGGGACATTACCCGCAGGTGAACGCGGGTCGGGTAAAGAATTTCAACGCGCTGGTATACCCGCGGGTAAAGATTTGTATCACTCGGGTATAAAATTCACAGGTCCTACCCACGCCAAACTTTTTAAGCGGTAAGGTGCACCACGTACGCTATTAACCGCGTTCGTCAACGAGCGTTGAAAAACCAAAACGTCTGTGCTTTATTTAGTTTGGTTTAAAATTTTGTTGTTTCTAGTAAACGCTTTCAGGCGTTAAAATTCATTGGAGCTATGACGCAAAACTATATTTAAGCACAAATCACCAGCGACGTTTAAAATAACTGGTTTAGCTTCAGGCGCGGATAAAACGTGGATCGCAGGTAGATCTTGTTTTCCGCTGGTATACCCGCGGGTAACAAATTTTTATTTGCGTGGGTACACCGCGGTCGGCTAAACAAATCCGTACCCAGTTCCCCACTCTGCTCCAGCTCCGGCAACCTTTGTTGATCCCCGGCTCCGGCGAGCTTTACTTATCTCCCAGCTCCGGTATTTTCCGCATCCGGTTGCACCCTACTGTCTGCAGCGCCAATAATTACATACAAAAACCAAATTATGTACGTACGTACTAAAATGACTCAAAGATATATTACATACGAGCCGACATTTACCAATATATACGTACTTATCCGCTTCCCGTAAGCGGTTCAGATATAGGACGACAGTCATGAATGAAAATTTATGTATTAGTCACAGTCCCAACAACTCAACTACAATGGCGGATCCCCAAGGGGCCAGGCGGCCCCCAGGGCCATTGGCGCCCCCCCAACAGCATCTCGACAAAAATTACATACTTAGCAATTTTGGACAATAGTTCGCCCCAGTTTGTGTGTGGGTCAAAGAGTAAAGTTTATTACCTGTGCCAAATTTTGCGTGCCCCCATGACCATTTTGCCCCGATCCTGGGATCCCCCACTGATCAGAACACATTATTGGCTCGTTGACCCCCAGATGGACCTGCGTCCCGAAAATAAAGCTCAAATTGAAATTTATTTTACCACCAACAGCACGCAGAAAGCACACAAGCCACCACCTCGCAACCCCCACTACCCGAACCGACCTCAATACCTACCCTAACCAAACCGCCACCCGCCCCCCCACTATCCCCCCAATAAAACCCATAACCACCCCCCCACCCCACCCCCCCCAACCCCCACATCACCCCCACCCACCCCCCCCGCCGCACTGTGCCCCTCCAGTTTAATCCAGTTGGCTGTTTTGTTATATGCGGCCCAGATGGACCACCAAATAACCAGCCATTTAGACGATTTTTATCTGCTGATATTGCGTTTGTATTGCTACGTTTGTATATTATTCAGGCGTGTAACATGGGTTCGCTGGCCGTTCGGTGGAAAAAAAAAAACCACAGCGCCCCCAGATGGACCATTGGCGTGGCCCCAGATGGACAGTCAGTTATATACGTACGTACATTCACGAATAGTATTCGACCAATTTTGAGTCAGAAGTTTTAGGTCAGCGTTGGCGCTAGCGGTCCCGCACAGGTATGGGAGCCTTGGTCTCCGCAAGTCTCGGGATTTGGCAGGTCTTGGTCTCGGTAGTGTCTTGACATTTGGTAGTTCTCGGTGTCAGGGATGTGCGGTTTCGGTCTCGGTAAGTGTCGGGATTTGGCAGGTTTCGGTCTCGACAGGTCTCGAGGGTTTGGCGTGTCTCGGCAGGTATTAGTATTTGGCAGGTCTCGGTCTCGTTTTTTGAGTCTCGGAAATTTGGAACCCAGACCAAAAGTCGCGGACTCAGCAAAATGTATGACTGTATTATTGAAGTATATATAAGCGATGGCTCATGAATAGAATTACTGTGTGAAATTATGAAATTCCGTAACAAATTATGAAATTTCGTAACAAATTATGAAATTTCGTAGTTACGCAATATTCCGAGCAGACATTCTGAAAAAAGCATAGAAAGCCGTAATATGTCTACCTAAATTTCGTGGGGTTCGCTACTGGGGGGGCGGTGCGGCTGCGGCCACTCGGCCAACGCCGTTGGCTTGATTCGCCTGCGCGCTGTTCAAACCCCCTGCCGCCAATCGAGATTTGGGTAAAGCTGAACACTGGACTTGCGGGAATGCCCTGTGCGACTTTGGTGGTGACTAATCAGAGTTAAAATTTCAAAATTTTAAAATTTTAAAACAGTGCAAAATAAATTTCAATTTGAGCTTTATTTCGTGATATACACGTCAACGAGCCAATAATGTGTTGTTGAGCAGTGGCGGATCCAGGATCTCAAAATGGGGGGGGCAAAATTTCACAGGTAATAAACTTTACTTTTGACCCACACACAAACCGCGAACTATTGTCACAAAATTGCTAAGTATATAATTTTTGTCGAGATGCTGTTGGGGGGGCCACGGCCGGGGTGGCCCCCTATGGATCCGCCATTGTAGTTGAGTTGTTGGGACTGTGACTAATACATAAATTTTCATTCATGACTGTTGTCGTATATCTGAACCGTTACGGAAGCGGATAAGTACGTATATATTGGTAAATGTCGGCTCGTATGTAATATATCTTTGAGTCATTTTAGTACGTACGTACATAATTTGGTTTTTGTATGTAATTATTGCGCTGCAGACAGTAGGGTGCAACCGGATGCGGAAAATACCGGAGCTGGAGATAAGTAAAGCTCGCCGGAGCCGGGGATCAACAAAGGTTGCCGGAGCTGGAGCAGAGTGGGGAACTGGGTACGGATTTGTTTAGCCGACCGCGGTGTACCCACGCAAATAAAAATTTGTTACCCGCGGGTATACCAGCGGAAAACAAGATCTACCTGCGATCCACGTTTTATCCGCGCCTGAAGCTAAACCAGTTATTTTAAACGTCGCTGGTGATTTGTGCTTAAATATAGTTTTGCGTCATAGCTCCAATGAATTTTAACGCCTGAAAGCGTTTACTAGAAACAACAAAATTTTAAACCAAACTAAATAAAGCACAGACGTTTTGGTTTTTCAACGCTCGTTGACGAACGCGGTTAATAGCGTACGTGGTGCACCTTACCGCTTAAAAAGTTTGGCGTGGGTAGGACCTGTGAATTTTTTACCGGCGTGATACAAATCTTTACCCGCGGGTATACCCGCGCGTTGAAATTCTTTACCCGACCCGCGTTCACCTGCGGGTAATGTCCCACTCTGAGCCGGAGATCAATAAAGCTTACCGGAGCCGGACACGAAGCCGGAGGTGAGACGAAAGTAGCAGGTTAAAAGTGCCACTTTTGTTAAGATATACGTACGTTATGTATGTAGTAAGTTTAATATTATCATGGTAATCTTCTAGTGTAGTAGTATATAACTTATCTAAACATTAAGATAACCTCATTTTTTGTTTATATTTGAACTCAGAATTATATAGTAAATCTAACTTTATGATTTTTGAAATAAGGATTAACGTACGTATTTCGTGAAATTTCTGAACAGGCAGTGAAAAAACACTGTAACACACACGTTTCAGGTTCAGGATAAGCGGATGGATCCAGGTGACAAAGTTAGGTTTACTTGCGATATTCATCCGCAAAACGACTTTTTAAACATGGTTGCAATCTTGAGAAATGTAATTTTGGCTGTGTATCTGTAATGTGGCAGAATTTACATTATTTTGATGTTGAGGAATCAAAATTGACGCGTATGCGTTGTTGTACTTTAATGCTATACGTATATAATGCTTGTGTTCGCACTGGTGATATAAGAAACCCTGGCCAACGGTCTGTTTGTCCGGCTACACACACTGCACGACCCGAGTTCGAAGTTTTGCCCAAAGTTATGGACACCGCTGAATAATTCAACCTTGGCTTTGTTGCGAGCGAGCCAAACATGCTATCACTACACCATACGGTCATTGCAATTTGCAAGAACTTGATATACCGGTATATATACGTATATATAATATATATAATATATATTATATATATATTTATATATATATTATTGCAATCTTTTTGCTGTACATACACTTACCGTTCACATATACTGAAACCGGCAATTTTACAGTGACAGTGAAATAATTAATGTTCAAATTGTAAATTGTACCAAAATTCCGTACTGTTGTCTCAACACTGTACATAAGAATTCCGTTTTTAAAAATTTCTGCAATGATAACTTTAAAACTTTTCGACCCTTGCATAAAGCGGTAATCTGTCGATCGTAAAGAATGGGTTCATTCATACACTTGGTCATTGTGGGTTCCGAATGTCCCATGGTGTGGTAATAATGCAGGTTCATAAGACGAGCTTCCGCTTGATATAGTCAGATAGTGTTAACCTTAACAGCGGAAATGCAGTTTAATTTGAGAGCGAAGCGAGTAAATTTGTTTAGACATTATTTTCATAAAAACTGGTCGAACGTTATACGCAGGGCCGGAGCAGCCACTCGCCATACCCCCATTTGGTTAGAGGGACTCACACCTAAACGGTCCCCACTCTAACCGGTTGAAACAATACTTGCTTAAGTTTTAAAGTGCGTCTGGCTTCTCGCTCGCTTTGCTCTCGAGTTTGGCGGCCCCCACGCTGGAATTTGGGGGAAGACCCCACCCCGGCTTGCTGCGGCACTGGGTATACGTACAGGTTTTGGATTCGATGGTTTAACAACTATTTCAGTCCGCTCAGACCGACAGAGTTGGCGCTCACTAACGCAACCATTTTACCATTCTTATCATCGTCTTCGAAAATTTGGCCAAGTCGTTGACAGACCTTCGGTTGTACCTTGATATCTATGCTAAAACAGTTATTCTTTAAAATAAGACAATGGCACACTATGCTAATATATATTACGTATATTTTTGTTAAACGTCGTATGCTTGTCGTTTGTTATCGAAGTTCTGTGTGAGTAATGAATCACAAATTTTGACTCGCGCTTTGAAATCCGTCATCCGCGTGTATACCCAGGTTAAAAATTATTTACCCGGCCCACGTGTCCTGCCGGTAGCGTGCAATTCTGCTTAGTACAGTACTTATTTACCAAGGCATAAAAAATTTGATACGTACGTACTTGTGTTATCTCCTTCCGAAACGAAGTCTTGGTTGCGACTCCGCATAAGCTTCATTGGTTTTACTTGAGCTTGCGCAATGAAATACGTACCAGGGATTGACCTGATATCAGGTTCAGGGATAATATACGGCAAATAGCGACATCCGTATTCGGTTCCGGTATCCGGTATAAACCTACCGGATACCGGACATTTGCGGTTGTGGTTCCAATTATCATAAAACTGCTTTTTACATGTCGAAATACTACGTAGATATTTTGCAGCGACTGGAATTTCGCACATGTCAAGAGTGGACACTGACATGGAATGAAAAATCAAAGCCAAAAATGAATCGTAAATACACAAATACACACGTATTTTTGCACGACTTAAATACTTACACCAGTGTACAAATTTATACCCTATATCCGGTTAACATCCGGTTCCGGTACTAAAATTACCGTCCGACTCCGGTTCCGGAATCTGGTAAAATTAAATCCGGTCGATCCCTGATACGTACGTTGTCAAAAGTCTAAAGGCTATATTTACATCTATATATTAAAGCTGGAACGCCCCACATACGTATTTTGGGCAACTTTCCAGCATTACTTTGTTTACAATAATTTCTTAGCAAATACACCTGATTGTTCTATGAAAGGAAAATTTGCAGACAAATTTTTGCGCTTTCACACTACTTTTGCGCATTGCGTAAAACTGGCAGACAAGTATATATTCATTATATTTGGTTTTAGAAGCACACAGAGCGTTAGAGTTACTTGAAGAGTATCATTTGCGATTAACTCGACCCGAAGATCGACAGCTGCGCTCTGCGATTGAACGAGTCATTACGATATTTAAAAGTCGACTGTTTCAAGCTCTTCTCGGTGAGTTTTTGTTTAAATTTTAATTTGAAATTTAAGGAATTAAAAAAAGTTTGACGGTGCATATTTTTTGTCGATTGTAAGCGGAAGCTATAATTTGAAACTGATATATATATATAGCACGTTTCGCCAGCTGGCGATAACTTATGTGAACTTCGAACCAATCAAATTGAAAAGTTCAACGTTTGGCGTATTTTTCGCGGATGTGATTGGTTCTACTTGTGAGCCGAGCGTAACATTTGTAGAGGTGCAGATACATTTCTAACCAGTCAAATTCAAAACTTCAAACTTTGGCGTATCTTTCGCGGATTTGATTGGTTTTACTTGTGAGTCGAGCGTAACATTTGTAGAGGTGCAGATACATTTCTAACCAGTCAAATTCAAAATTTCAAACTTTGGCGTATTATCCGCTGATTTGATTGGTTCTATTTGTGAGCCGAGCATAACATTTGTAGAGGTCCACCGGCGTGTCGCTTGTTTCAAACCGTGTTGCTAACTGGTGTTAGGTGCTATCAGCTGTCACACATTTGAGAATTTATACGTTTGCTCGTGGTCTTAACTCTTGTAGTTTATTAATTTGAAAATTACCAGTTTTTTTATATGGTTTATATACTATATAGGTCGATGTCTTGGTCGCGCAAACGGGCAATGTAAGGAACAGGGGCGGAACAGTATTATAATCATATTCCTAAGCCTAAGCGTAAGAATGAGCATATTCCTAAGCCTAAGCCTAAGCCAAGCAAAAAAAATAGTCTAAAACTTAAGCTTACTATATTGCAGTTCCCCACAGAAAAACGTTCCGCCTCTGATCTTTACGTGGACGGCGCAAACAAACGTTATATATGTTTTGTTGTAATATTATAGATATCCAAGAGTTCTATGAGACCACATTGCTCGACGATGCAAAGTCGTTAGAGCAGAAAACAAATGAGACCAATGAAGTCGCTCGACGATGGGAACAAAATCCTCCGATAGTGCCAACTTCGACTGGACGAGGAGACGGCACCCTTATTGGCGGTGGGCGGTATGATAATGTTAAACCAAGTCAAGTACGTTCAATCTAATGTGTCATAATAGTAGGTTTGGTGTTACTAACGATCGAATTACTGTCCTGGGTTCTTGTATGCTTTCCTACAAACGGTGCGAACGGATAGTAATTTACCACAACCGGAGCCGGGTAGTGAATTTTACAATCGCCGAAAGTGGATATAGCTATGCATTGTTGGCACCAGGGATCGACCGAATATCCGGTTCCGGTTTAATATCCGGCAAAAAGCGACATCCGTATCCGGTTGCGGCATCCGGTATACACCGACCGGATACAGGATATTTGCGGTTGTGGTTGCAAATATCGTAAAACGGCTTTTTACATGTCGAAATACTACGTAGATATTTTACAGCGACTGCAATTTCGGACAAGTCAAGAGTGGACACTGACATGGAATGAAAAATTCAATGCCAAAATGAATCTTAAATACTTAAGTACATATTTTTGCACGACTTAAATACTTTCAACAGTGTATAAATTTATACCCTATATCCGGTTAACATTAGGCTCTGGTTCCTGTACTAAAATTACCAAGCGGTATCCGGTATCCGGTAAAATTAATATCCGGTTGATCCCTGGTTGGAAATTATTAGCTAAGATTTTTCATTTTTCCTCCAGCGTCGAAAACTTGAGCTTCTTGACTTGCCAACGAAATGCAATCGCAGCAAGATGTTACAGATGTGTATACTTGTAAAAAGTAGTTTTATGATACCTGTAAATATGCCGCATCCGCCAGGTTTATACCGGCATACCGGAAACTGACATTAGATATTTGGCGGATATCGAGCCAAAGCCGGACATGCTGTCGCCCTCTGCTCTCCCGACTCAATGCTAAGCTTCGTTCTAAACATAATCTTAAGCTTTAAACTTGAATGTCTGTAGGAAAGTGTACAAGAGCCACTGCCGTGTCGTGTCCCGACTGACCTTGTGTTTATTTACTAGCTTTTACTGCCGTCTTCATCTCTTGCATGCAATATTTCATTTTGCTTTGAGGGGTCCAGTCGATTTGTTGTATTTTTTCTCTAAGCCACCTTGGATATAAGCTGACGAGCGGTTGACTAACGAAATATAATACTTTGTTATTTGGATAACAAGATCAGTAACCAGCCTGAGTACCTTATATGCGTAACGAAACAACGTTTACAAATACAAATAGCCAGGTTTCGAACAGGAATTAAATTTTGCCGGAACACGAACAGGAATTGAATTTGTTTGCAGGAACCGGAACACGAACAGGCGGAATTCTAAGTTATAATATTCGTAACCGAATTACTGTTGGAACGCAAATATTTTCATCTGTATATATTTCATCATCAAGTTGTGCGAAAACACATCAAAAACTGTTTATTAATAAAATAACTAATTGCAAAACCACTCATATAGGAAGTACACTTTTTTCAAAGACAAAATTTCCAATATTTAAATGATTATAAATAATTTGCCACAAACCGTAAAAATTCCGTGTTCCTACATCTTTACATGCATGAACAGGAATTGAATGTATGAAGGAATTCCGGCTGAACCCTGATTATATTTATATAGAACAAACATAACCTGGTGTGCCCGAAAACCGTGAAGTGTACGTATATATTTATAATATCATTTTATTGTAAAAATATTAGAAAATATAGTGTCGGTATTAAGCATAAAGCTTTTGTACTTATGCGCTTATTGTTCACAATCACGCAAGCTTTGTAAGAATTTTTGAAACAACGGCGAAAACCAATCAGTGATCGTAAGGGTGCAACACCGGATTTTGCAAAATATTATATCCGGAAACTGAACCGTATTTGCGTACTGCTTGCTGCGGGCACTTCCGGTGTCACTCTGTGATGGTTAGATAGCGGCTACTCTCGTGGTCTTATACCCGATATATATGATTTACGTATAAGTGTGAATGCGGTTTACTTAATTTATAAGTTGAGTTCTGCAGTTGAGTCCGGCTCAGCGTCGAAAAGTTAGTTGATGTCCGTTTGGCTTCTGTATCAAGCCTACACACAAATTGTTACACCGTTGAATCTACGATAATGAATCAGTTGACCGACAGCAGCTTGTCGTTCGACGTTTTGTCGCCCCGACAATTTGTCGCATGACATCTCGAGATTCCGGCAACGGTCGCTGTTGTAACGTGCCGACCCTGACAACTTGTCCGATATCTCGTCTATGCCGACATTTCGTCGGCCTGTTACATAGTCATTCCGATAGCTGGCTGATACGTGCATCACGTAAACAACAAAAATCAATTGCGCACAGTACAAACAACTTGTAAGCAATTGCTGTACCGAACGTAAAATATTAATTAGGGATGTGCCGACACCAAAATTTTTGCCGATGCCGATATCGATGCCGATCCTTATTTTGAAATTTTGCCGATTCCGTTTCCAACTTTAGTACACAATGCTTAATTAACAGATAGGATACTACATTATATTCATCATTATATGAAGATTTAAACCCTAACCATCTAAACGATTACAATTTTATAAGAACAGTTCGTTTCAGTTAATTTTTTCAAACACGAACGCAAAAAACGATAACAGTTTTCCTGACCTTACACACTGATATGCGCCCAGAAGTGAAATTGATAGCAATCCAACTGACTGTTTTATGTGCAAAAAGTATCGGCAAAGAATCGGCAGTTTTTTTGCAGTGCCGATGCCGATTCTCACGAAAAGTGCCGATTATTACCGATGCCGATGCCGATCAATCGGCACATCTCTAATTTCACGAGTGGATGATGTCCAGTTGCAGAAGAGTGTGCAACTGATGCGGTAGTGTATGGCACAAAGTGTACCAGCACGCGTTGCATTTTTGCTCGACCACCTGATTTGGGGGGGGTGTAGTCACCACTTAATCTGCATAGTAAATATAGGAGTTAATATATAATCGGAGCGACTTTAGCTAAAATTCAAGATATTGGTTCAACGTTTTCCCCTTCCAAATAAGGGGGGATAGGTCAAAAATACAACGTGCTCTGGGTACATTGTTTTGTGTACAGAATGTACCCAGTTGCACACTCTTGTGAAAATCATCCACTCTTGCTCTTACTTATTAATCAGTATTTGTAACAAACAAAAAAAAAACGAAAACTTTCGTGGCATCAAATCTGACCCTAATAGTGGACGACAACTTGTCGGGTAGGCGAGTTGTCGCACATATTTGAAGGCGACGAGTTGTCGGTCGACCAGTTGTCGGTCGACGAGTTGTCGGTCGACGAGTTGTCGGTTGACTGTGTTGTCGGTCGACGAGTTGTCGGTCGACGTGTTGTCGGTCGACGAGTTGTCGGTCGACGAGTTGTCGGTCGACGAGTTGTCGGTTGACGAGTTGTCGGTCGACGAGTTGTCGGTCGACGAGTTGTCGGTCGACGAGTTGTCGGTCGACGAGTTAGAGGGCGACGAATTGTCATTTCGTTATATGGTTTCATGATGTGGTTAGCTTTACATCGGCCGTTGTATTACATTTAACACTTGTGCTTTCACGACCTTGCATGACTTTAAGCTGCGACTGACATTCATATTTGTCTGTGTTAATTTTTTTGCTACGTACGTCTAAAACTGAGGGGGTCACAACGCCGTTTCCATGGTGCTGTGTGTCCCTTGTTCGGTTTACCGATACACTTGTTGTGATTGAAGATTAAAATGTACATATTGCAAGTTTGCAGCATTCCACTAAAATTACCGGCGGTGAGCGAGTTAAACCTGATGTGGTCACGGCAAGTGCCCACAATGCTCGTGCGGCTCCCGGTCAGCCAAATGTAGTCAAGTTTCAACGGCCAGCCTACAGCTATGACAGAACATCGCGATCAAATGTACCCAACGAAAACAACGACGCGTTTCGGTTCAGCTGCTCACCGTCCTATCTGAATACAAATACAAGCGACACAACCACAAAAGGCCAAACGAAAAATCATTCGACGTATACCTCGGTTGACGATGGATCCGAACGGAACGATCGAATTGCCGGCGTTACGTTGAACGATCCTGGAATGGCTGCGCTGTCAGTTAAACGACCGAAAAGTTTGTTCGAAAATGACTCAAAGTTTGGAGCAAAGCAATATTTGAATGAACACACAACAAGGCCGCTAGCGACCGGCGCTGGGCAGCAAACAGTGCCGGCGAATCGTCGTACACCGTCGTACCATAACATGATTGCCGAAGCGATCGATGCGACGCCAAGCAGTGATATCAACAGTGAAACGATGGAATATATTGACCGTGATACACCGAACTCACCCAGGCAGCCAAATGATGCACACGGACGCGGTGTTCAAGACGATTTTTCGACTCGTTTCGCAAACGCAGCACCGCTACGCCAGCAGGAACCAGTTCGGACCGCGTCAAGCGCTTCAAATCTGGCGCCGTCTGGCGGTATAAGTCATTTTAGACGAGAACCAGTGCCACAGATGGCACCGAATGCCGGCGGTGTCACAAGCGGTTTCATCGACGGACGAACACGCATGTATGGTCAGCGCTATACTGCGGCCGAGAATGGCACTGATCAAGTGGACATCGAGGATCGCGGTCGTAAAGACGGTGCGCGCCGATCTGCATCGACTGACAGGATTTATCGTCCTGTTAAATCGTCCGGCAATGACGTTCGCTTGGATCATCAGTTCGGCAATCGAGGTGTGGATGCGGGTTTCGAAGCGCCGGATTTTCATCATCGTAACGCAACGACACAATATGATCAGCGTGTGGGTCGAAGTGAGAATGCAGTTGAAGCTCGCGAGCAGTCAAGACCGTATTCAACGAATATCGACGACGATTTGGTCGATCTTACGGTGAAAACGGTGAGCAAAGCGGCGTTGTCAGGCGACATGGCTACCCAAAGTTGTGTAGATTTGGCTTGGAAAGTGCTTGCGTACGTGGGTAATTCTCGATTCAATGATGCTTATTCTTACGACGCTTGCTGTGATTGGTGGATTTGATATTTGTGTTTAAATGTACGTCTATGTATAATCTTAAATGGGGGCGAAAGCGCATTTGGTTGATCGGTCCCCACCCCCCCCCATAAGTTTAATATATACGTATTTTTATATCGGTAAGTGACGTATACTGAGTAAAACAACTGTTACTGTACAATTAATTGCTGCTGTAGCAGCTTGTTTAACGCTTTCTCACATGAATATGTTCAATTTTTTATGAGATGTAATTTCAAGGTAAGATTCGATCCACAGTCTCACGGATGGATGGGAGGCGTTTACGATGGCCACTGAGCTATACGAGCTTGACGCTTGAGCCCAACTGGCCTGTCACGTCTTGGAGAGATTTTGCGCTGCGCATATACGTTGTAATTGTTAAACACTGCTCGCGCAGTGTCTATGTTGCTTGTATATATTATTGGTATTTAGTTGCTCATAGTATACTCTATAATTGAAAGGGTTACGATTGTTCTCTACTGAACGTCCAATCAGAATATGTGTACTGTAGTTATGCCGATGGTAAATAACCAATAATAACGGTAACCACAAACAGGTCACTATGATTAAATATTTTTCAAACCCTATTATTGGTCTCACAGCAGGCTGTCGTGCGTGGGTAATGCGTTGTTACCGATAATCAAATCTGGTTGTTGAATGAGAAGATATAACGACGGTTTTATTACTGTATATTTTGTATTTGGGTTACGTGTTTCATGTTTTGTTGCTACTGCTTGCTTGAAATAGTGAAATCTATACATCTTGGGGCTTTGTGGGCCGGTTCGCACTGCCGGAGCAGCCACCCCTCCGTACGCCCATTAGCGACAAATCGACCCCTAACTGGACACCCACCCTAAAACTGGTTGAAACAAAAACCGCCGAAGTTTATAAAGTGCCGCTGGATTCTCGGTCGATTCGCTCGCGCAGTTTGGGGGTCGCCATCCTCGAGAGTTTGGGAGAAGAATCCCACCGCTGTCTGGTCCGTCACTATCAGTTCGCATCAACAGATTACGTGTATATGTATATATATATAATATATATACATACGTATGACGTGAGCCAATCATTCAAATTAGATTAAAAGGACTATGATACGAGCATATCTGCAGTTTTTTGTCTTGTTCTACTCTGAGTATCGTTGTAGGTGTCGAAAACGCTTTGTGCTTGCCTGCATGCTTACTGCGTAGTGCGTACTAACGTAGTGGTGATTGTCTATTTATTTTTTTCACAATGGTCACTATTCAGCGAAGCGAATGGACAACGATGTAGACGGCATTGACGTATGTAACATTTTAAAATATCGTCCGAGATCGTAGCTGAAAAAGACCAATTTCAGCTTAAACGTCCAACTGCGTTAGGGTTGCACTATACTTGACGTCCGGCTCGTCCGTCAACGTGCGTCAACCGTACGGCGTCGTCCGTCACCGTGCGTCAACCGTACGGCGTCGTCCGTCACCGTGCGTCAACCGTACGGCGTCGTCCGTCACCGTGCGTCAACCGTACGGTGCCGTTCGTCAACGTGCGTCAGCCGTACGGCGTCGTCCGTCACCGTGCGTCAGCCGTACGGCGTCGTCCGTCACCGTGCGTCAACCGTACGGCGTCGTCCGTCACCGTGCGTCAACCGTACGGCGTCGTCCGTCACCGTGCGTCAACCGTACGGCGTCGTCCGTCACCGTGCGTCAACCGTACGGCGTCGTCCGTCACCGTGCGTCAACCGTACGGCGTCGTCCGTCACCGTGCGTCAACCGTACGGCGTCGTCCGTCACCGTGCGTCAACCGTACGGCGTCGTCCGTCACCGTGCGTCAACCGTACGGCGTCGTCCGTCACCTTGCGTCAGCCGTACGGCGCCGTGCATTCACCCGTATGGCGCCGTGCGTCCGCCGTACGGTGCCGTCCGTCATCATACGTTACTGTTCATGAGGTATTTGCGTACGATGCCGCACGGTGACGGACGGCGTCGTACGGGTGACGCACAGTGACGGACGGTGACTCGCGCCGTACGGGTAATGGACGGCGCCGTACGGGTGACGGACGGCGTGGCGCACGTCAACAAAAGGTTAACGCAACGCTTCGAACGCAACCAATGATGCTTTCAATAACGTCGTTCTGGTACGTACGTTCCTGCGTCCAATGATTGACGTGTTTTAAGATGCATTCGGGAATAGTGATTTACTGGACAAAGTAGTTTTAATGTTCGCAACAACTAAAATATGCAGTTGGTCTACTGCCGACCTCTTGAAATCCTGTTGTAGCAGTTTCCCCTCATATTTATGGATGACGCCTAGGCGGAAGCCTATTTCTGAGCCTGAGCCTGACCCTGAGAGCTTGTGTGAAAGAGGGTCAAGAGAATCAAGTCTGACTGGTTAAAGCAATGGTTTGCCAGTTGTATAAGTGAATCTTGGTTAATTACAACCGCTTGTAAAGTGTTTACAAATATTGCAGCGTTTGTTTTGAACGTTTTTAAATACGGATATTGTATTTTTTGTGGATTCGCTTGGATTTGCAGTTACGGCAGCGTAAATATTAACGCTCAGTGTATTGTTGTTGTTGTTTTAGAATAACACAGACAGCGTATTGTAAATGTAATATAATTAATATATGTGGTGATAGAGTGCCGGAGCAGACACGTGTGCGGGCTCTCGCCAAACTCGAGGGTTTGAGCCGCCGCCAAACATCGCGAGTAAAGTATGCGTGAAGCTAGACGCATTTGAAAACTTCGGTGCGGGTTTTTTGTTTCAACCGGTTCGGGTAGGGGCCCTTCAAGGGTGGGGGCCCCCGAAATCGGGGTATGGGGGTAGGTGCTGCGGTCATGTGAACCGACCCCCAAACTCGCGAGCGAAGCGAGCGAGAAGCCGGCGCATTTTAAAATTTCGGCGGGTTTTGTTTCAACCGGTTCGGGTGGGGGCCTCCAAATGGGGGTATGGGGGTGGCTGCTGCGGTCCTGTGAACCGGCCGTCGAGATCGCAGCCGAAGCGAACGAGAAGCCAGACGCATTTTAAAATCTCAGCGGTTTTTGTTTCAACCGTTTACAATGGGGCCCCTTTGGGCGCCCCAAATATGGGCGGTGGCTGCTCCGACCCTGTATGGTTCCATCAGTGTTGAATGAGAGAAGTGTTACTAGTTGTTTCCTAGTGTTTGTGTGTGGAAAAATTGTATAAAGCAGAAGAACTAAGAGTTTGCAGCTTTCTTTTGTTTTTTTATTCTATATTTGTACAATGGGGGTTTCGTTGTGTAGCGAAAACTTACTACATTTAAGCTGGGAATTTTATTTTATTTATTATTTAGCGTTGATTCTAAATACCGACCTGCTCTCATTCGGTTGTTCGGAGATGAAAAACCAAGATATTCGAGGAGATTACGACTTAGAAATGTACATTTTACCGCCGTATTTAATAGTGGCGGGGGGGGGGGTGGAAAAGATTTGCGGCGGGAGGGCGGCGGTGGGGACGACCTGATATTATATATCGTATTTTAGAGCGCGGTCGCAGGAACGCGGTTTTTGAGCAATTTTCAAAAGGGGAGCGGATCTCACAGGGATTAGAGTATGTTTTTGTAGCGTTGCGTTCAGTTGCAATATGTGTTTGGATCACAGGGATTAGAGTATATATGTTTTTGTAGCGTTGCGTTCAGTTGCAATATTTGTTTGGATCACAGGGATTAGAGTATATATGTTTTTGTAGCGTTGCGTTCAGTTGCAATATGTGTTTGGATCATGTTACATTTAAGCGTATCCAGCGTTTTTAGCTACATCAAATAGTGATGATGGCTTACGATCACGGAAGCGAGTCTCGGTCCCGGCAAGTCTCGGTATTTGACTGACAGGTCTTGGTGTCGGTTTGTTGAGTCTCGGTGGCTTGTACCCGAGACTCCGAAGTCGAGGAGTCAACAAATGTATCGACTGTATTGTTAAAGTAAATGATGTTCGGATGAATAGAAAATTTCTCTGTGAAATTATGAAATTTCGTAGTTATGCAATAATTACGAACAGACATTCTGAAAAAAACAACACAAAAAAACTACGAAAAGCAGCATAAACAAACAAATTTGGTTTGAAAGTTTTATGTTTTCGATGATGACCAAAAATTGACCGAGACCGTGAGTTTTCATGATGACCGGTGTTTGTAGTCAGGTCTTGGTTTCAGGTTCTGTCACGGTTGTGAACCAGACGGTCCATCCCCCTTGGAACCCGTAAGGTTTTAATATTAAAAATATTCGGGGGTAATGTTTGCGTTCCCTCCTGTCAACGCTGTTATTTTTTAATGAATGGTTGCGGCACCTCGTATATATATATTATATATATTATATATTATATATATTATATATATTTGAATGTGATGAGGTCGGTTTTGATGTGAATTGAAAATTGAACTGAAGCAAACAATCGTATCAACAGCTCATTATTGATATATGTACACAGCCGCGCGAAGTTGCTAGCGGATATCTTAGGTTAAAAATATATTTTACGGTGAATATATTAATTAACGTTGTGATGAGGCTATACTCGTATGAAAAACAATCCGAACACACGCGGTTTTCATTTAAAGGCGTCAAAGTCACACGGTTAAATTTAAGAAAACAGAACAATCAAAATTGTATAACATATAACAATGCGGTACCAAACGGAACTTAATTTAATCGGAATCGGTTTTCCAATCGGAATCGGAACCGTTTACCGGTCAGTTATCGTTACCGGTACTAACTTGGCTCCGGTTGGGTACCGGTACCGGGTCCTGATACAAATCGTGGCGTTGGGGCAACTCAAGTATGTGCAGAGTAAATTACGTAGTACGTCGTGGGTCGGACCGGTAATCCGTACGTCGTGGGTGGGTCGGACCGGTAATCCGTAAGTCGTGGGTCGGACCGGTAATCCGTACGTCGTGGGTCGGAGCGGTAATCCGTACGTCGTGGGTCGGACCGGTAATCGGTACGTCGTGGGTTCGAGTTCCACACCGACCACCCCTGAGGCAGAATTTTCGTTAACTGCTTTATATGGTAATGCTTAATTTAGATTTATATACAATACCTACAATATATATTCGATTGTTTACCGATGACATTTATCCAGTGCCGGTTTTAGTTGTTGTTTTTTTCTACTAAACCATTATATAAAGGTTTTATAGGGTTTTAGTACAAAATGTGTGTGTATCTATGCCACATCGCGGCAACCACAACAGTTAGAACGTATCGGTTTTTGTCGTGCCGACTGTAAAATTAGTGTCCGCTAGTGGTGATTTATTCATAAAAATAACTGTAAATGAACACCGGATATGGTGTGTCTTCCAAATGTGGTATTGTTGGATTTCTAACGCGCGGCATGGATGTCCTATGGTGTCCTGTCCGCCGAAGGAGCGGTTGGATGATATCCTCGTTTTGGGATGTTTTACACGGAGATTTGAGGCAGCGTTTGAGTTAGTAATGCAAGAAGCCAAAATATGTGTACGTAGGAGTTGACTCGGATTTCAGCTGTATCTATTAAGACGCGAAGAGGTATTCGGTTTTGTATGGTTGTTTGGAATGTCGATTATTTGTCGCTAATCGGTTAGTATTGTTCCAGCAGTCGAAATTAGGTTAAATATAAGCTAAGTAACTTTAGGTTCAGTCGAATAACTTTTAAACCTGTTTACGTTGATGTGGCTTTTGACTGCAGAACGATAGTCGTAGGAGTTGCTTAGGCTTAGGCTTAGGCTTAGGCTTTGCATGATTTACAAATGTACAGATAATTGCAGCGTCATCTCGCACCGTTCACATTAACTACGTCATAATGTTGTCATCCGAGTCATTTTAGCTATTCAATTCATTGTTAAGTGCAAAAAGTATCGGCAAAGAATCGACAGCGGTTATGCGGGTGGCGATGCCGTCACTGACGATAAATGAGCGATGGATCGGCACATCCGTATTTAGAATTAAGCGTTTTATTTGGGGACTGGCTGGCGGCTCTGAGTAAATTTTTTTGAACTTTTAACAAATATTGTCTTAAAAGCTTGAAAACTTAAAGCGTTCGGTGCATCAAAGATGTTGGTAATCGACACTAATCAGCTATTTCAACAAATCTACGGATCAATCTGTAGAACTGGGATTTTGTGATGGAATATAAGATACTCATCGATTTGCAAAAGCGTGGGAGCAAATATTCCGTTGAGGCACTAACGCATCCAGAGACGGGCGGCTAAAGGCGTACGCGCGTCCCCGACGTCAGAATATTTATAGTGATACAATGGTAATGTTCCTATCTTACAATTGTTTTGTAAAAAATACAATTTCTCCCTCAGAATGTGTTTTGTGATAAAATGGTAAGGTCCCTCCTACCTCACAATATTTCCGTTCAACAAGTTTTTTGGTGATGAAATAAAAAGGTCTCGACCTTACAAATTTTGCTTCTCGTGAACGGCTCTATATGGTACTCTGCTGCTTAGGTTAGATTTAAATTTTGATACAAAGTTTTGGTTTTGATAATCAAGGTGTGCGGCCGCACCCTTTGCCCCCTGTCTTGTTGTACTCTTCTGTGAATGTATATATACGTGTAAATTGTAACACCTCATTAGCTATCTGGCAGTAGGGTTGTAACTCAGCAGAATATAACACAGGGTACATACCTCGGGTTTGGTTCGGGCTCTTCGGAAAACAACGGGTTCTTTTGTTTTTTTGTCTTTTGCATCATCACCTTTAGTGTGTGAACTGGTTGCGAATAAGCCAGGTTTACTGTTGATGACGAAAAATATACCTATTTTCCTCTGTAGGGCGGTTGTTAATTTTGGCTTGCACTGCGCATAACTGCGACGCAACTTGCGTTTGTTTGCATTTGGCTATGATTTATGCTGTTTGCTAGCGAGTTAATTGATGGTGTTATATGCGTGTTAAACATGACTACAGAACTCATGGATAAACGTTGACGGGTATTTGTGTTTGATTCTTCACAACCCCCCCCCAAGGCATATGATTCTTTGTTCCGTAGGTATGTCAAGGTATACATGATTGTTTGGCCTTAGGGCTACCTATTTTCAAAGACGCAGGGCTGAGCAACAACAGGCATCCGCTGGAATTTTGTGTTCTAGCCGAAATTGGTGCAAAAATTCAATTCCTGTTCGTGTTCCGGCATTCAAAGATGGAGCAACCGGTATTTTACACGCGTTTTGTGCGAAATTATTCATAATCATTTAAATATTGGAAAGTTTGTTTTTGAAAAATTGATATTTTGAAATAAGTGTTTTTTGAGTGTTTCTGATATGTTTTCGTAAAACTTGATGATGAAAAATAGCTTAAAATTGGCTTAAGTCAATTTTTTGACAAGTATTCTAGAAAGTCCGACAGTAATTCGGTGATGAAAATTATTTCAAATCCCGGACCCTATTCCGGTTCCTGTGCAAAGTAATTCAATTGAAGCCAAAAACATCAAAAACAAAAACCCACCCCGTCAGAATGCGGGAATTTACTGTGGGAACCGAACTTACAGCGTACACGCATCAGACATCTGATTCGATAGTATGGGGGTAGCGTAGCATTTCACTGGGTCGAAAGTTACAAGACCTATCTATCAACTGGTGATAGTATAGGTGCTTCGCAACGCATACTTTTGAGAATAGTCGCCTTAGTGTAATATAGCAAACATTATAGTCTCATGGGGGTGTAACTATGATTTTGGACGGGATGTGGTTACGTGCCATTAAAACTTTCGAAGAGGGTGTTTCTTGTGTTGCAAAGTAAAACTGTTGTAAGGGGTTAACATTTGAAACTCTTTCCCCACAACCAACGTGCACGCCCATTGTTTTAGAGGTGGTAAAGTATTGGTATAATAATGTTTATGGCAAAAAATGGAAATCACGACAGGTCGTCGGCCCGACAACTTGTAATCTGAAATTTCATCGACTCAACAATTTGTCGTCCAACATTACGTATTCTTAAGCTTACGCGCGTACGTTTAATATTACGCGTAAGGATTATAAGTGCTTAGATTCATTTGACAATTTACAATTCATCGTCGAGTATGCTTAAGCTTAGATTCAATATTGCGCTATAGGATTATACGTAGATTTATTCATAGGCCTTAAGACACTGTTAGGTGACAAGTTGTCGGGCGACGAGGTGTCGTAGATACCAACAAAAAAATATGACACGTACGCCACAGAAATTAAACCAGCTTAAATTAAAGCCGGGTAACAGGTGAACGCGACTTCGGCAGGTGTAATAGGTTTCAGCAGTGGTGTGATACAGTTATAGAGTGTATGTTTTATCGAATCCGATTACTGCGTTAATAATATATTCAACGGCACTGGCATATGATAGGTATTTGGTCATCGCGTGGTGATACTGGAGGTTGTGGTAGTAACAGTGGTCAGTTGGGGGTTTGCCATCAACAACACCAACAACAACAACAACAACAACAACAACAACAGCTTCATTTAGGCCCCTTGTCAGCAAATAATGCATCAGCGAATTGTCTTCGACGATCGCCAAGTCCGCTTCGAGTTGCTTATTCAAGACAGGGGCCTGTTTCGAATAGTTCCGCTACCCCAGCTCCTACAGCTTCGGTAATGACTGCTCGGTTTAAACCGCAACAGCAGCAGCAACAACAACAACAACAACAACAACAACAACAACAACGACAAAAACAACAACAACAACAACGACAAAAACAACAACAACAACAACAACACCAACCAATGAAACGTATTTCAACGCTACGCAGTCCGTTTCAGTTGTTGAAAAGCGTCGCAGAGCGGCGATTTAAAGGAAAAAAGGCTGGCAAAAAGGTATTTAAGTGTTGTTTTGGTGTGGCCGAAATGCAGCCAAAAGCTTAAAAGCATACAAGAGTCGTGTTTTGTTTTCAATGAACTTATTATTCGTACTAATAGCGGTTTGGAGTTGCATTTAATGTAATTGTAAGTCTAGCAACACGACACGAGTATACGTTTTGTTTACGGCTACGGGTGGTATAGCTCTTAAAATTGCTAGAGCAATTTCTGCTCTCACGCATCATCATCATAGCCAGCGAAGACGACTGTTTTGGACCGTTTGAACGAGGGATGTTAATGTTATGTGTATATGGGTTTACCTGATTCGTTGCTCTCGCGTGGTGGTGTTGTTGGCAACCGTGTATAGCTGTCAATTTGATCCCAAAGATTTGTGTGCTTGAAAATCATTAATTGTTGACGTGTCGATGATGTGTAGCAATATAGATTTTTTACGGATATTACACAATTGTAAGGGTTGCGATATAGTCGCTGTGTGTCGCTGAATGCCGGCGGGTGGTTCCGTACGATGTTTAGTAAAAATTGTACCGAATACATTTTGCCATTTAGTATTGTTTGCAACGCATAGTGGCGTCCAGAATAGCAGAGTACATCGGAACGCTTTACAATACTAAAAACTAGTCAGTGGCCTACTGTTTTCATGAATGTATAGTCCGGGTTTCAACAAGAACTAGATTTTGCCGGAACACGAACAGGAACGGAATTTAATAACAGGAACAGCATCCGGAACAGGAACAGCAACCGGAATTGGAAACAATTTTCAGCACTGTGAAATTTCTATTGGATTTTTTAGAAAGTTGCCAAAACATGGCTTAAGCGAAGAATTGTCAGGTATTTCATGGTCATTCCTGCATCTTTCAATGCAAAACCTTGAACAGGAATTGAATTTTTGCAACAATTCCGGACGGAACCGGAATTTCGGTTGAACCCTGGTATATATATGCATGCAACCCGCTACGTCATTCGCTGGTATTTCTTTCTTGCGAGCCAATTATAGCGTCTAATTCGTGTTATGTTGTTCGTATGGCTTTGTAGTAATATGAATGGGCTCAAGTTAATGCGAGTGAAATGAGCTGATTTGTTGTATGTTGTCGAGATCAACTCGAGTCGTAAATGCGTGCAGTTTGGTGATTTGTAGGCTTTGAATTGACAATTTTGTTGTTCAATTGGGGGGGTATGTATCAGTGAAAAAACCCGGCTTGAACATCATTTGCTGGTGATATTCAAAACGAAATATTTATAACTGAATTGTGTCTTGTGTCTTGACGTTGTTTTTGAATTGGTTCATATATTTTAAACCCATGATATCAATCAGATCACTGTTAGTTTGGCCCATGTTACTTTAAGGGGTGTCCACGTTTCTGATGGGTCCATAAAAGAGTAGGTTTAGATTCTAGATTACATTTTTTACTTAGGCTGAGGCTTAGGAACGCATTTTTGCAACGTTTAGGCTTAGGCTTAGGAACGCATTTTTGCAACGTTTAGGCTTAGGCTTAGGAATGCGCTTAATCTACTGTTACGCCCCATAAAGTAACATTGGCCGTTAGTTTTGTATTAAATAAAAGTTCTCTGAAGACAAAAGTTGACGTTTTTGCGAAACTGACGTTTATTAATTGAAATTTGAATATTTAAAAACGACGTTGTGGTAAAATAGGTTTATGCTCTAGTCAGTAATCTCTTTTACACATTATTGGGTTAATATGTTTGCTTTTATTTGGTAAGATTTGTTAAAGGTTTTACCTGGACATTATTTGGTGTTTGGCTTCAAAATTAGAGTGAATAAGCAGTTATGTAAGCAGCGTCGCGTTCATAATTTTTCAGTAGAATTTCAGTGGAAAAATTACGTTATAAACGAATTGGTGTAATTCAGCTGACAAAAAATTTAATTCGATCCGGTCAGCCGAAGCTGTTCGTTTAGAAGTGCAGGTTATCAGGGTTACCGGAACTAGTAGATTTTGTCGGAAGCGGAATCGGAATCAAATTTTTCTGTCGAAACCGGAATCGGAATCAAGTTGTAGTAATTGTATTAAAAAGTTAAAGGTGTATGACTATTAACTTTTGTTGCAGTATGCCTGTTTCTGTTACTGTTCACAGTTTCAGTAAAAATTGTTTGTATAGCTGACGAAATGCACGTAACAACTCGGAATATTTACTAAGAAAAAACCAACAGAATAATTGCAAATGAACGAAACAAAACGAAACAAGTAAAATCTAACGTTCAACCATCTTAAAACTCATAATCGAAAAAAATCCGAATTCCAGCATCGGAATAGTAGTCAGCCGAAATCGGGATCGGAAGTAAAATTTTACCTTAATTTTAGCCGGAATCCGGAATTCCGATGGAACCCTGCAGGTGGTTATCTAAACTGTACCGTCGTAGTCTTGTGGGCATGGGAGTAACTGTGTGGGTCGAACACATTGATTATGCAGCAGGAACAGCGGGCAGGAACCAATGGTGGTCTGGTGTAAACTTTATAACCACGGTCATCGTGACGTAAAGCATTCTTGCGGTTGAGTTCCGGTTTTGGACTGCTACTTTGGCAAACTGTCGATTGTGCCATGAAATATTTGTGGTTTTGGATTTATGTTTTTGTAGTCAGGATTTACTAAGCCCTATCGAGTGATCCCAGTGGGATTACGTGGTTGTACAACTTGGGTCTGAATTTTTTCAGTCTTTTTTTTATTTGTTTTTGTTTCTAAAAACAGTTGTATATGTGACGGGTGAATATTTAACGTCAGTCCGGTCACTGTTTTGGTAAGTACGCTTTTGATTTGTCAAAAAATTAAGGGGGGTCTAAACGGTGTGCGCCCCCCCCCTGCCATCCTTAATTTGAACGTAGGAACAGTAAGTGCGAAGGATGACATATTGTTGAAAGACGTGGACCAAGTTTTGACAGAAAATGTACGCATAGCGTGTCCATCTGTATTCGGTTCATGGTAATAAGCGGAGTGCCACCGGAATCCCGGTTCCGGTATTATTTTGACCTTCGGGTTCCGGTAAATCTATACGTAGCGGAATTAAAAATTCCGATATTCACTTTTGATCGGTGGAAATGAAGATACGTATTTTACTTAAAAAATGACGATAAAAATTAATAGTAGATTTCATTCGTACAGTATATAAACGTTGACAATCGCGTCGGAAATAAACCCATCGAAGGTAGATTGCGCTTCCGTGGATTATGAAAATCTGAAGTACAGCAGATAAAGTAAATACCTATCTCCAGCTAGAGTTATTTCTCCAATAATAATGCAAAAACAAAACAAAATTAAACCGAATTTTCCGGTGGCATGTATTTTTCATTTTCCGGTTCCGTTTCCGGCAATTTCGTCAAATTCCCGTTAAAATAACGTGTAATTCCGGTTGTACCGTGGTAATGAGGTGTATATATATGTGCGGATAGGTAAAAATTTTGTAATGCATTACACAAATTTAATTTATATATATGTAATTGATATGTGCATCCATATTTTTACTTCGTATAGTTTAGACACACTATGTTATTTAGACATAGGACTGTTTTGTTTAATTCGTATCGCTTATCATCCATCGTATGATATGATGTGTTTTTGTGGCTGGGATCAGTTGATCCGTAACATTTTGTTACGTCAGCTGTCGCCGCCACGTTTTCGTCGTGGTCGCATTGCCGTAGTTCGCTTCAATTCGTTTGTTGAAACTTTCTCTGTGTCGATATTTTCGTTCAAGGTAATGAGTAATAGTTGATGCGTTTTGCTGTTCAGTTGAACTTTGACCTTATCAGATTCAGATCGGTCGGTCGGTCCGTCATTCTATAACGTTGCTTTACTAACTGTAATTTAATTAAACCACGGTTGAAGTCTCTGTTTACACCAATTTACTTTTACTAGTAAAACGTCTGATACGGGGGCACGCACAAAATTAAGAATAAAACTGGTAAGGGTCCCAAGATAGGATCTAGTTAGATAAAACCAACAAAACCAGAGACTGGAACACAATAAAAATCACACAGCCCGTACGACATAAGATCTCCACCCCCTTGCCCCATGAGTAGCACCCTTTAAATACTTAACATGATGACATTTTTAAAGGCCAATAAGCCTTGTTTGACATTTGTAAAATTGAGTTTTCACGAAGTAGTGCAAAAATGACTCCCAACACTGCGCAATAATTATCCCCTTTCTCCAAGCAGAAAAAATCCGGCATCACAACTATTCTCCATACTTCAAATTTTATTTAACAAAAATTCTTGAAACACTGCTTTGGTGGTATTACAGCTCAATAATACATCAATCTTTTCAAATTATTCAAACTCTTAAAAGTGGTATAAGCCAGAATATTACACCTCTATCTTGCGCTTGATCTCCGTTAGCCTGTGGTATTTATAATTTCACATTCCAAAGTCAAAATACAAAAATATATTATTTTTTGCTAGGCAATCGTTCAAGATAAAATACGGCTCATAATGAATTTTACAAGTGTGCTAGACATTCGAAAGGGCAACACAAATCATAATATACGAATATTTTTCAGCGGAATTTCCCGATTCTCAGGAGTACAGCATCAATAGCTTCGCTCGCCCACATATAAATCAGGCTCTCGTAAAAAGGTTCAAAAACCAAATTGCGCGGACTCCAATCAAGATATAACTGAAGTAACGACACTGTGCAAGCCTGTAAAACATGTAATAATAACTTCGACCAGTGTAAAACTCAGCACCAAATCAGTAGCCTAAGCATATTCTTAAGCCAAAGCAATAGCGTAAGCTTAAGCATATAGCTAAGCTTAAACCAAGAATGCACTTAATCTAAAGCTTAAGCGTACTTCATCGCCGTTGCCAGGAAACCGTGGTGGAAATAGTTCAATTTTCTTTAAAAAATGAGTTTCTAGCACCAAACACCCTGCTCTGAAGCTATAAAAATTAACCAGCAGCAGCCGCAAATATATTCTATTCTCTATCACAGGTAGAAATGGGGACTCGAAATAAGCAACTGTGAAAAATTGGATGGGACTGAAAACATTTTTACCCTAAACCAAATCAGTGTAATAATGTTAAAGCCTCTGGGGTAACTCTTGAAATTAATTACACAACTTTGATTGCCGCTAATTAAAATTTGAAGCCTGGTTCCGGTAAAAATTAAACTACACTTCTAACATTCAATTCTAATCAGAGCTTTCCTACTACCCTCTTACACTTCTGTCGGTCGGTCGATATTTTTGTTGTAGTAATTGAAGTTATCAGAGACGTATAACGGACGCATTCGAGTTCGAAATGTGAAACTTATTCACTGTATAGAGATACCGGATACCGAGAAATACCGGATGCTGGCACGATTAAAGATGACGCTAATGTGGCCGTAGACGACGAATATCCGCTCGTACACGGATGTCATATCCGTAGCCAGATAATATTGCCTCCGGGCTTAACTCTTCTCACGGAGGCGTTCAAGGGTTTTCGATGATGTACAAGTAAAGATAAAAATTTGTTGGGGGGAGAGCAAAATTGTTCCAGGGGGACTGACCCACGGGCCTGGTCATTTCAAGATTGAAGCCAACAGAAACTGTATAGTTTGCTAGCGAATATAATTGCATTAATGCTCTTTTAATGTTGTATACCCTCGGATGTTCCACTTGTGTACGTTATGTAATAAACTCAACAATAAAGTTTAGGTTTAATCAAACGATACTTAACAACCAGCATTGCGTTGTTGTGATTTGAACGCTTCATCGCCATTGCTTGCTAATTGAAATATTATTATCTCTGTCGAGATTTAGCAGCCAGTGTTCGGAATAGGTTATATAACTTTTGGGCTAACGTTGTTACTTTTAGGGCCGTAACAGTAGATTAAACTTTCGTCCGTTTTTGTTTTTGAAGTCGAGTTAGCCAGTGTTTGGAATAGGTTATATAACTTTTGGGCTAACGTTGATACTTTTAGGGCCGTAACAGTAGATTAAACTTTCGTATGTTTTTATTTTTGAAGTCGAGTTGGAAATTTTAACGACAGTTTAGGTTCAATTCAGTGTTTCAATGTTGATTGACAACATAAATAAATACTTATACAATACAGTTCAGTGATTGGTAGGCATACAGACAGAGTCGGTATTCATTAAACGTAGGCGGCGTTGGCAGTATTCGTTTTACAGTTTGTCGACCGTTTACTTTGAAAAATGCACAAAAATACGAACACGGATTTGATTGTGATTCCGTTGGTTCTAAAATTTGAAATTGTAGCAAATAAACAAAATGTTGAAAAAAAGCATATACCGGTAAACTAAGATTTCTGATGTAAATTCGTAGTAGTAATCAGCCGGTTTTGTGCATTGAGCTAAAATTAACGAATGCACAAACAGCTGCATGCAGATTTGCTTTTCATAAAACAATCACGTTTATGTTGTGATGAATTGATTGTAAGCAAAGTAATGCTGGAAAGTTGCACCAAAATACGTATGTGAGGTATTTCAGCTTTAATTGTAAAGATAGATATGGTTCTCTGCTGATTGGTATAATAAATTGCAGTTTTTAAGAGTTGTACATACGTATATATTTACCGTTGTATTGCTTGAATTTGAAATAGACTGCTTGCATGTTCCGCTTTTTGTATATTTGTCTTCAATTGTATATGGAATACAGCGGGTATCAACAAAACAAATAAAATTTTCAGAACAAAATAGCGTAAGGCGCAGAACCGTTTTCTGGTTTGTAAGATTCATTCATTTTCTTCTAAAAACATATATTATTTTATTACAAAAAACTTTCATTCAATCAATAAAAAAATTAATGTTAACTTTATGTCAAAGCAAATGAACTCAAAGTACAGTTTGTTTGTTTTTTTGGTATGTTTTAATGTAAATATTGTATATTTCAGAGCGACACATATCAAGACGAAGGTTCGTCGGCAGTGACCAAGATTCAAAATGGAGGACACTCTGCCCCTGTGGTAAGTTGATTAGTTGTTTGTTTGTTTGTTTGTTTGTTTGTTTGTTTGTTTGTTTGTTTGTTTGTTTGTTTGTTTGTTTGTTTGTTTGTTTGTTTGTTTGTTTGTTTGTTTGTTTGTTTGTTTGTTTGTTTGTTTGTTTGTTTGTTTGTTTGTTACAATATTACAATATGAATAACAATTCAGTATACGCGCTAGTTGAACAAGATACTTCAAATCCTGGTGTTGCAGACAATTTGGAACTTTTTCTCTATCGCTTTGTCTCTGCGACATTAACTGCGGGTACGTGTGCGTACCGGTGGGTAAACGCGGGTCGGGTAAAGAAATTCAGGCGTGAGGGTGGAAGGCTTTTATCATGCGGGATAAAAATTTTAACAATTTTGACCTGCGGCAAACTTTTACGTTTTCAGGTGGAAAACTTACGGCTATTGTCTGTTTGATTTCTGGTCAGGTACAGTCCGTGCTCATGCAAACATTGAAAACACGTCATGTGTGACAGAAAAAAATATGTAAAAGAAACTCAATCAGTTTCACGGTCGTTGGCATAATGCAAATGATTATTTTACTTTTTTTGAAGTTTTTTCAAACGAAAGCCGGCAAGTTAAAATACCGGAGCCGGATGTTGAGTTTTGCCTTAGCCGTAGCCGGATATCTGGTTGCATCCTGATAATATATATGTATACATATATATTAATATATACATACATATATATAATATATGTCAGGGTTCAATCGGAATTCCTGTTCCGGATGGAATTCCTGTTGCGGTCGGACTTGCTTCTCCGGCCGGAATTCTTACCCACACGAGCCACAAATTTACGGTTTTATGGCCAAATTGTGAAGAATCAGCTTAAAAATAAAAAATTAACGTCTCAAAAATTTTGCTGAAACTCAAATTCTTTTTACAACTTTGTTTTTCGTCTTCAGATGTAAGAAAATATTAAAGTTTTTTTGACGCATGTTGTTATAGAACTTGGAAAACTGACCAAGTATAAACGCAAAACAGACCAGTTCACTGCATATTATTTTGTGTACAACTATGGTCAGTTAGCATTAATTCGGCGGTGCAATAAATTTGCAATTCCTGTTCCTGTTCCAATTAAAATAATACATTCCTGTTCCTGCTTCATTTGTTTATTACTCAACTTTAGGCAAATGGTGTACACGAAGAATGGGAATATGAAGAGATTGTGCTCGAAAAGGTGAGACGGCATCGTTGCTATTTAAGATACGCAATATAGTTGCGTCAGAAACAGCATGTACGGAGTGCAATGTTTACTGCTTCAGTTTCAGGCTTAATAAAATACACACGGTGCCAAAACGTACCAACGCGGGTTGCATTTTATTTTATACATGATGTACATTAGATACACAACACACTGCGTTCAACCCGCTTGTAAATGAGGAGAATATGGGTAAAACGCAATGTGTGCTGCGAACATTGTTTTCTACGCAGAATGTACCCAGTTTCATACTTATGTCGGTCGGCCCATGTTACTTTAATGGGAGTCCAGGTTTCTGGTGGGTCTATAAAAGAGTAGGTTTAGATTCTAGATTACATTTTTAGGCTTAGGCTTTGGAGCACATTTTTGCAACGCTTAGGCTTAGGAACACATTTTTGCAACGCTTAGGCTTAGGAAAACATTTTTGCAACGCTTATGCTTAGGCTCAGGAATATGCTTAATCTACTGTTACGCCTCTAAAAGTAACATTGGCCTTTATGTCTAAGAGTATGCATTATCTACTGTTGGTGATGAAAGTCTCGTTGTAGTTCTGTTAAAATTACATATTAAGCAGTGTATTTTACTCAATCAGTTTTAACAAAACTTGGCTATTTTAGAATCGAACCGGACTTGGATTCAGTATAGCCGGCGGTTGCGATAATCCACACATTGAAAACGATCCAGGCATTTATGTGACCAAAATAATTGATGGCGGTGCTGCTGCGATAGATGGACGTTTACGGTAAGCAACTAGCGTTGGCTTTGTCGTTAATATTGTTGTAATCATAAACCAGCATGCGAGTCGGTGTACGATATCGGGCGATTTTCGGAAGGTATTGAAATCGGCGTCGTAAGGATAGCGCCGCGTTGAGTTGTTAATGAAAGCGTTTTGGGGTTAGGACTAAGTATCTCGTTGGTGTGTAGATATATGCGAGTAAATCGACGTAAAGAACATTTTAATTTGTGCCATCGGCCGAATGAGATTGGGATGTAATTTAGATCAGGGGCTTTTTTTAGTTTTTGACAATATTGATAGCGAACGAGCGTAATGAACAATTAATATTATAGTCGAGATGACGTAATTCTTCGTGTGAACAACACTGATACCGTCAACGTGACCCACAATACAGCGGTTGATGCCTTAAAACGTGCTGGACATACCGTACGCCTGGTAGGTAGACATTAGATTATAACATTTTTTCGATTCTGTTAATAATTTGCTTCTGTATGACAATTTCGTTTCAAAACATTCTTCATTCGTTATTCTGAACTAAATGTTACTACGTAGACTTAGTAAGCTCTGGTGTCATTTGGCAAAAAACAGTGTAAATTATAAGGTAAATATGCTAGTATGATTGATTGGTTTATAAATTTTATATGCAGCCTAGGAGCAGTATACTCACTGGCAGAATTAAGCGTAATCGCTATTGTATTGCAAGTGCGATGGTATTTGCTACTGGTCGTTACATGAATGCAATGAATCGTCAACGCGATTTTAGCAGCGTCATCCTAGTTGGTATAGTATTGAAAGTTCGAATCACACGGGTTCCCAAGTAAAGCAAAATTTGAACGCGATAATGAAACTGTGGCCGCAGATGAAATAGAATATGCAATCGCAGTTACTGAGAGCTTGCGCTTAAATTGTTTTTCGGAATATCGAAATGAAATTGCAAAGCCATTTTAGTTTATGCTATTATTTTTTGTTTCAGTACGTTAAACGTCGTGCTACAATCGCCAATATAACATTCCCCAGTGGTGTGAAAACTATCGAACTTGTAAAAGGATATAGAGGTAAGTGTTGTATTATTATGTAAGATGACGATTTACACACTGTGAACTTGTAGAATTTAATTATTATAGATTTTGTATGGTAATTATTGGTGTAGTTGTCGTTTGATCAATGAGCGACTATCATGCTGCATATATTAATGGCTAAGCCAGCGTTTTTGAAAAGGGGTATCCTCGTATAAAAATTTTGAAGGTGCGTTTGTTATGTTACCGGCTAAACGCACCTAAAAATTCGTGAAGAAAAATATCAATGGAAGAGTGGTTCGTAATCGTCCACTTGGCTACGTCATTGCATGATGACGTTTAGGTGAACATAATGATGTCATTAACATGATAATTCGTCATTTTGTTAATAGAGTGACATTATATTGGCATTGAGCAGAGTGTCAAGCTAGCGAAGTTACATATAAGTAATCATTATGGAGTTTGGTGACGGGGTTTGACAGAACCGTATGACGTCTCTTACTTGTTTGGTTTTTAGGACTTGGATTTAGTATAGCCGGCGGACAAGGCAATGAACATTTGCCAGGCGACACAGGTATATATGTGACCAAAATCATCGAGGGTGGCGCAGCGCAACAAGACGGCCGGCTCGAAGTTGGTGATCGGTTGCTTGCCGTAAGTATCACGGACAGGTTTTATTACATTGCGTTATTGGTTGCGTTGTTTAATGGTGTGCTCCAAAGTTCATGTCGCATATGTTCAATCAGATGTACTGCTGAATTCGATTGCGTATTCTCAAATGTGCGTAGCATCTATCACAAGTTGGCAATAGATGTTATCTTTTGAACCAGTAGGTACATGTTAAGATTCGAAATCGAGCACATGTTTTGTATTTGATCTACCTAACATTCGTGCATATTTTGATACATAGAGGCGGTGCAGAAGTTCGTTAATTTATTTGAAAATCTTATCGCTAACTACCTTATCAACCAAACAACATGGAAGTACGAAAATGGAGTAGAAACTTTTTTACAATGCTTGGAATTTCGCTATTTACGAATTATTCATATGCGCTCCATATAGGTATAAGTAAAAACACACAAGACATCCTACGCTTTATGAACTCGTTGTTTTATCAATTTAGGTTGGAAACCGCAGCCTGGAAGGTGTAACGCACGAAGAAGCGGTCGGCATTTTGAAAGCAACTGCTGACTGCGTAGTTTTGAGATTTGCTAAACCATCGCTTGCATACAATAACACGTCAACACTACAACAACAGCCGTCATATACCGCCGGCGTTACACCTCACATGGACGAAGGATCATTCGAAGGTCCGTCGTTTCAAGGTTCGTTGTCAGGAGGAGGCCCCGGTGCCCCTCCTTCTCATCATCAACCGAATACTGCCGCAACAGCGCCCAGCGCCGGGGTCGGTTACGGTACTGGATCACTGGGTCGTAGTGGGACAACGCCGTACGGCACCCACGGCCACGATGGATCGTTTGGAGGCAGTGTTGGACCTACGGCCAGTGGACCGAGAACGCCGTCACAGCCGCCGCCGTTTTTCGCTGATGGTAAGTGATCGACGGTGAGCAACGCGATGTGAACTGGTGTTGGCGGATGCTGCCCGACCGGATATTTAGTCTCGGTTGTGTGGCATGCGGTGGGATGGTGAAATCGGAATCCCGTTCCGAAATCCGCTATAAACCTACCGTGGATCGGATTTTAACTGCTCTGTCTATAAACAACGATACTGAATGTATTTGAAAAAGATATTGACAGAAAAGTGTTGTCTAAAGTGTTTATTCTATTCTGGTTGATACATATGCAGTTGTGTTATACATTTGGTCGACCATCCCAGGTTCTCATCATTCAGTGGCACCATGCTAAATGCTATGCCTCATGACGTTAATCTGCGATCATGATTGCCAGTGGAAAATCGTTCGACTGTTTATTATTTCATTACGTTGTTTTAAATGTCAAACCAAATATGCTCGTAATATTACCAGATGCGAGCCTACTATATAATACTTATTGAAATATTTATAGAACCAATCGGGAATTCAAGTCCAAAATACGACCGACACGACATCACACGGTAAGTTCAGTTGAATCAAACCATTATTCATTGCGTTCCAGTCAACGTGATTGCAATTTGCAATATTTGCAGCAGACGCCCGACATTATTTCCCGTAAAACTCGAAACAGCGTAATCTATAACCGTATAGAGCAATAATAGATTAAATAAAAATCTACATTATTAACGAAATTTTTGTAATACACACCATTCAATTTGCATACTTTGTAAAATCAGTTGGAGTGTTGTCCAAAATACGTATGTGGGGCCGTCCAAGCTAGAATTACGTCGGTATTGAAATTCGACATGGCTGTGAAGGTAAAATTACATGTAATGATTATATACTTTATCATCAAAATTTTGCTCAAACTCGTCAAATTTGTGTTAAGTATGTACTGATTTGACCGAAAGTAGAGTGTTTTGTTCAAAATTTCACGTTGAGCAAAGCAGCCGCGCATTACGTCATGGCAACTCGCTAATCTGGTTACATCGCATCGGTGTGTTACTTTAGTTTTGTCACTAATTACGTAGGTTTTGATTAAGGGTGGCGTTATACTCGTCGTGCGGCGGCGTCTTCCGGCGTCGTCCGTCACCGTGCGTTATCGTATGCAAATTACACACGTATGATACCGTATAGTGACGGCCGGCGCCGGACGGTGACGGACGGCACTGTATGGGTGACACACGGCGCCGTGCGGGTGACACACGGTGCCGTACGGGTGACACACGGCGCTGTGCGGGTGACACACGGCGCCGTACGGGTGACGCACGGTGAGACGGTGACGGACGGCGTTGGGCGTCAACAAAAGTATAGCGCAATCCTAACATGTTCAATTCGAACATTGAATTATATATATGGTAGCACTGTAACTGTATGGTTTAGTATTTATATAAAGTAGCAGTTTGAAACTTGCGGATGCGGATGTTTCAGCGTTTGCCGATCCCAATGCAACTGCGGGTATTTAAATCCATGATTCGTGGATGCAAATGTCGATTTCTTTTCAAACTTTATATGGCAAATATTGAAAGTTTTCTTCAAAATCACCATATTATCATTTTTTTCTCGTTTGTCCATTGAACATATCCATGTGAAAATCGTGGCTGGATCCGCTCATGCAGTAGCGGAATCAGAAGTTTCTAATGGGAAGGGGTTCGAACATTCGCGAGCGAAGCGATCGAGAAGCCAAGCGCCGTTTTAGTCAAGATTTTTTGTTTTATTTTTGGTCTTACGGAATGTTGATCCCTGGATGACCTTAGTTGAGCCCTTACTTTAACGTTTTACAATCTGAACAGGGTGCAACCGGAATTACAATTCGCGGCATGGCCGTATGTTTCTGAGAAATTAAGGGGGAAACACACATATATTCACAGTACACCGAGGAAAGAGGTCGTCTCTACCGTGCAGTTCTGACCCAGGGTGCAAGCGGAATTACAATTTACCGGCACCGGAATCGGAACCGGAATTTGAAATATTTAACGGAAACGGGACCGGAAAATGAAAAATACATGTCACCGAAAAATTCCTTTTTGAAATGTTTAACGGAAACGGGACCGGAAAATGAAAAATACATGTCACCGAAAAATTCCTTTTAATTTTCTTGTTTTTTTTTGCAATATTATTGGTGAAATAACCGTGGGTGGAGATAGGTATTCACTTTATCTGCTGTATTTTAGATTTTCATGGTCCACGGAAGCGAAATCTATCTTCGATGGTTTATTTTCGGCGATTGTGAAGGTTTGCATGCTATGCTACTAAAATCTGTTTAATTTTTATCGTCATTTTTTAGTAAAATCCTTAATTTCCACCAACCAAATTTTATTACTCCAATTTTTAATTTCGGTAAGAAATTACCGGAAGCGGAACCGGAAGAAAAATTGCCGGAACCGGGAGATGAAAAAACGCCGGAAGCGTACCCGGAATTCCGGTTGCTCATAGGTTTTGTAACTTTCAAACCAGAGAATGGTGAGGTTTGAAATTCAGCACAGTGGTTGTAGTCACTTGATTAACTCTACTTCTGTGCGAAAATTTTGAGATCTAGCAGTTCGGTAGTTTGAAAACCTATCACTAACTGTGGCGATAAGTGCTATATGCATTTGAGAATATGGGTCCTTAACAAAATTGCATGAGCATCAAAAAAGTAAAAAAAAATTTCGCTGCTGGTGGTAGTAGCAATATTCCTATCGCTTCGCGTTGGATCTGCCCCTGCATCCGCAATAGGAAAACGCAACGTGCGCTGGGTACGTTCGTTTATGCACACCGAATGTATCCAGTTGTACACTTTTGTCAACATCGCTGGATGTCATATGTGGCAACAACACAAATGATATGATATGATATGATATTTCACCTAAAACCGTAAACAGCTGATTCGCGTAATCTCGCTCAATAATATCGAGTCAAATCGTTTCTTATCATAGAAAAATAGTTATATATTTAGCACAATTCGGCAGAGACGAAGCCAGCATGATGCTTGCTCTGTGGAAAAGGGGCTGTTACGTTCTATAAAACTTCGATACGGCGCCGTTTTTTTTGGTTTACCAGTTGCGCAATCTCTTGAAAACCCTGTAACCAAAAAATCGCAAAGGAATCGTTGGAACTTAAAAACCACTGAGCGACTTACGCCGTTGTGCGTTGATCAAAGGCCCTGAAACTGTTTTACGTATTATAACAGATTTTTGCAGGATTAGTTTTTAGCTTGATTGTGCTATAGTGAATACGTAGCTATGCGTGTAGCTAAAAGCGATATCTTTGTGTTCTATAGGAATGAAGTTGTATTTTATTTAGCGAAACGCGTATATTTACTACTGTTTGCCGACAGCGAGTATAAGTCGTTGCTAAAAATGCCCTGGTTTTAACCCCCGATGAGATTGATTTGGTTTAGTCGATACACATTATGAGTATCGCTGTATGGAGAGGGGGGTATTATTGATTAGCTTGTGACAAAAGTTGTATTTGCTGGTCTGTAGCTACTAGATTAGCTTAGAAAATATTCGTAGTTCGAGAATTTACGTATGAGTTTTGGTTAATATGGTTTTGAGGTTACGAATATAAAATAAATTAAAGACTATTCGATGTGTTCGTTTTAAGTTCAATTTTAGCTAAACCTAAAATTAAGACACCCCCTGTTTTGACGGTTGGTGACGACTAGAAGTAGTATTTGTGCAATGTGTATGATGACAGGGACAGGAGCAGGCAGGGGTGGGAGCTTATCCACAAATTCCAGGGTGGGCCCCCCCCCCAGACTCGCGAGCGATAAGCCAGACGCGTTTTAAAACTTAAGCGGTTTTTGTTGCAACCGGTTAGGGTGTGGTGCCCGTTTAGGGATGGGTCCCCCCAACTGGGGAGTATACGGGGTGGCTGCAGCGGCCATGCATTCAGGCAAAGCCGTAGCCAAGGGATGCGTGGGAACCATACTTGAACCAGATATAGCATCTAAATTTGTGCGCCTTTGCCAGAGCGTTAGGACTTAACGTAAAAGTGTTTACTGAAATCAAAATTAATTCGGTTGCGTACTTGACCAGTGACGCAATCGCAGCGAAACGTTTCAATTGTTCACGCGTGTACAAAGCAGTTTTATTGTGCTATTTCAGACCATAGCCGAAACTATCCGGTATCCCGTACGGTCTATCCTGAATATTGGAGCCGGATACGGATATTAATTTTTTTGCCAGATATTAAACCGGAACCAAATATGCGTCCTCTGTCTGTCTGATAGCGGGGACATATGTCACGGGAAATCTACAATGCGATAGAGTTGATTTGAGTTTTAAATAAAACATATTTTAGCTTGTCCATTTGTTGGTTAGCTTGAGCAAATGTGCAATACTTTATTACTCACAGTGTTACAACAGTGTTATTAGCGTCATCGAAACATCAGTCGACCCCGGCGTCGTAGAGTTGGAGAGTGTACTTGGTTTCAAACTTAAAGACACAATCTTAACAAATATAATAATAACTTATTATATTCTGTCTGCCGGGTAGTCACCGTGTGGCAGATGCTTTCTGTGTGTGGCTGTACGCCGATATCAAGCTAATACTGTGTTGTCGTGTTGTCAGCTAAGCGTTCATACTACTGATATCACCCGGTAGGTGCACCGTATGGGCGCACAGTCGGTGTTGTTTGCTGTTTGACATGCCGACGCGTTCGAAATGACAACTACGACGAAAAGACACCAGTGTCTTTTGTTTAGTAGCCGGATGATTGTTTTATGTTTACAATTCGATGATGATCCCTCAACGTAGGCGAGTGGAATTTGTCGGTAAACGCAAAAGTTAACCCGCTATGGTTAATTAATTGAATTTAAATTGAAACGATAATGTTAAAGATTTGGGTGAAATTATGTTATCTGGTCGGGTTCACTCAGCTACGTCGTTTATGACCGGTACGTATGCAGTTTTGGTTTAGAAACATTGCTACTGACTAATAAATAGTTGCGTTGGTGACACTGAAATTGAGTTGATTTGTTGTGGCTTTAATGGCGTTTTTGGCGGTGGAGCTATAAAAACACCGTATCACGTATGAGTTTACACCAAACACACTTAGCTGACGTTGTGTAGTACACAGTAAGAGTGCGCGAGCGGTTTCCGCGTGCTACTGTAGGGGTTGCGCTGTACTCGCCGCCAGACGCGGCCGAATGCCGGCGGGCAGTGTGGTCTAAAATTTCGCAGCGCGCTGGCGTGCGGTGCTGTAAATTATTTGTATTAAAAATGATCGTACGTCGCCGTGCGTCGGTGTCCGACATTGTAAAATACGGGTCCGGGTTTGCATTCTTAAAAATTCCGGGTCCGGGTCCGGGTTTGCATTCTTAAAAATTCCGGGTCCGAGTCCGGGTTTGCATTCTTAAAAATTCCGGGTCCGGGTCCGGGTTTGCATTCTTAAAAATTCCGGGTCCGAGTCCGGGTTTGCATTCTTAAAAATTCCGGGTCCGAGTCCGGGTTTGCATTCTTAAAAATTCCGGGTCCGGGTCCGGGTTTGCATGCTTAAAAATTCCGGGTCCGGGTCTGGGTCCATGCTTTTCTTTCAGAAAAGTTCGGGTCCGGGTATTTATTTTTAAATGTTGCAACTCTAGTACAACCGTAAGCTTGGCGTATGTTCTTGGGTTTCGGGCAGGTTCAAATCGTTTTTGAATCGACTTTTATTTGAATATTAAAAAAATGTATTTGTTAAGCGACATGCAACCGCTGAACGGACATTGATAAAATTTTTGCGTTTGTAAGCTTATTATTATTGTGGTGTTTAATCTCGCATTGTGATTTTAACATTCTAAGCCATTCAATTAGCTATAGACCAGGTGCAACCGGAATTCCGGTTCCGGCATTTTTTCACGTTCCGGTTCCGGTAAATTTTTACCGGATTTAAAAATTCCGGTGTTATAATTTGGCCGTTTTCTTAACTTTGCTAATTTTTAAGAATCTCTTTTGAAAGCCACTTGTACTCCGAATATAAGCCATTGATGGTGGATTTCACTTCAGTCGATGATGAAAATCTAAAATACAACAAATAAAATAAATACCTATGTTCGACTTAGGTTATTTCACAAATAACAGAGCAAAAAATAAGATTAAAATGAAATTTTTGGTGAAATGCATTTTTTTACTTTCCGGTTCCGGTTCCGGTAAAATTTTCAAATTCCGGTTCCGGTAAATTGTAATTCCGGTTGCACCCTGCTATAGACTAATTTGCATAATTAGCACAGCCTAAATTAGCAATTTTTTTGACATTATTTTACTAATTGTTATGGTTACAAGCAGGATGTGACCAGATATTGATTTACCGGATACTGGAACCGGATACGGATTATAAACTTCTTACCGGAACAGGAACATAAACTTCTTACCGGAACAGGAACCGGATATATATTGGATGTGTTGAACTAATTTATTTTTTCGCTGTATTTTTAGCGTGTGAATATTTTTCGGCAATTGCTGCGGATAAACTGAAATTATTTAATGTAAAAATGCGTTTAACTTTCGCTCGCTCGCTTGCATAACTTAAAAGTTGCTGAAAACGTATCAAAACTTGAACTACTTGGTCTGCACACTGCATAGAAATGTAATCGCAGAAACATATTATTGACAATCACCTATCAAAACAGTTTTATGATATTCGAAATATCCGGTATCCGGTAGGTTTATACCGGAACCGGATACGGTTTCCGTTTTTGCCTGATATTACACCCCGGAACCGGATATCCTGTCGCACCCTGGCTTACAACGATATGATTTCAGTGCTAAATCGGTTTTGGTGTGCGAGGTATTTGAATTTGACATTTATAGATGTTTATAATAGATTAATGAATAGTTAGCTACTGATTTATTGACAAATAGTTTAAGTCTAGATCAGACTTGTTATACGTGTTATTTCACTAATCATTAGGGTTACAAACGATTTGGCATCAGTGCTAATTGGTTTTGGGTGCAAGGAATCTGACTGAATTAAATGTTTACAAATATATAAATGAATAGCTAAGTACTAACTTTTTTGGGCATGGCAGATTTGAATTCAACGTTTAGACATAGGGACACTTGAAAAATAGTTAGCTACGCGCTAATTATCATACGTATTGACTATGTTAATTATAGTGCATTTGAGTGCATTACGTATGTTTCGTAGCTCAACGGAGAGAGCAGTGGATCGATAATATGTACGTCGTGGGTTCGAGCGTCACCGTAGTCGCAGCAAAATTTTCGTGAAGGGCTCTATATGGTACTGCTTAACTTAGAATTACTTAGCGGAATTGGTTGGAAAATGCAAGAAACGCTGTCCAGCTCATGCGGTTTGGAGACGTATATATTCATACGTATACGTATCTTGTAGTACCAAACATACGGTACATAGAGCCTTTGTAGCGAAAAGTTTGCATGGCTGCGTAGCTCAGTGGTTGGAGCACTGTATTCGCAGCAAAATTTTCGTGAAGGGATCAAGAATTGGCGTTTTAACTATTCCAACTATCACATTTGAGCATACTGCCAATAAGTGGGTCCGCGGTTCGCTCAGTACGTTCAGTACTACTACTACTGCGACTGGTTATATTATTATTATTATTATTACTATTATTATTATTATTATTATTATTATTATTATTACTATTATTATTATTATTATTATACGTGTAGCCGCTAGAATGTGCTTCTTATTGAGCGAAGCTAAACTACGAGCGAAGCTCGGAGTTTCGCGAAGCGTTTTATGTTTTGTACTTTGGGGGTCGAAAGGTGGATGTCCGTCTGTCCGTCCGAAAAAAATCTCAGGAAGGCTGAACCGATTTTGATAAACTTTTATTTGTTTGAAAGCCAATTATCCTGGGGTGTTAACCTCGCATTGGGGTTTGAAATTTTCAATCGTTTGTTAGCTACAGGCTAATTTGCATAATTAATTAAGCCTAAATTAGGACTTTCGACAATATTTCACTAATTATTACAGTTAGAAGCAATCTAATTTTAGCATTAAAGGGTTTTTTGGGTTCGAGGAATCTGTGTAGACTGTTTACAAGTCTACAAAACGGATAATTGAGCAGTTAGCTAATAGATAATTTGCATATTAGCATAGTTTATAAGCCTAAATTAGGCCTTTTTACAATATTTCACTATTTATTAAGGTTAAAAGCAATATAATTTCAGCACTAAAGGGTTCTTAGGTGCGAGGAATCTGAATAAATTGTCTACAAATCTTTAATCGCGATTATCGAATAGTTAGCTAATAGATAATTTGCATATTTGCTTAATTGACGAGACAAAATTAGGACTTTTTGAATTATTCCAATAATGATTAGGGTGGCTGAAATGTTTTTGCGTGCGAGGAATCTGAGGAAATTGCTTACAAACCTCCAAAACCGATAAATGAATAGTTAGCTAATAACTAATTTGCATATTACCTTAATTGCTAACGTGTGTTCGAGCTTCGCTCAATAAATGTAGTCCCACTACGACTGATAATATTTTATTTAAATGTTTTAGTGTCATATGTTGACCAATGTAAAGATCAGGGGCTGAACAGTATTATATACGTAAGCATATCACTAAGCCTAAGCCTAAGTCTAAGCCAAACAAAAAATAGCCTAAACGTTAAGCTTACTCAATTGCAGTCGCACAGTAAAACGTTCCGCCCCTGATCTTTACATCGGCCTGCATGTTTATATAATCAGCGTCTTATGATGATTGTTATATATTTTGTACTGTTTTCTGAAAATGTCTACCTTCTGTTTAGTTTATAGCTGTGATATTTAGATTGATTTTAGAACGTAGACACGATCTTGATAGACCTCAACGGCGTTAGGTTCCTGCATAATTGCGGATCGGGGGTGTTTAATCGATTAAATACACGACCAAATTCGGTTTTATCTAAGCTTTACTTTAGCTGGACTTCCAGCGGTGTGGTGATAGTCATTATCTATCTGTATAATATGTTTGTTTCAAGCATTATTTACGCAATAATTGAGTAGTTTTGTCATGAACAAAGCCAACTGAAGCTATCTATGCTGTATGCGAAATAGCGCAGTAACAAATATTGAAATATTATCAACGCCGCTTCGAGCTGTATTTTTGTGTGTCAATAATGAGCTGTTCAGCTTACATCGTCGTTGACTGCCCCCCGCCTAGACCATCTTGTAGAACGAACCAGTATAAACTGTTCAGGGGCGAAGCTAACATTTCATTTCATTTCGAGAGGGGGTGATACTGTGTATCAGGGGTGAAGCTAACATTTCATTTTATTTCGAGAGGGGGTGATACTTTGTATCAGGAATGAAGCTAACATTTCGTTTCCAGAGGGGTATCATTGTGGATAAAGGTGTTATTACAAATAGGCTTTTCTAAGTTGTGTAAAGTTTTTTTGTTACTTTGATGGTTTCGAAGGGGATATACTGGGTCTATCGCTGTAGTTGCGTACACGCCCATGACACTGATCCGTTTTGTAAGTTGTCACAGCTTCTTTGTGCTACTATTATGTATGCCATTGACGTCATTCAAGCCGGCCGGCCGGCCGGGCCTAAGATAATGAACCAGTAGGATCGCACCATGACAATTCTGTGTGCGTCTGTTTGCTTGCATGTGTGTTTTGTTGTATCAATTTTTGAAATGATAAAGTGAGACAGTATTGTCATGAGAGATGTTTGCGAACTATAATAGTGTCTTAAAAACGAACGGATAAGAAAACAGACGCGCTGGATCGAAAACTTTCTGACACCAGGGGCCGGGCACGCGATATATGTTACGTAATGAGAAATCGCGAGCGAATGGCGAACGAAAAGCCAAACGCAGCTTTTCAGCGGTAAATTTTAATAGTCAATTTTTTCAGTTTGCTTCAGGGTGAAGCGACCGGATGGCGTGGATGCGGTGGATCCCTTGCATCCGCCGGTAGGGTAACAAGATATATATATATATGCATGTATACGTAGTTGCGGCAAAGTTGCAAAGCGTATAGATACCGCTGGGGGTTGGCATTGGCCAGTGAATAAAACTTTCAAATTGGACGTTGTTCGACGGATTGCAGTAGGACGTTGTGGTGCGGTTTTTTGAGTTGGTCTTTGTAGAGTTTCAGGTAGGATGGAAACTTTTAGATGGATATATGTTGTATAGTTTCGATTCGGTATAATTTAATTGCCATGCTTGTTGCGTGTTGTGAGTTGTCGAATGGCTGAGATCAGACGAACATTATTTGTTTTGTTGTTGTTTTTTAAAAAATTTGAATAAAATACGTGTAAGATGACACATTGTTTCATTTGATTCGAATTATGGTTTTGAATTTTAAATTAGGCTTGTTTAATTGATATTCGCTCGGAAGAATCACGATGCCAGTGGCGGTGTGTACATGGAGACCAGGGTGCGAAGCGGAACTGGATTATACCGGAATCGGAACAGCAACTTTATACCGGAATCGGAACTGCAAATTTTGTGACTATACGGAAAATTTGTATTAACAAGTACAATATTGATTTAGGGTGTCTGTTGGCCGGCAGCAATTAACAAGAAACGTCACATGAACAAATTGGCAATCATTATTTGGCTCTGTAAAACTAAACTACAATCAATTATTGATAAGTTATCTCGTTGAAAACAATTTTATAGACAAATGATGCAAAATTCCTATACAACATATCACAGCAAGTAGGGCTAAAATTAAAATGTGAAAATTTCGATTCCGATTGATTGTGCAATCGGAATCGGAATCGGAACTCGTTTTGAATCGGAATTCTAATCGGAATCGGAATTCCGGTTGCACCGTGATGGAGACAGATAAAGGGTGTAACCATCCTGTTGCGGAATATCTGGATTAACATGAAAAAAGTATATAAATGTACATTATTTAGTTATTCGTTAGAATAATCTTCTGCAATCGCGTGGGAGGCTTGATAATTTTGGTTTATTTGAAGTTATACCGCTTGTGACCTGTAATCCTGGTTAGACATCTGCGTAAACTGGTTAAACATGAGTGGCATAACTTTTCTGTCGACGATCCGGTTTAGGTTCGACGCTACACATCGGTCACCGCACAGGTGCTGATCATGCATCTCAGTTTGCGTTTATTGGCAGTTGGCTATGATTCTGTGGCGATATTTTTCAACGGAGCACTGTCGACAGGCTGACGGCGTTATAGATACCCTTTTTCCGAAATTTTGCAGTACGTGTGACACTGTGTGTAAAACGCAACTTTCCGGTTGCACTCTGGTGTAACCTGTTTTTTTTAAAATCCTGGCTAAAGGCTACGGCCATTCCACTATTTTAGTTGGTTGGTCGATCGAAAAATATAAGCAAAGAAAGAGTACATTCGATGTATATATTACAGCTGGAACGCCTCACATACGTATTTAGCGCAGCATTCCAATAGATATTTGTTTATGTTACGTATGCAAATTAAGTTTGTATGCATTGAGATACCTACTGTTTCAGATGTTTCATATATTTTACTTTGTTCACTTAAACATGAGGAGCCCAGGCTGCAATTTAGCTTACGACGGCCGGAGAAACATTAGTTCAGTTGCACATGTGTGCATCTACGTGTATATTAGTTTAAGTTAGACGGCAGAATAAGTTTAACATTATTTTTTAATGATATAGCGGCGAATCCACACCAAATTACCTTGGTCTCGGTTTTTTTATGTCTACCGCATTCGCTACAATATTATATGCTATTTCGGTTTAATATGTAGTATTTCCAACCCGAACAGCTCGCTCTTTCTCCCCCTGTCTCTGCGTTGAATTAAACTTTTCCAAATTGTTCGTATGCTTTAAACAATCCATACATATCGCGGCGTTCAGCGGTCTGCATACGCAAGTAAACTGTTATTAATAATTTATGGTCGTTCAAAGAATAAACGGAAGTGTTGCTTTGAAAACTGAACAACGATTTACTTAAGCAGCTATATATACCCAGCCTAAACCAACATTATTCACACGAATGTATCCTGAATTTTATGTAGGGATCCGATAACCTCGGATAAAACTTTTTTTGGGTGACCGATCGGCAAGTTATTTTTTGACCCCTGTGGTGGATCCAGAAGGTTGTTGTTTTTGTCTGTCCATAAATTTAGGCGACTGGGTATTGTATTTATATATATATATATATATATATATATATATATATATATATATATATATATATAATATATATATCATATCTGCTTCGTTGATCTGTTGTTATACTACCCATGGCTAACATTGAACCGTTTTGAGATTTTTTAAGATTAGCGTTTTTTTAATTTTATTTATTTGTTCTCGTTTGTGACATTGACCCATGGAAAGATCAGGGGCGGAACGTTTTTCTGTGTGACAGCAACATAGTAAGCGTATAAGCTTTAGTCTATATTTTTTTGCGTTAGCTTACGGTTACGAATATGCTCATTCTTACGGTTAGGTTTAGGCGTAGGCTTATGCTTAGGAGTATGCTCATTCTTAAGAGTAGGCGTACAGAGTTAGGGTTCGCCTTAGTCTTAGGCTTAGGAATCTGCTTATGATACTGGTCCGCCCGTGTTCTTTACATTAGCTGTGACGTTTAATGTATCATCCAGACGGTGTGTTTCGGCTTTGCTTGAGTTTTAAACTTTGTGTGATTGTTTTTGTTTGTTTGTTTTGTTTGTTTTGTTTGCTTTTTAAAGTCGACAATCTGTCTGTCTAATGGCTATTAGCGGTTTTCCTATATATATTATTAGGTTTTATGTCTCTCTTATATTGCTGTGTTCTGTAAGCTACGCTACCGGTTTCCGAGTAATCGGTTACGTTGCCGACACGAAGCATATGGAAAGCGGAAAAATAACGGTGGTATTGACGGTGTTTGGGATGGCTATTTTGCGGTTGTTGTCATATTTAAATGCTTCATAATATGTCTTATGAAGCTTGTTTCTGAACGAATCGGTTTTGGTCGGAAGTATTTTGTTAGCTTAGTTTAGGCTTAATTAATTTTTTATGCTCTCTAAAAAGTTAAAGTTAAATTATAGCTTAACCTAAAGTCAAATAATAGTTTGACTAAAGATTATATGGCTGGACGGACTCAATAAACTAGAATTTTAAGGTTTAAACTAAACGTGTTTTTAAAATGTCTACCCTCGTCAAACGGATTATAGTAAGTATATATGTTGAACGCGCAATGAACGAATTTGATGCGTGAAAGTGTTTTTATTGTCATTTTGACACTCTTATCAGACGATTAACGTGTCAACAGAATAATAATCATAATGACGTGTATGTCTTGGCTCTCATTATACCTGGAATGATTCGATTGAATTGTATGCGCTTAATGATGCTGATAAAATGGTTTTGAAACGAACGAGGCGTTGTCGTAAGGAGAGTCCGTGCGCCGTGTCGTTTGGCCACGGCGGCGTGTCGTTTGACCACGGCGCCGTGTCGTTTGACCACGGCGCCGTGTCGTTTGACCACGCGCGCCGTGCCGTTTGGCCACGGCGGCGTGCCGTTTGACCACGTGCGGCGTGCCGTTTGATCATTTTAAGTAGTACATAAGTTAAACTTTGCGGCAGCAGTGATCAAATCAATTTTGAAGTCTAAGTTGCTTTCATTTGACGCCAATCCCGAGCGGAGTGGGGTGGTTATTGACCCTTCCAACCCTTCTTGAGTATAAAACTTGGTACGTATTTTTGACCCCCCCCCCCCCACCCTGATTGTTGAAGGACAAAAAACTTGGTCGGGTTTATTGGTACCCAAAACTTCGTGCCAGACTCATTCATTGCCCGCTATCAATTGGATTGACGGTCAAAGTTACATGGTAAATATCTGTCAAGGTGAAGTCAAAATTTAGAACAAAACGCGGACACTGGTTTCGCATATTTGACTGTTTGATCTTTAAGCTTTTGATCATGTCTATAAAGTCGTATAACAGTTTTGTATTGTTCGCTTCTAACCAATTGTGTATGGTTTGATCAACCAACCATCGCTTCTTGGAAACAGTGAACATGTCTCAATTATTGCTGAATTGACTGCCTCATGTTTGAGAACAGACTGGCGACGAATTGACTACCTTATTTTTTGAGGACAGACTGGCGCCCAGGGTTCCACACCATATCAGTAAGCTGTTCGATAATAACTTCATTTTAATGAATATATTATTACACTTTGAGTTTATTGTCAAGCCTGAACCTGGTGGCTTTCGATCCTAACGGCGTAGTAGTGGCCTTTCTCGGTAATCCAAACACGGGCGGACCCAAAAAAACGAGCAGACCAGACCTTTGACCAACCAACAAGAATGAAGCCAAAAATTTTGTGTTACGCCTTCTCGTCTCGTCGAGAGCTGTTTCTGACTCATGAAATCACACGGTTTTCGCCATCAGAAATGTTTGGATGCGTCGCTCAGGCCCGTAGCCAGCTCATCTTGCTAGGCGGTGGGGGGGGGCTAAAAAATTGTTTCGGGAGCCGGCATTCAAGTGTTTTTAATGACTTGCAAGCAAGGTTGAAAATTTTCTAAGGGGATCAAAATTTTTCCAGTCGGGGCACTGAGCTCCCCTGCCCCCCTCTTGGTTACGGGCCCGCTGTCACTTGTTTCGAGAACCAAATTTTGACCAGTCACCAGTTGAAATTGTGTCCAAGACTGTTCTACGGTGTACGCTGATTGCTAAAAATTGTATAAACGATATAATAATGCATTAAGCTGACATTTTTTGTGAGATGTGTTATTTTGATGCGTTGAAGTTAAATATTTACAATTTTGACTGTAGAGAACGCACGTGCGCTTCTAAACTGTGTCTCAGTCAATCCTGTGGCTGTATTTTTTTGCGTTTTTTGTTTCATTGGGATATGTGGTATTGTTTGTGTTTGCTGGCGTGCGGCAAACGCTTATACAGAGAGCGGCGGCGATAAAAGGGATATATATGGGTATACTAGAGTTGTATTCGGGTCCGGCGTATTCTGTGTTATTCCGGGTATTTTCGCCGAAAAATTCCGGGTACGGCTTTTCGCAACAGATCATTCCGGGTTTGGGTCGTCTCATTTTCAGTTATTAATTGGCCATTTTAGTTTTGTGAAAGACATTAGTTGCTTCACATTGCATACTGCCCATTGATAATTTACACACTGAACTGCTCGAATATGGATAAAGACACAAATTCTTACCTATCTTTAAAACAATTAGGATCATGTTGAGTTTTGAAGTCATAAAAATTTCAGGCCCGGGTTTACCCGGAAAATAAATCCGGGTCCGCGTCCTGGTTTGCATTCTTAAACATTTCGGGGTCCGGGGTTTTCCTTCCATAAAAATCCGGCTCCGGGTTTTTCGTCCACAAAAATCCGGCTCCGGGTTTTTCGTCCACAAAAATCCGGCTCCGCGTTTTTCGTTCAGAAAAATCCGGTTCCGTGTCCGGTTATTTATTTTTTAAATGTTGCAATTCTAATATACGTATACCGATTGATTACCTGGCGAAATTTCAGAATACTCAAGGTGAACGGCGGCACTTTTATCAGAATGCGGACAGGTTTGTTTTATGAAAAATATCACTATGGGTGCACATATTGAAAGGCTCTAATTTTACCCAAAGATACGGACCTGTAAGAAGCAACCAAATTATGTTGTTAGCTTTTCGGTTGGCTTATTGCCAAAGTTGACGTTTGCCAGAGATTGTTGATTTTGAGCTTAAAGTTGATTATTTGGTTTCGCGAATGTTCGATGTGTTATTGCCATTAATAGGGAATAATTGCGGGTTGGTCGTATGTTTCAATGAAATCATCTTATATGCTCAGACTAAACAAACATTCTACTGTTTGCAGATTTTATTTTGTATTTCGTCGCTTCTTGTGTTCAGCCATATTCGCACGTGCAAGCTTTTGCGGCGAGAACTTGTTCAGCTGCAACTTGCACTTGCAATGTTTTGTCCAAAATCACTGTTCGAAATACTTGCAGCTGCATATGATTCATTAAAAATCATAGTTTAGCAATTTAGTTCATATGTGTGAATAACCATGCAAGTTCACATGAATTAATCTTGCAGCCGCTTTGTCATTGACTGATGAAAAAAGCAAATTTTGCGTATAATTTGCAGCTTCAAATTCTCACAATAAACTACTTGCACGTGTGAATAGGGCTTTAATCATTTTGGAAAAAAATTTTCCATGGTGTTTACAAATGTCTTAAAGCTATTTTTCCATTCAGATTTAGCAATATTTAACTGATAAATAAACAAACATTACAAGTTAGTCAGCAAGTAACTTAATAATAATACATGGTTTATGAAGCAATGATTTTCGTTCAAACTGTAGAATATCAGTTACAAGCTATCGATATTGCGTTATTTTGAAAGAATTTAGAGACCAGGTGAATCGGATGTTGTTGAAAGTTTATCATTAATAGTTTTTTGTTGCTAAACCGAAACGCTGCCAATTTTCTAAAATAAGTCTGAAACTTTTTTGGTTTCGAAGATGAATCAACAATAACAACAGCTCGAATGATCGTATGCTACGGTAACTGTGTAGTTTCTTTCGATACTAAGGGACTGTGTACTTGGTACAGAGTCGTTAGTCGTTAGCTGAATTTGCGTTGTGGTTAGGTTTAAGCATGGTGCAAAGCGGAACTGGATTATACCGGAATTGAAATCGGAACGGCAAATTTATAGGCGGATTGTAATCGCAATCGGAATTGGAACTAGAATTTTTGTGACTGTACGGATCATGTGTATTAACAAATATAATATTGAGGACAAGATAAATGCTGCAGAATTTTTATGCAACATATCACAACAAATAGAAATAAAATTAAAATTTAAAAATTCCGATTCCGATTGATTGTCCGACCGGAATCGGAATCGGAATTCTAATCGGAATCGAAATTCCGGTTGCACCTTGCGTTTAAGTGCGGTTTTGTAGCAGTTACGAAATCAAAACGTACCATGCCGTTGAGGGCTGTATGTACCTGTGTGTGAAACTGTTACCTGTGTTTCTTTGTTCTTCTTAAAGCATTTTATCGCTACATATCAACAGGGTTGGGTTTTTTCCGGACAAATGGAACCGACCGGAAATAGCGGGTTTTTCCGGTTTTAAAAGATTGAAAATCATCTAGTAATGCGTCCGCATATGTGAAAACGTTAATGGATGATTTGTCTATTGAAAAACTAACATTTGGAGAATCAACTGTCTATTATATTAAGTATAAACATGAGATAACGCGTGAAAGCGTACTGTACATACTACAGAGCTGTCTCATATACCTAAAAACGTGCATATGCCAGCTAAGGTGGCCTCAAACTTGCGGAGTTGCGTTCGGCAGACAATCTGCCAACTGGATTTGTAGTTTTATTGATATATCAAAATTGAAATTATTCAATAATCAGAAGTTAAGTGCGAAACTAAACGCGACATATATCTGCAATAAATATTGTATCAAAGAGAAATAGCAAAATCACAGAAATTCCGGTTCCTTAGAATCATTTCTTTTACATAATTTTCAGCACCGTAGAACTGCTGAGGCCAGAGGGAGCACAACTCTTACCGCCCTGCGTACGCCTCTGAGGAGCCACCGTAGCTTAAGTAAAGTACCGTTTCGTTCACAAAAACACCACGGCCTTAGCTACGACCTCATTTCGGGAAGAGACGAGAATCAAGGTCGGTATTCTTAAAGCTTGTTAACATGCGTTTTTCAGGGCTTTCTAGAAAGTTACGAGGTGGACGTATCCCCCCAATTCCTCCCACTAGCGGATCCAAGCGGAATACTTCGACCTAGGCACTCCAACGAAATCAAAACTAAGATTTTGTATTAAGATTGGCCATTAAACTGGAGTTTAGCTTCCCGATCGCGAGTCCTTTCACTATTACAGCTCGTGTGGCTCACCATTTAGAAATCCCTGGATCCGCCACTGATTCGTCGCCAGTAAACCAGTCTTCACAATCACGGGAGCATGAGAAAAACCAATTTCTCACGGTTTTTCGTGATGGTTTGTCGCTGTTTTGAGAGTATTTTTACTGAAATTATAATAAAACGTTTTTTTTCGTTTTTCGCACCTTCCGCTGCCCAATCCTGTATAGCATTAAGAGATGACAATTATGTTCTATGCTTGGTACTTATGAATATATATATATATATATATATATATATATATATATCTTTGTCAAAAATGGCTCATTCTCCGGTAGTTTAGTATTTATTTGTTTATTTCAGAGCGCCACGCCGTATTCAGCTCACCAAAGGCGCTGCTGGACTTGGATTTAATATTGTGGGTGGCGAAGACGGTGAAGGAATCTATATATCGTATATTGCACCTGGGGGAGTGGCTGATCTGTCAGGTACGTAAGTAACTTTTCAGGGGGGGGGGGGTGGGGTTTCGAAAGTTCGGATTGTTTCGGGTTTAGTTTTTTAAATGTAGTCCCCCAGGAGTTTTTCGGTGAGCGGTACAACAGTCAACGTTGGGCTTATGATTCGTGTTGCTGGTTTAGTAAATGTATCAGCTATAGTTAAAACTAGGCAGCCGGTTTTGCGCAATGCGCAAAAGTTAGCGCGAGTGCACACACGTTTTCACGCAGATATTCTTTTCATAGAACAATCACGTTTATGTTCTAAGAATTCATTGTAAGCAAAGTAATGCTGGAAAGTTGCCCAAAATACGTATGTGGGGCATTCCAGCTTTAATATATAAATATAAACTTAATGCTAATGAAAAACTTGAAGTTGTGCAAATTATAATATAGAATGATTGCGGTTTTACAGGTCTTCTGCATAAAGGCGATCAATTGCTCGAAGTGAACGGTGAAGATTTGCGCTACGCGACACATGAACAAGCAGCAGCAGCGTTGAAAAATGCCGGCACTCATGTTAGCATTTGTTCAGTTTACAAACCTGAAGGTGCGTTTACGTTTTAAACACAATTTTATTTACACTTCGCGTGTGCATTTTTTGTTTTTTTTTGCTTTGTTGAGCGAATTCCGTCCGTTTCCCCAAACTATATCTCATTTCATGGTTACGTAGCTGTACAAGGACGTACGTAGATAAAATTTAAGTTGCCGAGTTTAATCGACTTCACACTCCGATGGTTGATTGGTTTTTTTGGCGAAATCATTTTTGTTTTACAGATTATCGTCGTTTCGAGAACAAAATCGAAGAACTCAGAAACGAAATGATTCATCATGGTGTGCCGCGCATTACTACCAAACGCGAAATGTTCGTTCGGTAAGCATTAGTTTTGTTTTATTCAACCTTTGTCGTGAATTATTATTTATTATAGTTATGTAATTTAGAATGGTTGTATGGAAATTAAACCAGCTGACTACGAACTATTTTGAACTTGCCATAATATTATGGTAACTGGCTACGAGCTGTACGATGACGAACGCGACTCAAATTGTAAAAAAAGTGCAGATCCGATTGTAGCAAGAATGAAGATGCCGTTTTGATTATTTTGTGTCAATTTTAGCGCGTTGTTCGATTACGAACCAATCCGTGACTCAGGTCTGCCAGCGCGTGGCCTCGCGTTCGTGTATGGCGATATTTTACACGTGACCAATGCAGCCGATGACGAATGGTGGAATGCGCGTCGGGTGCTGGCGGACGGAACTGAAGAAGGTTATGGAATTATTCCAAGCAAAGAACGGTGCGTTAAACGCTTTTTTGGTTGTTGTTGTTGTTGTTGTTGTTGTTGTTTACTTTTGCTCCACAAAAAGATTCGTTTAGACATGGTGACTGGATTAATAAAACGTTTCTGCTTTGTTTACGCTAGGCATCATATGCCTCGGTTAGAAAAATAATAAAAGGTGCTTGGGTTTGTGAATTTTGCCGTCTATCAAATTAACAATAGTGTATACAAAGAATTATGTGCCCTTTTTTGATATCTAGCTTAGTTTACCGGATTATTTACCAATGTGTTCCGTTGTAATATATTTATTTTCACGTCTGTTTCTGTTTGGCAGCGCGACAATAGTACGGATTATTTTTTAAGTCACTAGCTATGCTTGTTATTTTTCAATGTCTACCGTGTAACTTTGCGTATATTTTAGTGTTGAAAAGAAAGAACGTGCGCGAAGAAAACAAGTCAATTTTACAGGGGATGGACATGGGACACTTGGATCGCGATCCGGCAGTATGTCAGAAAAGGTATGACGATTAACATCCTACACTAAGTGACAGCGGTCACAGTGATCGGGATTACGTCTTAGGTAGCGGTTTTGTAGCCGCGTTCCAGTCTTTTGATGATTGCGACAGTGCCATGAAAATTACTTCATTGTTCCTTTCAATGAAGCGAGTTGGAATTTGTTATGCTGCTCTTTTTAATGTTGATTCTGATCGACCGGATTTAAATGTTAAGTTCATACTTTTATTTCAGCATCGAAAGGCATACTCATTCAGTCGAAAGTTTCCGTTCATGAAAAGCAAAGAACGACTCAATGAAGACAGTGATGCTGAACGTACGTTTAACGCAGCAAATATTGTCGTTTTTTGTTGCTACACCGTTTTTCTGGTCGAGTTCACACTTTTGTGAATTTTTTTTGGTCGAGTTCACACTTTTGTGAAATTTTTTTGGTCGAGTTCACACTTTTGTGAAATTTTTTTGGTCGAGTTCACACTTTTGTGAAATTTTTTTTGTCGAGTTCACGCTATTGTGAAAATTTTTTGGTCGAGTTCACACTTTTGTGAAAATTTTTTGGTCGAGTTCACACTTGTGAATTTTTTTTGGTCCAGTTCACACTTTTGTGAAATTTTTTTGGTCGAGTTCACACTTTTGTGAAATTTTTTTGGTCGAGTTCACACTTTTGTCAAAATTTGTTGATCGAGTTCACACTTTTGTGAAATTTTTTTGGTCGAGTTCACATTTATAACCAAGTTAAGTAGTAATATTTCTAGTTTTAAAAGGAAGTAATGCATTGCCACTGCTTAGCAACATTGATGCATCAGATTCGTTTCAATATTAGCTTGCCAATATTAATTTGTTTTTAAAGTAAGCGTGGTTGCCGATCGCACTAGTTCGATGGGTTATACAACATATACAAGCGATAGTGACTGTAAGCTTGCACGCGTTTAGCCTGAATAACGTGTGCGTTGCATTGCTGTTGCAGTTTTATTGCGCTTTATTTAGACATTCTAACAAACAATATTATTCTTATTCTTATTATTATTATTATTATTATTATTATTATTATTATTATAATACATACGTGAAGTGTTTGCAGTTATTTATCTTAAATTTGTGTTAACCAAGCTAGTATGATGCCATAGCTAAACTAGGAAAATAGAATATTAGCAATGTCAGGACGTACAACCCTCTGACGTATTCCCGGAGAGTCAGTTTCTGTTGGTGCCGACTATCCGTACGATATAGCATATTAATCATATTTTTAAACACCGGATAGTTATCAGTCGATTCAGCGCAGACTGTTACACTGTGTCACAATTTCATTGGTTTACTTGGGCATGGTGCAGCATATGAGTACAAAATCAACCGGTACTTTGGCCTATTCCGGATTTCAAACCTGTAGATCGAATTTGCTTGTTATCAGAATAATGCTTGGCGTCGTTTTTTGCGAATACAAGATTTACCATCCCAGGCTCGCTGACCATACCACGGATATTTTTCACTGGGAAACTGAGAATATTTGTATAAATTCACTAATTCTTGCCAAACTTTTTTGAATTTTTGTTAGTTTTTTATCTGAAATGACCACAAAAATTATCCTTTTCAATGGTAAATGTATTTTTTCTAAAATTCGGTTAATATGCTAGAAATACACATCCATGTCAAAATGGAAGTGTGTCTAAAAGAAAAACAAGTTAATTCGAGACCAAATAACGCATCGGCGTAATGGTTATTGGATTGTGTGCAGTAGATTTAGACTTAAATTTTGATTGACCAAAGCTTGAGTTGTTGTTTTTAATAAATTATGCTTCGGTATATCGCGTGGTTAGATTAGATGGCCAGATAAGTACATATACGGCGTATACGGTAGGTACCTCAGAATACCTGATGCAGACTGGCTGATATATAATCAATTTATAGATATAAACAGTAGTGAAAGCGAGCAATATATTTTAATGCATTTCATTTCACATCCAAGTATTGTTTATTGCAATACCGATAGCAGATGTAATAATTAATGTTTCAGGGCCTGATGATTCTATTCTTTCATATCAAGTTGTTGAACAGCAAAACTGTAAGTGATTACGTCTTTTATGTGTTGTATAGTGTAGTTTGTTTACGAGTTCGTACTAGCAGAAGTGTTTTTCAATTACGGACAAAATTGAAGTAAAAAATGTTAAAAAAACTTTGATTTTTAATAAAATATCGCACACAATGGTTTCATTATTTTCGGTAGCACATGCTATAAGGCTGAATGCGAAAGTCGATTTTTCAATGAAAGCCTCAGAATATGTGCGTTGGTCAGCTGAAATGATTCGACAGAGTAGCGTTGTTCATTGCAACCTTATTATGCCGCTGTAACGTGCGTGAATATTTATTTGTGGTTAAGGTTGTGGATAACAAACTATCTTTAATGTTAGTGTATGTTTAATCTTTAGTCTGCCTTTCAAACGCATAACAGTAATAGAATATTATTTTTGCAAGCAATTGTGTAGTGTTAATTAGTTTCATAATCAAGGCTATATTTTGTTTCAGTACCTTACGTGCGTCCAGTAATTGTGTTGGGCCCGTTGAAGGATCGCATTAACGACGATCTCATCTCTGAATTCCCCGATCGATTTGGGTCTTGTGTTCCCCGTAAGTGATTTTGACTTTTCGATTGGCAGACAGCCGTAAGCGAAGTTAATGTGAAAATTTGGATTTTTTTCCTATTTTCAAATGATTGTTCATAAACAGCGTTGAATCTTATTTTCCGATCGGGTAGCAGTTTTGCTTGGTCGCCATAAAAAAGTTTTTACGAAAAATTTCTCAAACAGTTATGTATCGCTCAATTTTTGCCAAACTTCACTGTAGCGACACTTTGTCAACACTGTCTTTGTTATGTGCAATGTCAGAGTTATTTTTGTAGGTTTGTTTTGATTCAATGGTCATCAACCTGACTAATGTTTTATGCATGCGGTAAAGCAATTACTTTTTCAGATACCACGCGACAAAGACGAGAAAACGAAATTGACGGTCGTGATTACCATTTTGTGCCTAATCGTGAACAAATGGAACGAGATATCCAGAATCATATGTTCATTGAAGCTGGACAGTACAACGGAAATTTGTACGGTACCAGTATATCGTCGGTGCGATATGTTGCAAATCAGGTTAGTCTGAGTCTGAGATGATTATACATACTGTAGTCATGGATAGGAAATGAAGTCGAAAAGTAGTCGCGATGGCGTTCAGTGCGTTTGCTTTCGTTCGAAACGTAAATTTCGATCATTTAAAACACTTAATTACTGAGGAAGAATTTGCAAGCACCTAAAACGTTAGGATCGAAAGGTGCCATCTTTGGATTCTTTAATGTACAATGGCTGGGTTTCTGAAAGCTTACTTGAGTATTTGCTTAAGTTATACTTAAGGAAGTACTTAAGTCGCTGACTTAAGTAATTATTTAACTTTTCGAACAAAACAGGTAAACGCCATATGTGAGCCATTGTTATAACAAAAAAGTAATAGTTTTGATTCATATTAAGGAGGCACCACGAAGCTGCAATTTCAGTTGGGCCAACGTTTGTATATCTGAACGGTTATAATTTGTAATTGATCAGATTTAGTCAGCGGCTTCAGTATTTACTTAACTTAAGTAAGCTTTTAAAAACGACGAAATGGCTAAGTAATTACATAGCACGTACTTAAGTAGTACCAAGTGATAGTTAAGTAGGGTTTCAGGAACCCAGCCTGAAAGAAACAATCTGTAAATAACATTAACGCTCGAAAGATTCATAATTATTTTGTGTTCAATGCAGTTGTTGATCACTATGTGCAGGTATTCTGAATTATACCCATACATTGCTATGTATTGATATTTTTACTTACAGGGAAAACATTGCATTCTGGATGTAAGCGGAAATGCAATACGACGCCTACAAAACGCCAATTTGCACCCGATCGCCATATTCATTAAACCAGAAAGTCCTTCAATTTTGATGTAAGTTCGTATCTGCAGTGTGCGTCGAACGATGCAATAGTATTTCGCCCAATTTCGGCTGTTTTGCATTTTTTGCGAAAGCTACAGTTAATAACATTTAAGCTCACAAAATGGTGACCCACAAAGCATATTTTATTGGTTTTTGTTCGCTATGGAACCAGTTTTCTTCCGTTTAAAATAACATTTACTTGTGGTCTATAATATAAAAACAGACATGCTTTAAAGCAACAATTTACAAGTTGATATTATACTTAATTTTGATTGCTGTGTACTATTAAACAGTTTGTATACCAATATATTGTTACTTTTAGCGAATGGAATCGTCGCCTGTCAGATGAAGACGCAGAGAAACAATTTAATCGTGCTCAAATGATTGAGTCTGAATTTGCCGAATATTTCACAGGTTAGTTAATAATAATTTGTGATTACTACTTTGGTCAATGTTACTTTAAGTGGCGTAACAGTAGATTAAACGTATTCTTAAGTTTAAGCCTTAGCCTAAACATAAGCGTTGCAAAAATGTGTTTCTATACCTAAGCCTAAGCTTAAGTCTAAGCAAAAAAATGTAATCTGGAATGTAAACTTACAGAAACCTTGATGCCCCTTAAAGTAACACGGGCCATTACTTTTTTGGTGAAGTAAAATGAAACAACCTAAACTGGTTGACGGGCTTGCCATGAACTCATGGAAAAGATAATAATGCTGTGTGTTATTAATCGCGTATTCTAAGCTCTATTAATATTAAAACATGGGATGTGATTGACCATCCTTCTAATCCAATGTTAGATCCGGTATGTTTAAAGCAAAAGTGTTTATATAACACTCATTTGATTGTGATCTGTTTTGCCGTGCTTTTATGGTTTGAAAAAATATCGTGACTAAACGAAAATACTCGAGTTAAATAAGTGTCTGTACTACAGTGCTGCGGTTTTTTTGCATTTTTCAGCAATAGTACGAGGTGTAACACCTGAAGAGATTTACATGCGAGTTAAAGACGTTATAAAACGCGAGTCAGGAGCGAACGTTTGGGTTCCGGTCAAAAACGATATGTAAAAATGCTGCGAACCAGAACCACTGCGCAATAAAATTCGTACATCAACTCTACAATATTAATAAATTGTGTTATTCAAAATGTTGCGAATCAAAGTTGTGTCGTGTTATCATTGCGACGCCAGGTATGTGCAGTTGGCTACAGCTGTAACCCAAAACTTTTCTTAGGCAATTTTGATATAAATGGGTACACAGAGTAAAAACGGTATTATTACTAAATAGTGTCACATTGCAGAAGCTCCAATTACACACGGTAACCCAACATTCTGGCGTCGCACATGACGTCTGTTATTGTGAAACATGACGTTTGTCTCACTCGTACGTCATAAATAGTTTTTTGTTCTCGTTAAATTTTATATTTATAACGCAAACATTTTGTGTCCAAAAATTTTTAAACAAATTTTTATCATTGTATTAGAGCATTATGGTAGGATGGCGTAGAATCAAGATGATATTTACAAAACAGTGTAAATGTAAGTAAGCATTATGTTGAATCTGTCGGTTTCGGCAATATGGATTTTGTAAAGATCATGTTGATAACGCCTCATTCACACGTGCAAGTTTTGCCAGCAAAAACTCGCAGTCGCAAGTTGTACGGCATATTTGCAGCTGCAAGTAGTTTCAAAGGAACATTCAAATTGACCAATCAAACTGCAGGTGCAAGAAATTCAAGCGACTCGCAACTGCATTCACAGGTGCTAATTAAATTCAATAGCATGAATTCCAGTTAATAACGTGAAGCTGCAAGAACTTCAAAGTGGCTTTGTGACTAAACTTGCACATGCAAGTAGGCACGTGCTAGTACGCTTAGAAAATCCTGGTATACGTCAAATTGAAAAACATAGTGTTTATTGTATTTTGATTGGTTGAGCTCACTTCAACGAATTTACTGTATAACGGCTGAATTGTAGAGACCTCGGGGTGCACGAATTTTGACGACCTAACCTGCTTTGAGTGACTCGTAAATAAAAAAATAGACCAACTTTGGCCAGTTACATCGTCGACAATTACAGGAGTTTTCGCAGTAATTAAGCTGTATAGAATTCTGTGGGAACGGTTCAACGCTTGTTTGAAATCGGACTTAACGTAACTGCAAGCCAAATTGTCTCTACATCTCAGTCAATGCATGGTACGTATGTCATTATTTGTTTGCATTCAGTTTAATATTCAGTTTAATATCTCGTTAAGTTATATTACTGTTTTGCCTGAAGCAGTTATGAGTTCGGTTGAAGCTTTTTACTCTGAAACGACTCGGTTGCGCGTACAAGCGAAACCTGTGTTAACCCTGAGAGTCCTTGAACCGTTACGTAGCAAAATTATGATCGTCAGACAACTTGCAAGCAGGCTTTAAGTCAGCTTTGATCTTAATGCACTATATTTATTGTTGAAGTGAGGTATTATTCCGATCGCACAATTCTGTAGGTTTGGTAAATGTGTAAATTTAAAATTTACAGAGAATTCGCTGGATATCGTTGGATAATCGTGGTATGTTCTGTTATTTTAGACTTTAAAATTTCATTGTTTTAGAGTTGTGACCATTTTGATAGTTGTTGCACTAACTCAGCCAGCAACCAGCGTTGCATCAATATGCTAAACAGTGAAAGAAGTGTATTTGATAGGCGGTTAATGTAGTGTCCATCATCTTGAAATACGTGCGTCCTGGTAGTGAAACGTACTAAAGCTTAAACAGTGGCATTATTAGATGGCATGTGATTCTGGTTGTGTAGGTTCAAAAGCACTTGGACACCTCGTCATCATTAGCTTAAGCCTAAATTATGCTAAAAGTTGAAAATTGCGTAAACTATGATCGGAAAAGCCTGTTTAAGCTTAATTCTGATTGTTTTATGCAATGAATCATATTTCAAGCATTATTATTGTTTTCGTCTTTGTGGCAGATTTGTGTTGTCGAAAATTTGCAAAATTTGTTGTGATTAATAATTATTTTATTGTTTCGGTGGGTTGATCAACTGCTAATATCGTAGCTGGGTTGATCAACTGCTAATATCGTATTGTTTTGCGTTATGGTGACCAGGATCGTGATGAGTGCCACCATCAACAGCCGTTAAGACTGGTTAACCAACCGTTTGCGATGCGTTTATGTATTGCAGTATTGGTAGGGTTTGCAAACTCTGGTGTTGCAAGCATTTGCTTCTAATTCGAGCGATTCTAAGTAGTGTCCATATTCTGTAAAATGCATATAGCACCTACTACCAGTTTGTAATAGGTTTTCAAACTAGCGAACTGCTGCAATTGCAGATCTCAAAATTTGCACAAAAGTGAAATAAATCGAATGCAACAAATGTGATGAATTTCATACTTTACCATTTTCTGGTTCGAAAGTTACAAGACCTGTCAGTAACTGGTAATATGTGCTACACACATTTTAAAAATACGGTTTCATATTACAGATAAATTAATATTTGCTGACGACTGTGAGTTTTATTGCAATTTTGACTGTTTTGGACATTTTCCCACAAGCCTAAGCCTAATCCTAAGCTGAAATTGTGGCAAAATAGGAAAATTTTAAAAAATGTATTGGAAAACGTACGAGTGCTTATTATTAATTTCAATTTAACGATGCAAATTGTTGTATCCCGCGAGGTGAACGAAAACACAATGTGTTTTCATGTTACAAATGATTAAACCAAGAGTGGATAATCGCTATTTAACAAGAGAGTGCAACTGGGCACATTCTGTGTAGAAAAGAATGTACTCAGCACGCGTTGCGTTTTTGCCCGACCCACCCTTTATTTAGAGGTGTTCAACCGGTTCGAACAATGGCACTTTATGTATGCGGCGTCAAACGTACTCCGGTCATAGTTTAATTGACGGGTATTCATGCGATAGCGACCCCCCTCTAAACAAGCGTAGGTCGGCCAAAAACGCAACGCCCGGTGGTACATTTTTTGTACAATGCGGGAGCTCACGAGTTGCACACTCTTGTCATTATCCACTCTTGATTAAACTGATAACAGTTTGACGATTAATGATTTGTGGATTTTTTAAATGTATATATATTGATATGTGGTGAGTTATGAGTATGTGGGCTTCTACGTTTACTTTAAGATATTTGGAATATTTCACAAACGTAGCTAACGAGTCTATTCGTTTTAAGCTTTCTTCGAATAAATGACTATAAGATACGCTGTGTAAGGCGTATTTGTGATGTAAATACGCTAGGAGCTGTTGTCAACTACTTGTTAACTTGCGTTCTTCAATTAATTAATTGTAGTAAAAATTACGAACTTTTGAGTTCGTTTGTTAGTCTTTTGCAGATGTATGAGGAATCAGTGTAGATGTATTCTGTAGATGCAGCTGAGACAGTCGTCCTGAAAACGAATTTTAACGATGTGGGAATAATCGCACTGTCAGTGTACACTGTAAATTCCAAAGAGTTGATTAATCAATTCAGTTAGCGAGTTGGTTATTTCTGAATTAATATCAGTAAACATTAGTTGACTCTGATTTGAGTTAATTCTCACTCTGAGTTGAGTTGACTGGGTGATTTGATTAATTAATTCAGAATCAATTGAATCAACTCAAAATTCTGAGTTTTGATAGTCCTAACTCAAACTGGGTGATTCAACTCATACTGAATTAAAATTAACTCACTGAAATTTACAGTGTAAAACATGCAATAGAGTGACTATATGTATTGAAATTTTCTACATCACGATTTTATTTACAATTAATTAAGTGTGAGTTAAGTTATGATGTCAGCTTAAGGAAATCGCTAATTTTTGGCTTGAAAACAATAATGTTTCCGTTGTATACTTTGTGTTGACGTGCTTTTCTTCGAAACATTTTTGTGTTTTGGGATTGTTGCAATTGCGTTTGGTTTTTTTATCAGCTGTGTTGAACTTTTATGCTTTTAATTTTATTCGTAAGATAACGTTGAGCAGGGTGCAACCTGAGGCGAAAAAGACCGGAGCCTGAGGTCAACAAAATTTGCCGGAGTCGGAGGTGACACCGGAAGTGAGACGAAATCAGGTAGTTAATAATGATGTTTTATTTGTGAGTTTTAGCAAATATCCCGTAAAATGTTATTACTGTAATGGATTTACGCTTATGTCTTACGAAATGTAGCAAATTTTTAAATTTTTTCTTAAAATTATACTAAAAATTAAAATTAATTGCACCAAACAAATAAACTTATTAGTAAAACTATGCAAAATTTCACTATTGAAGTTGCCGGAACGTACGACAGAAGTTGTATCGGAGCCGACGGTCTGTTTTTTTGCCGAAACTGGATGCAGACCTTTGGTTGTACCCTGGCTTTGAGCTTAGCGGACACTGGGTAAAACCTAATTCGGTGAAGCCAAAATACGTAATTATTCCTTGGATTAGTGCGATTAAGTATCGCGGTTTTACGCAACATCTGAATCAAGTTATAGATGTTCATATGAAGACGTTGATCCTTATACGTCACACATGCTTAGATTCGGGCTTAGGCTTACTGTCAAATTTAGGAAGACTTACTTAAGCTTAAGAATTAACACTGTAAATTTCAGTGAGTTGATTTTAACTCAGAATGAGTTGAATTACTCAGTCTGAGTTAGGACTATCAGAACTCAGAACATTGAGTTCATTCAGTTCATTCTGAGTTAATTAATCAACTCACAGTCAGAATCAAGTCAACTCAGAGTGAGTTAAAGTCTACTGTTATTAACTCAGAAATAACTAACTTTCCGTCTGAGTTGATTAATTAACTCATTGGAATTTACAATGAACTTAAATTGGGGGTAAAGCGTAGAACAGTCATTACGTTGAAATGATTTCAAATCAATTTTTACAGGCAACGTTGTACTGGATGAGTTGACCTTTTCTTGCATGGAGTATACTATGAGCAACGCTACGCTCGTTAACTTACTGCAAAATAAACCACAATTGTCAACATTTGATAATTGTTACACGTGTACACATCAAACACTCTCTGCAAGGCGTCGAAGCATAATCGAGTTCAAGTATCGTGCGCTTACTTATAGCTCGAGCGGTAAAGGCAAACGTCTTTCATCCAAGCAGAGTCCGGACTTTGAAACCCAGTTAGATTTGAGTTGAAGTTAGAAAATGGTCATGTGGGAAAGGGTTAATGTTAATAGTAAACCAAATGTTATTCAAATATGTTTATTGTACTTGTAATAGTTCGAAGTTTCATTCCACCTTAAATCTGACAGAATATTTTATCAGCTTGTATTTATTGCGACTATTTTAGATCATATCATTCATTAAAGTTTTTGAATTCTGATTACAATTTTCGTAGTAAACATTCACTTTATTGAGTACTTAGAGCTTATAGATAACAACGCCAATCAGGGTGTGACCGGATATTTATTTCTGGTTAAGGTAAAAATCAGTGTCCGTTTCGAAATTTGCGTCCGAACGTTTTTTATTTAGATGTCCGGACATAGTTTCTTTGATATGTCATAGCGTCCAGTACTAGCTATGTAGGCTACTGCGCACTAGCGGATACAGAGGGGGGAAGGGCTGAGGGCGTATGCCCCGTTAGAAATTTGTGTATTAAAATTATAAGGTCCCTCCCTACCTTACAATTTTTCCCATCAGAAATTTTTTTGTAAACTTTTCCCGCAGAATTTTTTTGAGATAAAATGGTAAGGTCCCTCCCTATACGTTTTCATTTTTCACTATCAGAAAATTTTTGGTGATAAAATGATGAGGTCCTTTCCATACAATTTTTGCGTTTTATAACATTTGTCAGCCCACTCGCCCCCGTCAAAAATTTTTGGATTCACCTCTACTACCACGACGGTATAAATTTCCGAGATTTTATAAAAAACAAGGCGTAAAGCTAACGATTTAACAACACCTAATACAGACATTAGCTAAAATTCCTAGAATTTTCCTCAAAATTGTTCCAAAAGTTAAAACGAACGCGCCAAAAAGATAACTTTTGTAAAACTATGCAAAATTTTTCTACCAAAGTTGCTTTCTGCCCGAGCCGGAGGTAGACCTCCGGTTATATTCTAGCTTTCTGTCCCCGGTTTCGTTGGGTCTGTCGGTATAGCTTTAAACCTATATATTTATTGGTTTGATGGCCAGTGTAAAGAACAGTGGCAGAACAGAATTATAAGCATATTCTTAAGCTTAAAGCCAAGCAAAAAATTTAGTCTAAAGCTTAAGCTTACTCTTTTCTAGTCTCACAGAAAAACGTTCCGCACCTGATCTTTACATGGGCCTGTGTGCCAATGTATAGATCACTGCCATAACAGTAGTATACGCATATACCTAAGCCAAAGCGTGAGGTTAAGCATATACCTAAGAATAAGCATATGCCTGTGCCGAAGCAAAATATACAGACATCTGTTGCACTCACCACTCAAAAACGGCCGCTCCTGATGTATATATGCAGGGTTCGTTTAAGGCTTTGGCTGCGGCAGAGCCTGAGGCTTAGGCAGGCCGTTTGCGAAACCTATGTTTCAGTTTAAGCCTGTAGGGGCATTTTGATGTAATATATTGAATACCATTTTATTAAATGTATAATACAAAACGCGCAAAAAGGCTCACAGATGCAGACAGAACAAAAAAGTGCAGCGGAAAACTTAAATTTAAATTCTGCATTGTGAAACAAGTGAACAGTAGTAACATTTTTGTTTAATAAAGCCCTATTCACATGGGCAAGTTTTTGCTGCGAGAACTTGCAGCTGCAAATTGCACACAAAACTTGCATTTTTTCATCAGCCAATGAGAAAACGGATGCAATAAATTCATTGAACTTGCATGGTTATTCACACGTGTGAACTAAAATTCCTTGTTTTGATTTTTAACGAATTACGAATTACTTGCAGCTGTAAGTTTTTCGAACGGGATTTTGGACAAAACTTGCAAGTGCAAGTTGCAGCTGCACAAGTTCTCGCAGCAACAACTTGCACGTGTGATTAGGATTTAACACTTCGCCATTCTTGCTGCGTAAAACGACAGGATATTTGGCACAGTATAAAATGCACGATAACAAATTTGTAATATCAGCATGCAAAAACAATGTTGAAATAAGTTAAACATAAATACACAATTGCTTATGGAACAAAACAACTACACTGCGAAAAATGGTGAGTCAAATTGGCTCTCTCCGAAATGGGCTCTACGGGACTACACAAACTGAATCAAATTCCACTCCGCTAGAGTCAAATTCAACACACTATAGTCGCACGTTTGACTCTTGCGGAGTGGCATTTGACTCAGTTTGTGTAGTGCCGTAGAGCCTATTTCGGAGAGAGCCAATTTGACTCACCATTTTTTGCAGTGTATGAGTTATACACCGAAGCGGAAAAAATGCAACTGTGGATTATTTTGCTGCAATCAAATTTGCGCTTTTAGCATAAATATCAATCTAAAATATTAACGACCAATTAACAACGTTTGTTCATGCAGTAACATTCTTTTGATTTTCGGTTTTACTAAAAAATAGTTAACTTTGAAAATAAGTTCGTCGTCAAGGGCGGATCCAGGTGGCGATGCATCCCCCACCGGCTGCCGAGTGTAATTTTTTCAGGGTTAAAACCAAGGTAAGCTATAATGGCACTTGTGGTGATTTTTGAAAATACGAGGAAAAGAACATAAAACCTCTTCGTACTAGTAAATGCCAAGATATTATAGGCTAGAAATTTATGTAATATTTGCTTTAATGAGTGCATCTTCTCTATTTTGAGGTTCTTCTCGTTAGCGATACATACATACATACATGCATATATACGTATTTATATATATGTGTGTGTATATAAACATGTGTCAAACCTTTGACATTTTCCACTTGTGCATGCCCACACCAAGAATTTCTGGATCCGCCGCTGTTCGTCGTCAATATTTGTAAGTTGTAAAAAGTTATACGAATGCACCACAACTCATCGTTTCTTGCACTGAGTGCGTAAATTGTCGCCATAGCCATGACATATAATGTCAATGCCACGGCACCGATTTAACCATAATCGCCCACATGGTGAACCACGGCACTACAGACTCTTGATTGGTTAAAAATAATTAACTAAATAAATCTACGGTGTAATTTGATTGGTCGATTTTTTGCGCAGCACGCTTTTATAGCTTAGCAACAGAATACTATATCGGGCGGTGAATGGTCAATTTTTTGAATGGCGATAATCTTACTACGTGATTGGTGTTACGAAAAATGGTTTGATTTGCCAACAAATGAACCGATCGCACGCGCCGTTGCAACTGCGGCAAGCCACTGCGACTGGAGTGACATGGCTCGGAATATTGACAATATGACTAAATTAGTGTCGAGGCTACAACATATACTGTAGTGACCCGACTCAAAGGTAATATGACGGTGTACCTGCTCATAGCTCGAGTCCACAGGAGCTTTTGTTTGCAAATTGAGTAATCATGCTCCTATAAACTCGGCTGAGTTAAAATGTAATTGAGTTCCATCTTTCATCCAAGTTCCAGAATTATTGTTGTACTTTTAACATTTAACAACAAACGAATACTTAACTATTTATGGCTGGGTTTAGCATTTTAAAGAAAGGTTATATTATTTCGAAAGACTGCAAAGTTTTTTGAGGGTTGAAATGAATAAATACATTTTTTGCTAATTCTAGATTGAAAATTAATTCTAAAATTTATATAACCAAAAATTCACCGCAATTGAATAAAAAGTTTCATAATTGAAACGCTAGGATCTTTTCCATAAATCCTAAATTAAAATCCGTAAATGGATAGAGTCCAAAAAAATGTCAATTATCCCAACAGTTACGAACACAGCAAAAATATGGTGAGTCAAATTGACTTTCTCCGAAATAGGCTCTGCGAGTCTACATAAACTGATTCAAATTCGACGCTCACAGTCAATTACGAGTCACTGAGTCGCACGTTTCACTCTGGCGGAGTCGAATTTGATTTTCAGTTTGTATAGTTCAGTAGAGTCTATTTCGGAGAGTCAATTTGACTCACCATTTTTTGCAGTGTAAATCAATCGTGGACCAAATAAAGTTCAATAACGAACTTGACTGAATAACCTAAACAATTTTGGTGTTTTGGTTTCAGACGAAACTGAAATCTTTGACCAATCGTTCTTCCGAGTCTTCTGCATTCGAATTTTCAACGGAAATAAATCTTGTCTCAACGGCTGTTTGTCGAACAAAAAAACGCAAACACGATGACATAGCTACCCACTACTCTTGTTGTGACCAAATTAGAATTTTAGGTGAACGCTAAAAATATACAGTCAGTGGGGGTCGCTGAGCATTGTTATATGGTGTCGGTTTTGTTGTTGAATCAGACATTACGGTACTGCCTGACTTTGTAGTAAACACAGTTGTTCCATTCGTGACCGCAGCCTGAAACAACAAAATAATTGAGAAAAAAAAACGCAGTTTTAATTGAATTTTAGATGTACTATTTTTCTTGTATTTTACTCTTAATTGCAGTTCAGTTGACCGGAACGAAACTTCAACAAAGTATTGCAATATACTGCATTTTTCAATCTTTCACAATAACAAGCTTGCATCACATCACACAGTGTAAATTTCAATAAGTTGCAACTCGGATTGACAATTAGTTATTATAATTTTTGATTTATTAACAGTTGATATTAACTCACTCTGAGCAAATTCAATTCCGGGTGAGAGTTGATTAATTAACTCATGTTGCGTTCATACAGTTCAGAATGCTGAGTTCTGAAAGAGCTAATTCAGAGCTCAGACTTCTAATAATTGCCAGTTTCGAAATTTAAAAAACGCTAAATTCCGGCTAGTGTTTATTATTTTCCTAAACTAAAACTAGGCATTGACTGAACGCCTAAACCTGAGCCTAAACCTTAGCCTAAACCAAAACCAGCGTCTATTCTATAAATACAGTCATTATATATATGTGTGTGGGGGGGGGGGAACTTGAGACACATACAAAAATGCATTACCTGATCTAAATGCACAGGGGGTGAAATATCAGCACCAGTCAGTCCTCCATGGCCTCCGCCGTAGGCTACTCTCGATTCAACATTTTCTCGATTCTGATTGGTCGATGATCTCCCACGTATTGATGCTAAGTGATGATTGCGTTGATTTTGGTCTTCAGACAGTTGATGCAAATGCTGCTGTTGTTGCTGTTGCTGTTGTTGTTGCTGTTCTTTTTGATGCTGTACAAACGCAGCGTTTGTGTAGTCGATTGTTAACGACCGGTCTTGATCCTGATACGGCGTGTGAACTCCAGCTGGAATATGTTGGCCTATGGCTGACGAAGCTGTAGGACCACCACTGGTGCTACTGCTTCCGCAAGTAATTGAAGTCTGTTCGAGAGGTGACTGAAAGGCCAAGTCTTTGTTAAATATAAACTAGCAAAAACATCTCCAAAGGCATATGCCACACTGACAAAATCCTATTTTTACTAAACAACTATTAACAGACTGCGCGATGACGTCAATAGCGAACGCTTTTAATGCGAAATTCAACCGCAGAAATAATTTATTCATTAATTAATAGTTTCTCATACCAGTAGTCAGGCTAAAACTCAGCCATCCGTATTAGGAGACTAACTTTTTTTGTATTCGATGTTCTGTGCCGCTTAATAATCTTAATACCAAATCACTAACCTGACTTCCGTGTGGACTGTCATCTTGATACGGGAACGATTCATCAGGGCAAAACAAATGATCAGGATAGTATGTACCATGTCTTAAAAAATAATAATAAAACTATTACACCAGACATAATCAGTGTTAAATTAGGAAGTGTTTATAAATTGAAAATATTTTTCAATAATTACAAAAGTTTATAAAGACAATTTATAGCAATTTTTATATTAAACACCGTTATTTGTTTAAATTGAGACACAAAGTGTAAATACTTAAAAACTATACTGCAAAAAATGGTGAGTCAAATTTTACACACTCTTCGAAATAGGCTTTACGGGTCTACGCAGAGTCAAATTCGAGTCCGTCACAGTCAGACGTGTGACTCAATGAGTCGAATTTGACTCTGGCGGAGTCGAATTTGACTTCGTTTGTAAAGTCCCGTAGAGCATATTTCGGAGAGAGTCAATTTGACTCTTCATTTTTGCAGTGTATAGGTTGAATAACCTATACTATCGCAGTCTAGCATTCTCAACACAAAATTGTAAAATTCTTTTGACCACAGAATGTGCCCAGTTGCAAACATTTAATCGAAACCCGTCATTGACTCAAGATTAATTGCAAATATACCTAACTTCTACGGAACTATACAACGGGAAAACAGGGTAATATAGTCTCCAAAGTGAACGACCCACAAACAGGCACTATTGCAGTCCGTAGACCTACAAAGGTCTAAAATTTTCGTTCGCTTCCAATAAAATTTTAGGTAATCTTATTTCGGTCCGGGTCTGCACTACTGGCAATTTACGATTGTTACCGCAGGCTTTTTGCTAAATTCATGCCATCACACGAACGGTTGCTGCTCAACGTGCTCGCCACAATAACTTTGGTCGATGGTCGATGTTCACTGTAGGTTTTGGATTTCTTTGACGCTTTGCGCCTGCAAACATTAATTTATCTCATTCAATATTATATTTTAGCGATTGCAGTAAGGCATTCAGTGCAGTAGTGTATGGAAACATTACCCATTATGATTGCAATTCATAAGCTGGGCCGTGTTCTGCTGATATTGTTATTTCGATGCTTATATTCAGTTTTCGTACTGTGGCGACTCGAATAAGAGTGAGCGGTACTAATAGAGTGGGTCGCCCATTCTAGAGTATCAATCAATTAGAGTCCGTATACCTAATAAGAGTCCGTACGCAGATAGAACGCCTAAATTCTAATTAAAGTCCATTAATGTTAATTATCCGTAATTGTAGCGCATAAATGACTCCGTGACCAAATAAAGTTGAGTTCGAAACTTTAACGGACATGGCAACCAACAAAAATGCTGCGGAAGGTCAGTCCAGCGCAAAAGAGAGGATGACATAAAAGATGAGTGTTAGGTCCAACTAAGAACAGGCGGCGGATGGCGGGTTAAAAATAAATAACAGTCCGTGACTGAATAACAAGGGGGTGCCCTCTGCGAAGATCAAATAAAACTATCAGTACCCCTCTCTTTTTTCGGGTCACTAAAGTATCCAGACGGCAACAGTTGAATAGTAAGTTTTTTAAATAAAGTTAAAACAATTTACTAAATACACTAAACCTTGGTGTAACCAAATACAATCTGAGTTGAACAATCGACCAATATGTCTTAGGGACCCATGAGTTGATTCAAAACCTAGGTAATGCATACACGAGTGCTCAAATATGTAATCATGTAAGAAATCTTCTGAGCGAAGCGAGCGAGAAGCTAAATGTAAGTTTCAGGGTTCCAACCGGAACTAGATGTTGCCGGAAGCGGAATCGAAATCGGAATCAATTTTTCCCGTCGGAATCGGAATCGGAATCAAGTAGTAGTAATTCTATTAAAAAGTTAAAGGTGTATGACTTTTAGCTTTTGTTACAGTATGCCTGTTTCCGTTAATACTGTTCACAGTTTTAGCAAAAATTGTTTAATTAGCTGACGAAATACACGTAACAACTCGGAATATTTACTAAGAGAAAACCAACAGAATAATTCTTAATGAACGAAACAAGCAAAATCTAAGTTGAATCATCTTAAAAACTCATAACCGAAAAATCAGAATTCCGGCATCGGAAAAGCAGTCAGACGGAATCGGAATCGGAAGTGAAAGTTTGCCGGAATTTTAGCCGGAATCGGAATTCCAATGGAATCCTGGTAATTTTAGATGCTCTGGCTGGCCACCTGCGGCAATATCTTCAACCTGTACGCGCATTCATATAGTTTACAAACCTGAAACTTGTCACTAAAAATAATGTCAAACTTTTTTCAGACAGGTTTTCGTTCATTTGAAACCTAATATTTGATGCATTTCAACTCTTTATCACATGAATATTTTCTATTTACCTTGAGACCTACTTTTAAGCTAGGATTCGAACTCCAGTGACTGGAGTTGGAGGCGTATACCATCACCACTCAGCTATAGGAGCTTGACGCTCGAGCCCGAGGGGACTCTCACGTCTTGTGGTGATTTAGTACTATGTATACGTGTTGCAATTGTTAAACACTGTGCGATATATATTATTTAACGTATATACACTGCGCTGAGTTGCCTATGGGTAACTCAATGTGAGAAGGGGTTAAACACACTTACAGACGATAAATGCATACGATTAAGCCAAACACGACCAATACGAGAACACCGAGTGATACACCAAGAATTGCAAACGCAATGACAGCTCGTGATTTGGGAACAACGTCATCGCCGTTGGGTCGTCCTTCCATGTCTTGTTTGATGACGTTTGGTACAAAATTGCTCCTTTCGTCGATGGCCGATTGTACCACTGGCGGTGGCTGACTAGTGCGCGGAATACGCGGTCTCGCTATACGATTGTTGTGTAGTGTTTTAGTCATATCGAATGTTACCTGAAAATAAAATTTCAATTGAACTCTGATAATTTTGGTCGAATATAAATTTATATTAAGGTTATATCACTGCAAAAAAATGGTGAGTCAAAATGACTCTCTCTCTGAAATAGGCTTTACGGGACTACACAAACTGAGTCAAATTCGACCAAGCCAGAGTCAAATTCAACACACTTAGCCGCACGTTCGACTCTGGCGGAGTCGAATTTGACTCAGTTTGAGTAGTCCCGTAGAGCCTATTTCGAAGAGTCAATTTGACTCGCCATTTTTTGCAGGGTATTCATAGGCACCGGTAGGTATGTGCAAGAGTGCCGCTATATACCTCCCTGGGTTTCCAAAACAATTATTGGTTAATGGTTTGACATACTTATAGTATGGTTTGCTCAAAAGTTTTTGCAGAGTGCAACTCAGTATTCTGCCGGCGTTAATGATTATAGGTGCAAACAATTACATCTGTTCACCCTGGGGAATTTCGCATTGGAGATTTGTGGGGGAAAATATAAACAATCTGAACTATTGGTCCGGCGTATCGCCAAACCAGGCTAAAAAATTTTGCAATGTAAACGCAGCATCAGGCCCGTAGCCAGCTCACCTTGTTGGAGGGGGGTAAAAAATTTCTAGGAGGGGCATTTAAAGGTTTTCAATGACTTACAAGCAAGGTTGAAAATCTTCTAAAGGGGACCGTACTTTTCCAGGGTGGGATCACCCCCCTAGCCTCAATAAGGCTGTATATGTTTGCCCTGCTATTGCTACTCTTAGGATTACGCTTAGGCTTAGGTTTAGGATTAGGAATATGCTCATTCATATGCTAAGGCTTAGGCTTAGGCTTAGATATGCTCATTCTTACGCTTAGGGTTAGTCTTACGCTTATGAATATGCTCATTCTTACGCTTAGGCTAAGGCTTATGAATATGCTCATTCTTACGCTTAGGCTTTTAGGCTTAGGCTTAGGTTTAGGCTTAGGCTTAGGCTTAGGCTTACTAATATGCTTATAATACTGTTCCGCCGTTGTTCTTTACATTCGCCGCGTACCTTAACAAGCGTCGCAGAAGATCTACTGGGTACACCATCGTCAGAACACTGTACGACCAGCTCATACGTTGAATTGTGAGCAACAGCAGCGAGTTCAACTTTGATGATACCTTCGTTTGGCTGTATACTGAATAGACTAAAATGGCAGAAAAATTAACTGTAAGCATTGTAACAATAAACCTCCTTTTATATGTTATTTCACTATCCTAAGGACCAAGGGCCCTTGTAGTCATTCCTAACAGCCATCGGAATTCTCAGATTTTGGTAGTATTTAGGCGTAGGCTTAGGCTCAGGCCCGTAGCCACCTCACCTTGCTAGGTGGAAGGCTGAACCATTTATCAGGAAGGGCATACAAGGGTTTCAACGAGTTACAAGCAAGATTGAAAATATTTAGGGGGAATTTTCCAGAGAGGGGCTGAGCCCCCTAGCCCCCCCTGGCTACGGGCCGGCTTGAAATGTATAGATTTACCACGTGCAGCTTATTAATGAATATTTATCTCAGCAAACAGTTTTCAGTTATTTACAATATCTCATCTTATCAAAAACATCTGATAACATTTAAAACTTACCCATTATGATTAAGTAGCGAATATGTAAGTTGACTTTGCGCGTCCAGGTCGTATGCCTAAACAATTAAAGGGGTGCAGTAGCTGTACCCTATCATGATTATTTTGGCAGATTTCAACAGCTATTAAATATTAAATTTTTATCTGTGAATTGCAGGCCACAACCGGAGGTCTGCCTCCGGCTCCGGAAGAAAATCGGCCTCCGGCGTCGGTAGAATTTTTGCCAGAGGTTCTGGCAATTTCGGTAGTAAAATTTTTGCTTAAATTTGCAAAATTTATCTGTTTAGAACGCGTTTTGTTTTTCTTTTGTCACAATTTTCAGCAAAGAAATAATTTTCAATTTCGTTGAAAATTAGCGTACAACCAAACAACTTAACAACATATTGCAGATATTGGCTAAAATTAACTAATTAACCATCATTTTTACTACGTAAATTTCGCCTCACCTCCGGCTCCGGTTTTTTTCACCTCTGGTTGTACCCTGGCGAATTGGTATATACTGTTTGATAACAAAAAACCAATATATTGGAAATGTTGTTGCTGCCGTTACGAAGCTACCAACGTTCCTATCTCATAGGGTGTCCTCAGAAAAACAGAACCCACATCAAACGAATGAATTTTTACTCTTTCGTCGCAATTTGTAATTTTGAAATATAATGATTTAGCTAAGTACACTTGTAGCTGCATCGACCTTCCAAAATAACTATTAAGAAGGTGACTGAAATTCTAGAACAGTTTTATCCAATTTTAAAAGTTGTCATCTCTTATTATAAACAAAGAATAATGCCTAATACAAACACAAAATAATACTACGCCTAAGCCAAAGCCTATGAAGCCTAAGCCTAACCCTAAGCCTAAGCCTAAGGCTAAGCCTAAGCCTAAGCCTAAGCCGAAGCCTAAGCCAAAGCCTAAGCCGAAGCCTAAGAATAAGCCTAAACCTAAGCCTAAGCCTAAGCCTAAGCCTAAGCCTAAGCCTAAGCCTAAGCCTAAGCCTAAGCCTAAGCCTAATAATACCTTAACTACTCCAACAAACGCGCCGTCCTTTAACTCAGGTTTGAAATGGTACGATTTGCGTTCAAACTGCGGAGTGTTATCATTGATATCGATTAAATTGATTTCAACGGTAGATTCAGCGTGCTAAAATATCATGATTTCAACTGAACCAGGTATTAAACCACGAAAATAAAGTCAACCAATGTAAACAACAGAGTCGTAACAGTTGTATAAGCATATTCTTAAGCCTGAGCAAAAAAAATTGCTCTAAAGCTTAAATTACGTTATTGCCGTCCCGCAGACAAACGTTCCGCCCTTGATGTTTACCTGGGTTTATAAAGTCAATTACAAAAGATTACATGCTTCAATAAAATTGATACACAATTATAAAATATTGTAATGCATGATTGTATTCTTCTCTATGTTCAATACTTTTCTACATCGTCCGTCGCGGGTTCGAATCCCACAGCATCCGCAGCAAAATTTTCGTGAACGTCTCTGTATGGTACTGCTTAACTTAGAATTAAAACCTGTCGACGACTTTCGCAAACATTTGAATTTTAAGCTAAATTGAATTTCAATCCTTCTCAATCCATGTCAGTGATAAATTGTCTAAATAAACAGCTTACAATAGCACCGTTTGTGACTTGGACCGTAAGCTCATACTGTGGCGTTGATTCGTAATCCAGTTCAGCGCTAATCACCACTTGGCCCCTTAAATAAAGGGTGATAATTGTGAAATTACTAGTCAACGTGTAGTATAATTAGCAGCACTGCTGTTGCTAGCGCAGTACACGGACCTGTTGCAGGAACTTGACGTTATTTATATATACTGAAATCTATTCGACAAAACATTATCATTCTATACATAGACGCTGATATGTAATTTGCATATCTGCGTTTTTTTCTGTCACACATATCATGCAGTGAAAATGCTGGAACGCTGTCCAAAATACGTATGTGGGGCTTTCCAGCTTTAATTATATATAGATATTATTTGAGCTGTTTGGAAAAATTACAAATCTACACGAGACAATATACATATCTTATTCGAAATATATGTTATTTGCTAAAAAACAAAATATCAGATATATATGTACTAGCCGCTGATTTCATTTCCTGGCGAAAAATTCAAAACCGTTTCAGTAAAACTTACGTCAAAGGATCAACGATGAACGGATACCGGTCTCCGTCTTTGAGGAAGAAACTCAAATGATTCGCCTAAATTAATTTGTCAGCGACATTACATTAAGCACGAGCTTTACCTGGGGTAAAAAAGTAAAAGTCAACGTGAACTTTAGTTTTTAGATTGTTTTAGACCCAAGTTACTTTAAGGATCGTCCTGGTTTCTGGTGGGTCTTGCTTAGGCTTAGGCTTAGGAACACATTTTTGCAACGCTTAGGCTTAGTCGTAGGCTTACGAACACGCATAATCTGCTGTTACGCCTCTTAAAGTAACATTGGCCGTTTTATTTGTAACTTTCTATATTTTTCATTAACCCCTTCTCACATTGAGTTGCCTATAGGCAACTCAAGCATGTTACGGTAAATAATAAATATGTCGCACCGTGTTAACATTGCAACACGTATACAAGTACAAAAAGGAGAGCCAAAGGAAACAAAAAAACCAGGTCGTACAACAAAAGAATTATGTCTAGCATAACTCAGGGGAAATAGAAAATATTCATGTGAGAAAGGGTTAAACCCGTAGCTTACATTGTTGTTAATACAATGCGGAAAGGTCGTAAACAAAATTATGTCTCACTAGAAAACGGCCCGTAGCCAACGGGGTGCAGTACTTGAGAATCAGCCCCCTGGAATATTTTTCTCTTCACTCCCTAGAAAATTTTCAATCTTGCTTATAAGTCATCGAAAACCATTGTATGCCCTTTCTGAAAAATGTTTAGCCCATTCTATCAAGGTGACTTTGCCGGATTCACGTTATAACCGGGGCAGGCGGAACACGGTTTGTACCATGTTGATTCGACGTCAACGTTAAATTTCGAGCACTCATATTGGGTGAACAGACAAAACTCCAATGTCATATGAAATTTACTTACAAACCACCGCTCTCAGAAGATCAAAGTGTACAAGAGTCGGTATGTCATGTGATACTAAGGGACATTTATGCGAGTATCATATGATAATCCAAAATTACAACGAATATCATATGATTGTCGGTATATGTGCACGTAAGTGTGTGTAAAGCAAATGTTGCCATGCCTGTGCACATATACCGGTATAAGAAGTTGTTGCAATGACCGCGTAATGTAGTGGTAGCATGCTTGGCTCGAGCGCAAGAGGGCCGACGTTCGATTCCCGGCGTGGTCATTAACTATGGGCAAAACTTCAAACAGGGGTCGTGCAGACCGTTAGTACCAACATGGAGGTCCCACCGAGACGGGCACTGCAAACAGCAAGCCCATGAATTCGGGTAGTTGGATTCGCGGTCCAGGACGACCGCCTGTAAAAAAGAGGGATGTCGGTATATGTGCACGTAAGTGTGTGTAAAGCAAATGTTGCCATGCCTGTGCACATATACCGGTATAAGAAGTTGTTGCAATGACCGCGTAATGTAGTGGTAGCATGCTTGGCTCGAGCGCAAGAGGGCCGAGGTTCGATTCCCGGCGTGGTCATTAACTATGGGCAAAACTTCAAGCAGGGGTCGTGCAGACCGTTAGTACAACAATGATATTCAGCGTGACACTGTAATCTTCGGGTGGTAATAAATTAATGGAACGTCGGACAGCACAGACACACATGTGCGTAAATACCAAATACACGTCTGCAAATCCATTTCTTACACAAAATCGCTTAGAAAAACACTGTCATAATTCAAAAATTGAAATTTCAAATTCTAGTATCAATGATATTCAACTGGACAATTTGGGTATGTTACCTCAAGTATGCAGACATTTGAAAATATATGATATTCGCTGAGAATGCGTTGAATATCATATGATAACGAAGGACAAAAGGTGACCTACACATGTGATAGCAGGCAAATACGACTTTTTGAATAAGATATTAGGTCTATTAGCAGGCAAAATGTAACCCAACGGACTAATAGGGACAAAACGTGTTCCAAGCTGCACCGGTTATAATGTGAACCCCGTATGAGCCACGGACATGCGTAAAAATAACCTGTTTTTTACAAACCGTTCGCGGCCGTACATTACAGTGATTTAAGCCAGAAACCAAGAGTGGATGATCACTCTTTATAACAAGAGTGTGTAACTGAGTACATTCTGTGTATTAAAGACTGTACCAGCACGCGTTGCATTTTTGTTCGACCTCCCCCTCAATCAGCGGGGGGTTTAAGCAAGATGTTAACAGTATGCTTCAGTACACCTCCCCCCCTTAAACAACAATTTGCTCCTAGAATTACTACGATATAAAACTGCATACAGATCTCCTAAACAAGTGGGGGTCGGCCAAAAACGCAACGCGTGCCGGGTACATTCTTTAATACACAGAATGTACCCAGTTGCACACTCTTGTTATAAAGAGTGATCATCCACTCTTCAAGAAGCTAATACTATTAATACTGTCTCAAAATGTTTTATGCAGTTTAGTGGTGTCCGAAACTTACCGGCTCTTGCCTTAAATGTCCAATCGTTTTCAGGCGTAAAATTTCCGTTCCAACTGGCGTATCTTCCATCACAGAAATTGTATAGCGGAGCGTATCAAATGTAACAATCCGTAAACCAGATACAGTAGGTTTTTGGGACGTCGGACCAAACGGTGACGTGTCATTGAATCCCGGGTCAGAATTCGCCGAGTGCAAAGACCCACCGATGCCAGCAGTTGTTCCTTGAACTATGATACGCAGCGGAGCAGTTGTAAATCTCTCTGGACGGTCGTGTTGTGTCGCCTGAAATTTACCGTTTTCTGCTAAACTCTAAACCAGATATGCACTTCTGAAAAGAAAATTGGAGGGTTTGCGATTGGATCGTGAACTGTGAATCGGACCACTTAGAGTCCGGCCCGAACCGGTACGGCAGCGGAGGACAGCCGGATCGGGCCGGAAGTCCACGATCCCTTTATTATTGCTTAATTATTGAACGATCTCAACTTTGTAGTTTACATTCGTGGCCCTAAGTCTGTTTCTGAAAAAAAAATCGATAAAATTTCTCAAAAAAACGTATATTCCGCTTCCGGCGATTTTTTTATTAACAAATTTTCGCATTTTGAACCATTGGAAACCCGAAAACCGGAGTCATTTCACCTCTGCGAAGGGGGCTGAAATTTTTTTCAGTATGAGCATAGAAGGGTTTTCGTTGGCTTACAATTAAGGTTGAACAATTTCTAGGAGAACGGCAAAATGCTCACAGGGAGGCTGAGCACCTATGGTCCCTCTTCGATACGGCCCCGAAAACCAACGCAGCCAATTTTTATACAACATATCAATAATGCATCATCCAAGTTATAATGTGCACGCGATGTCAAAATTTGTCCACCCCCTTTTTTATAGGGCCATGAATTGTTGACACTATATTTAATGGGTGCGCAATATGCTAAAAACTGTTTAGCAAGTATGGTAAATTTATAGGCTATTTTTTGAGAGTCAGCCAAAAATGGCCGACATTTTATTGCAGGGTGTCATTTTCTGACGTCTTTTTAAATACCTGATCGGTTTGCTGATTTTAGCTTTCAACAAATTTAGATTAGTCAAAACGAAGTTTATAGAGATGTTCAGCACACTAAAGTTTTCTCACCAGTGGCGGATCCAGGATCTCAAAATGGGGGGGCAAAATTTCACAGGTAATAAACTTTACTTTTGACTCAAACACAAACCACGAACTATTGTCACAAAATTGGTATATAATTTTTGTCGAGATGCTGTTGGGGGGCCCTAGGCCGGGGTGGCCCCCCATGGATCCGCCATTGCTTCTCACACAGAACCAAACACAAAGTTGGAGGGTAAACTTTAACTGGGTCCCATTGCTAAACAACTGTATTCTCATTGAGGTTAAATATTACAAAATATTCAGTTTTTGATAGCAGTGACGGTGGCTACAAATCAATGCATTTAAGACACATGAAAATATTAAGTAACCAAAGCGGTTTGCCATTTTATAATATATTCCTAAAAAGACTCCATAACAGACGTGTTCCATGAATCGAATTTTTAACACATGAATTACCTTTACGGTGAGGTAGTAGATCGCACCAGGGGTCAGGATGTCGGTGACTTCAATCGTTCCAACGTACGGATCAATGTTGAACTTTGACGCTGCGGCTAAAATTGAAATTTTTAAAATTATCGACAAAACTTAAATTATAAAGTATTTACAGTATTTCTATCATTCGATTACACATTCAATTTGCGATGTTTGGCCCATGTTACTTTAAGGTACGTCCCGGTTTCTGGTGGGTCCATAAAAGAGTAGGTTTAGATTCTACATTACATTTTTTGCTTACGCTAAGGCTTAGGAATACGCCTAATCTACTGTTACGCCCCTCAAAGTAACATTGGCCTTATGTTTCAAGCATACTAACTATGTTTAGACGGTCAATACTGTAAAATCAACATTGTTTATGATGTTGGCCTATGACGATTACCCAAACAAAATTGACCATAGGACAATTGTCCAAATGTGACAATTGCCCACGCGTGCGCTGATTGGACAAGCGACAATTCGCCAAACGCGACAATTGTACACACGATGATTGCCCAAACAATAATTACCCAAATGCCAAATACTCATTTCCAGACGCATAACAACGGGGATGGAACGTCTGCCCTCCCCATTCCATAAAAATGTTTCAGCAACACTGCATATACAAGAATTGCGTTTGGCTTCTTGCTCGCTTCACTCAAGTGATTTCCTACAACACTGCTTCTACGGCAAGCGATTTGATTGGACAAGCTAGATATCTTCACAACTGAATCGGATAGCACTCCATAATATATCGGTCCCATGATCTTCATCAGGGGGCGGATTCAGGACGGATGACAGCAATGACTTGTCCCCCCGTTCGGACCAAACAATATTACTAACGATTTAACCATTAAAGCGTAAGCATATACATAATGCCCGAATCCTATTATTAACCCGACTTGTTCAGATTAATGGTACATATTGACATTGGCAATTGTCGTTTAGGCAATTGTCGTTTGGCCAATTGTTGCGTTTGGCCAATTGTTGCGTTTGGCCAATTGTTTGCGTTTGGGCAATTGTGTGCGTTTGGGCAATTGTGTGCGTTTGGGCAATTGTGTGCGTTTGGGCAATTGTGTGCGTTTGGGCAATTGTGTGCGTTTGGGCAATTGTGTGCGTTTGGGCAATTGTGTGCGTTTGGGCAATTGTGTGCGTTTGGGCAATTGTGTGCGTTTGGGCAATTGTGTGCGTTTGGGCAATTGTGTGCGTTTGGGCAATTGTGTGCGTTTGGGCAATTGTGTGCGTTTGGGCAATTGTGTGCGTTTGGGCAATTGTGTGCGTTTGGGCAATTGTGTGCGTTTGGGCAATTGTGTGCGTTTGGGCAATTGTGTGCGTTTGGGCAATTGTGTGCGTTTGGGCAATTGTGTGCGTTTGGGCAATTGTGTGCGTTTGGGCAATTGTGTGCGTTTGGGCAATTGTGTGCGTTTGGGCAATTGTGTGCGTTTGGGCAATTGTGTGCGTTTGGGCAATTGTGTGCGTTTGGGCAATTGTGTGCGTTTGGGCAATTGTGTGCGTTTGGGCAATTGTGTGCGTTTGGGCAATTGTGTGCGTTTGGGCAATTGTGTGCGTTTGGGCAATTGTGTGCGTTTGGGCAATTGTGTGCGTTTGGGCAATTGTGTGCGTTTGGGCAATTGTGTGCGTTTGGGCAATTGTGTGCGTTTGGGCAATTGTGTGCGTTTGGGCAATTGTGTGCGTTTGGGCAATTGTGTGCGTTTGGGCAATTGTGTGCGTTTGGGCAATTGTGTGCGTTTGGGCAATTGTGTGCGTTTGGGCAATTGTGTGCGTTTGGGCAATTGTGTGCGTTTGGGCAATTGTGTGCGTTTGGGCAATTGTGTGAGTGTGTGCACGTGTGTGCGTTTTTGCAATTGTGTGCGTTTGGGCAATTGTGTGCGTTTGGGCAATTGTGTGCGTTTGGGCAATTGTGTGCGTTTGGGCAATTGTGTGCGTTTGGGCAATTGTGTGCGTTTGGGCAATTGTGTGCGTTTGGGCAATTGTGTGCGTTTGGGCAATTGTGTGCGTTTGGGCAATTGTGTGCGTTTGGGCAATTGTGTGCGTTTGGGCAATTGTGTGCGTTTGGGCAATTGTGTGCGTTTGGGCAATTGTGTGCGTTTGGGCAATTGTGTGCGTTTGGGCAATTGTGTGCGTTTGGGCAATTGTGTGCGTTTGGGCAATTGTGTGCGTTTGGGCAATTGTGTGCGTTTGGGCAATTGTGTGCGTTTGGGCAATTGTGTGCGTTTGGGCAATTGTGTGCGTTTGGGCAATTGTGTGCGTTTGGGCAATTGTGTGCGTTTGGGCAATTGTGTGCGTTTGGGCAATTGTGTGCGTTTGGGCAATTGTGTGCGTTTGGGCAATTGTGTGCGTTTGGGCAATTGTGTGCGTTTGGGCAATTGTGTGCGTTTGGGCAATTGTGTGCGTTTGGGCAATTGTGTGCGTTTGGGCAATTGTGTGCGTTTGGGCAATTGTGTGCGTTTGGGCAATTGTGTGCGTTTGGGCAATTGTGTGCGTTTGGGCAATTGTGTGCGTTTGGGCAATTGTGTGCGTTTGGGCAATTGTGTGCGTTTGGGCAATTGTGTGCGTTTGGGCAATTGTGTGCGTTTGGGCAATTGTGTGCGTTTGGGCAATTGTGTGCGTTTGGGCAATTGTGTGCGTTTGGGCAATTGTGTGCGTTTGGGCAATTGTGTGCGTTTGGGCAATTGTGTGCGTTTGGGCAATTGTGTGCGTTTGGGCAATTGTGTGCGTTTGGGCAATTGTTTGCGTTTGGGCAATTGTTTGCGTTTGGGCAATTGTTTGCGTTTGGGCAATTGTTGCGTTTGGGCAATTGTTGCGTTTGGACAATTGTTGCGTTTGGGCAATTGTTGCGTTTGGGCAATTGTTGCGTTTGGGTCATTATTTTTGACCCCATCATATTTGGTACTTTGTCGTGTTTTGAAATAATGGATTCAGAGTTGTAACAGTCAACCTTCTTAGATTAGGCTTGCACGCAGAGTATTTCGTTGAATTATAAGAGAGAACGCGAATTTATTCCAATACAATATCACATTGAAAGTTCACAGAACACAAAACTTGCGGGTGGGACGATCCAAGGGTGATCTAATGAAAATTTTAACAGCGGATTTCGAACGCTTTGACTGGGTGCACACAACTATAAAAAGCAGACCGCTATGCATTATGAGGCTAAGTCTGAGGGGATTGTAAACCGTAAAACTGAAAGCTGATCATTAATTTTTTGTCTGAACAGGAGCCGGAGACAGACCTCCGGTTGTACCCTGGTAGCCAGCGGAGCGAACATCGCGAACGAGAACATTTTTTCACCAGTAAAATCTACAATGTATTTAAAGACACGAGAAGCGTTGCGTCATTATCGATCTAGTGGTGCTACTCAACGCGAAATCCCTGTGGCAGTTGTGGATTTTCTCGCTGATCCAAAAATTTATCAACTTTGTTGGTCCAAAAATTGCGATATTAACGCGATTATAAAACATCAAGTAATTCGACGCAAGGGCATTCATGTGGCGTATGGTTTGTTCCAAGGGTCTTGTGATATTTCCGGAGGGGTTATATATCTTTTCTTTACAGTAAACGCCAGTACAACTATTACCTCCGGTTAAGCTGTACGAAACTGGTTCGTTTATGGTATCCATGTCATATGCGTACAGTGATGATGGTAATATTTCAACAGGTGAACCCTATAACAAAACAACATCGTGGTTGTTTTCTGAAATTATTATCAGAAGAAACGACTTTTCAAGCCAGCCAAAAATTAGGCATCGATTAACATTCAAAAGTTGTGTACTGTAGTGACCCGAATCAGAGGGGGGACTGATATTTATTTCACCTCTCCAGAGGGTACCCGACTGTTATTCGGTTACTGACTGTTATTCATTTTTAACCTGCCCTTTGTTATTGATATATGTCCGGTATTGCAACTATCCGTTTAATTAAACATTTATCTTGTATCAAAACCGAAAACAATAATGCAAGGTTATACTTAGGGATGTAAGTGCTTTAAAAACTTAAGTATGCTTTAAAGTTTTGCACTCAACTGTATATTAGGTCGTGGAGTCATTTGTGCACTACAATTTGGGATAATTGACATGGATGGACTCTAATTAAGTATAGAGACTATGCGCTTACGGACTCGTATTAGAGATACGGACTCTTATTGATTAGAACTCAAACTAGGGACCCATTTTATTACTTCCCTCTGATTCGGGTCATTACAGTATAATAAATACGTTTTATGCAATTTTTAACTGAAAATTTCTTAGCTATAAAAATTCTTTGCTAGTACGAAAGATTTCAATTTGGCAATTCTGATGCGAATCATAATTGTGACACCATTTCAATGGTTTGGCAGTATGCAAAATCAATTATTTGACCATAATAAGTAAGCCGAATTTTCTCCTTAAGGCTGGTGCTATGCTGACGGCCCAGGAGGAACCGGCAGTGAAAAGCGAAGCCGAATCGAGCCGGATGGCCGCTACCAATCGGCCGGGCCTGGCCGATTTGGCTGACGTTTTTAGTTACTGTTTCATTTCCACTGCTATTTAGATTGTTGTACCCACTGCGCTGTAAGCGAATTGCTATCAAAACCGTTAATCCGTTTTAAACCGGTAACCATTATGACATCCATAGCAAATATCATGATAATAGCTGACTTTTATTGTACAAAAATTTCACCACCAAGAACATGCCTGCGGCCCCCTGTGCCGGCCATACCGGCCGTCCCAGCTGCTAACAACGGCTGAGCCGGTGCCGGCTTCCTTTCTGGCTAGCGGTCTTAGCGCCCGGGTGTACAGAACGGTGCCTCAACTCAAAATTGTTCAATTATATATTGATTTACGCTGCCGAACAGTGTTAAACACAGATGGGTGGCATTAGAATAATCGCTAAATACAGTTGTACCAGAAACGGCCGTGCGTTTCTGTTCGTTCAGAAAAATTGAGCTGAGTTTCAACTTCTATAATTAAAAACGACAAAACCAATAAAAAAGTTTGTAATGTAATTTATGTGTGTAAAAACTTACAATTTCTGCATTCACAGGGACAACTGCCGAATATTCACTCGCTTCGAATTTGGGGTTTAAATCGTCAGCGTCAATGACAGTCACGCGTAAGTCTGTCGTTGAAATATGCGGCGGATCACCGCTATCCTAAAATCCGTATAACCATACTGGAAAATGGGCCCATGTTATTTTAAGGGGCGTCCAAATTTTTGGTGGGTCTACAAAAGAGTAGATTTAGATTCTAGATTACATTTTTTGCTTAGGCTTAGGCTTAGGAATTCATTTTTGCAACGCTTAGCTTAGGCTTAGGCTTACGAATACGCTTAATCTTCCGTTACGCCCTTTAAAGTAACATTGGCCGGCGAATGTATAGAACAGGGCCGATACAGTAGTATATGCATATTAATAAGCCTAAACCTAATAATGAACTTATACCTTACGGTAGCGTGCAAATTCTGATGACGTCCGGCGCCGTCCGTTACAGTACGTCACGGCGTGGTATCGTACACGAATTATATATGGTACAGAAGAATCAATTTGGTTCAGGCTAAGTTTTTAATTCGGCTTAATAAAAACAGGTTCATACCCTTAAATCCACATAATTCCTGGTTATTTAAAGTTATACAGCGTCAAATAAAAACAACACCAACAATTTCTGTATAATGACATCATAAACGGCTCTATGAACCAACTCACTTGTGCCGCAACGCGAACAGTGAAATTAGCAACACTTTCAAAGTCAATTCGACGTGCAATGATCACAATTCCGTCCCATGGATTTGGAATGCTTAGCAGTTGCTAAATATAATATATATATTTATTTATTTATTTATTTATTTATTTGTTTATTTATTTATTTATTACCCACGTAAAAGGATGCCGCCTGGGCGATATAAGACATATTGCCTCCTACTTAGAACAGATATAAACCATATCAGCCCGAGTGCCAATACGTTTAATATCGGCGCTAGGGCTGATATTTTAATACCGGCCCTAGGGCTGAAATTATACTTATCAGCCCTCGGGTTGATATTCAACTTACAGGCAATAAATATAATATCGCCCAAAAAGCACGGCAATAACAGTCGTGCCCAAGGGCGGTTAAAATGCATTAGTTAAAGACCCTTTGGCAGTTCCACGCTCTCGGCCTTCGGCCACGAGCAGTTGGAACTGCCCTCGGTGTCTTTAACGAACACTTTTGAACTGCCCTTGTGCCCCTCGGCTGTGTACAAACGTTGCGTATAAATCCCTCAGGCTGTCTGCGAAATTGGCGTTCGTTAAATTAAAATATTAAAAATATATTCAAAAGAGTAGATATTTATTATAATTTGCATGCTTTATGAACAACTTGCAGACGTGTAACCCTCAGGGTACAAAGATGGCTAGGAATACAGAACAAGTTTAGTTGACCCGTGAGCAATGTTTTTGTAGCCGTTGTATTAAAGTTAAACGAAATCTCCGTCTGGCTCGTCTGAAGTAGTTCAATACCCGCTAATGTCAGGCTGATTCCGATTTCATCGCGATGATGTTGTTTCGTTCATATTTGGTGAAAATCGCATTTTTGAGCTGTGTTTCAATATTTTCGGCCGCTTAGTGAATACTTATAAAGTACTATGAACAAGAGTGGATTTTGGAAAGCGGTGGGGTCAACGTTGAACCAATATTTTGAATTTTAGCTAAAGTCGCTTTGATCATATTTTAACTCCTATGTTTACTATGTAGTTCAAGTGGTGACTACTCGCTCAAATCCGGGGTCGGGAGCGAGCAAAATGCAACGAGTGCTGATATACTTTGTGCCATGCATTAGTGCGTCAGTTGCACACTCTTCGGCATGTGGACATCATCCACTCTTGCTATTAAGTACCACACAGCAAAATGAATGATCTTAGCAACTATAGTATCAACCATGTGTTTCAAAACTACAACAGTTAAACGCGGTTAAACTTAAAGTTTGTGGCCCATGTATAAAACAAGGCCGGAACAGTAGTATAAGCATATTACGAATCCCAAGTGTAAGCCTACGCCTAAGCCTAAGCGTATGGATGAGCCTATTCCTAAGCCTAAGCCAAAGCCTAAGCCTAAGCGTATGGATGAGCCTATTCCTAAGCCTAAGCCTAAGCCTAAGCGTATGGATGAGCCTATTCCTAAGCCTAAGCCAAAGCCTAAGCCTAAGCGTATGGATGAGCCTATTCCTAAGCCTAAGCCTAAGCCTAAGCGTATGGATGAGCCTATTCCTAAGCATAAGCCAAAGCCTAAGCCTAAGCGTATGGATGAGCCTATTCCTAAGCCTAAGCCTAAGCCTAAGCGTATGGATGAGCCTATTCCTAAGCCTAAGCCAAAGCCTAAGCCTAAGCAAAAAAATCAGTCTAAAGCTTAAACTGACTCTATTATAGCCCCTCCGGAAAACTATTCGGCCCTGTTCAAATACATGGGCCAAGTTTGTTATGAAAAACGAAACATACAGCAAATGGTCCATCCTGAACGATCGCCATTTGTATTTCACTGTTTGGTCCTTCTTGATCTTTATCGGACGCTTGAAGTCCACTGAACACTGTGGTACCAATGGGTAACTCCTAAAATTATACGTAGTATATATGTATATATATATACATATATATATAATATATTACACGGGATCAAGGTGCAACCGGAGGTGAAAAATACCGGAACCGGAGGTCAACGAAACTTGCCTTGAGCCGTAGGAGAGACGAAATTAGGTAGTAAAAATGATGATTAATTAGTTAATTTTAACCACTATCTGCAATATGTTGTTAAAGTGGTTTGGTTTTACGCTAATTTTGCAGCGAAATTTCGAAAATTCTTTCCTTAAAATTGTGACAAAACTAAAACGAAACGCGCTTTAAAAGAATAAAATTTGCAAAATTATGCAAAATTTTACTGCCGAAAACTACCGGAATCTCTGGTAAAAAATCTACCGGAGCCGGAAACCGATTTTCTACCGAAGCCGGAGGCAGACCTCCGGTTGTACCCTGCATGACAAGTACTGTATGAGCTGCGAACATGGTTATTTTGGGAATAATGGACGTAATCTGAGAGTAGAATCTGTAACTTTGAGCCAAATAATTACCATTTTATATCGAGAACACAGCTTCGGTGAGCAAAATGGGTCCGAGATTGACTCAACAAGAGTTCATTACCCCGAATTAGCCCCCCCACAGTTACCTGGCTACACCAAAAATCACCCGCAGTTTAGCAATACGCGTAAAAGTACTCTCTTGTTAACGCTTATGTGGCTACTCGCTCGCTTCGCCCTCAAGTTTCAATTAGTATATACTGCGTCCACTCTGTGCGAAAACCCTGTTTTTACATAACCTGCTACACCTCTATATTGCCTTGCAAAATGGATCCAATCATGCAAACGAAAGTACTATTTTCAGGAGCGTGTTCTCGGATCGGCCAAGTTCCAATCTTTTGCCAGAAAATCCTGAATCAACCTCTGCATCTTGGCCTAAACCCTGAAGGAAGTTCTTTCCGACACGGAATGCACAGGCCGATGCCTTAGATTTTAGAAAGCTTTGTTAAAGAAAATTTAGAAAGTTCGGTATTGCATTAGATATTTTGGATGTTGTTCATTAGCTGAAGCCTACACTGTAAATTCCAATGAGTTGTTTAAACAATTCAGTTAGCGAGTTGGTTATTTGTGAATTAATATCAGTAAACATTACTTCACTATCAGTTGAGTTGATTCTCACTCTGAATTGAGTTGACTCGAGATGTTGATTAAATTCAGAATGAATTGAGTCAACTCAAAATTTTGGGTTCTGACAGTCCTAACTCAGACTGAGCGATTCATCTCACTCTGAGTTAAAATCAACACACTGAAATTTACAGCGTATAAAGGTGAATCATAAAAGCGGTTGCGCAAACCAGAGGGCCATGAGGCATACCTCAGTGATATTGATTCTATAATATGGCATTGAAAACACTGGTGCATTATCATTGACGTCCTGTATTGTGACTTGAACAGATATGTTGACCTAAAACATGCCAAAAACAACAATATAACTTCTATGCTGCTATCAAATAATATATTGCATTTGCGCACAAATTAGCAATTATTGTGCAATTTTTGCAAACTCTTTGCAAAATAGTTTTACAATACAGGAACTTAGTTTTCGGATATTACCAGCGACACTAGCGGATCGTTGTGTTACAATGATAGAATCCTTACAATTTTTTTCTACACAGAAAATTTTAAAACAATTTTTCCCGCAGATTTTTTTGTGACAAAAAGGTAAGGTCTCTCGCTAACCTTACATTTTTTCGCCCTCAGAAAATTTTTTGGTGATACGCTCCCCCGTCAAAAGTTTTTGGATCCGCCCCTGGCCAGCGAGTATAAGTGCCTTGTTACCGTGCACCTTAAATTTACCGAAATCGGGGGGATAACATTCCCTCTATGTCCCGTGTAAACCACACCCCGTTGCTTTACGTGCGATTGTTTCAAGCCAAATATTTATTTCACATTCGACACACTACCTATACCATGTTAATAGTTGGTCACATAACAATGTAAAATAGCTAAAAATGGCCTATGCATACTTTACTGCCGTACCAAAATCCCACCGTCTCAGCTAAAAAATGGATAGATTTTGTAATTTTGGGCTAAATCTTACGCTTATGCTTAGACTTGGGCTTGAGCTTAGGTTTAAGCATAGGTTTAGGTTTGGCTTAAAAAGCATTCCACCTTCGACCATATCCCGCAATCTCAAAATTCCACCTTCGACCGTATCCGAAATACCAAAGTCCCACCATCGATCATAGCGACATCCCAAAATCCCGGTTTCGATCATATCTCGACATCCCAAAATTCCTAAATCCCACCTTCCATCATATCTCAAATTCTTGTGATGGGATGGTGGGATTCTATGAGGGCAGCAAAGTTAACACAGGCCCTAAAAATTATACTTAATAAATTTACTCGTCTTATCACTTAAGAAAACCTTACCTTGAAATTGTCATTTGGTAGAAGGCTTTTACATTCAACCACAGTCTGTAACCTTGTGATTCCCTGAAACAAAAGAATGCAGTGTTCCTTAAACCAAAATTAGTCAAACCAAGAGCGGATGACGCATACTTCAACCAGAGTATGTAACTGGGTACATTTTGTGTGCAAAAGAATGTGCCCGGCACGCGTTGCGTTTTTGGCGTACCTCTCTCTATTTAGAGGGCGTACATCCTATGCGAAGAATGCCACTTTATGTTTCCGGGAACAAATTGCTCCGCTTATAATGTAATTTAGGGTTATTCCATGTGACAGCGACCCCCCTCTAAACAAAGGGGGGTCGTCCAAAAACGCAACACGCGGTGGTACATTTAGTACCGCGCGAAACCCCAAGAGTTGCACACTCTTGTATTACCCTCTTCGTCAGACCGTGTTCGAAAATATAAATGTTTACATTTTTTGTCAAAAATAGATATTTCGGGTCAAAATAGACACAGCCATTCGTATTTGGCAAATCAGTATATAAACCTTGAAAACGAACAGCCTTTTGATTCCCTAAAACAGAAATGTAACGGTTCTTAGAGTAAAATTAGTCGAATTTGATTTCGTAAATAAATGTTTACTTTTGGTAAAAACCTGACATACGTCTGTTATTGGGCGTTGCAGGTATATATGGTCATATGAAGGCTTTGAAACAACTACAAAACAAAGTAGAGAAAAAGTTGGCAAATACTAGTCGCACTAAAGTCTTGCTAAAATGGTATTATAGTTGTTGCACCAAGCTTATTGTGTACTTCAGGGGCTCTTGTATGCACTGTAAAACATGGTGAGTCAAATTGACTCTCTCCGAAATATGCTTTTCCTGACTACACAAACTGAGTCAAAATTCTACTCCGCCATTGTCAAATTCGACTCACTGAGCGATTTATTGAATCGAATTTGACTCTGGCGGAGTCGAATTTGGACCCAGTTTGTTTAGTCAGAAAAAGCATATTTCGGAGACAGTCAATTTGACTCACCATTTTTTGCAGTGTACTTCTTTATATGACAGCTTTTGAATTTTTTTTGGATCCTGGCAAAATTCAGGTTTAGAATTTAGGCTTCGGCTTATTAACGTTGTTTGGGAACGAGTAAGCAATCAGGTACCTGTTCCCTATCCACAGGCTTTCTCAATTTTAGCCGTTTAGACAAAGCATCAATGCCCAAATATTCGTTTGGTTTAGCAACACGAAGTGCTATTTCTGGTTCAGGAGACGAAGTTCGGCCAGTGATTGGTAGCGTGTCAACAACGCCTAAAATTTGACAAATTCTTACAATTTATTCAGAAACTGGTTAAAAAATAATACTTAATCATCAGGGCCGTTGCAGCCACCCCCCATACGCCTCATTTGGGGGGACATATCCCTAAAAGGGCCCCACCCTAACCAGTGGAAACAAGAACCGGTTAAATTTTAAAGAACGTGGTTCAAAAATTTGCAATCCTACTTGTTCTTATATTTAGTCTGGCGTCAATTTGACTTCCTTACCATAAACGTTCCGCAAATGCTATCGGTATACCTTCGTTGTTACTTAAATTAATTTACATGTATGTATGTAAAGATTCTTTATGTTTCAAAACATGGAAAGAAAAGTTGGAAAGCTGCCCAAAATACGTATGTGGGGCGTTGCAGTTTTAAGATAGTGCTGAACGAACTTGTGTGAAAACGCTGATTAAAAATTTGACACAACTAGCAGTAAATGGCCAAAAGCGGTTAAATCGACCTACACGAAAATGAAACATGTCAAGCATAAAGTTTACCTGTTATATTTTGGTGCTATCACTGCAAAAAAATGGTGAGTCAAATTGACTCTCTCCGAAATAAGGCTTTTCATGACTACACAAACTGAGTCAAAATTCGACTCCGCCTGAGTCATATAGGAACATGAATAAATAACGTGTAATTCGATCGCACTAATTAACGATAGGCGTATCGCTGACACCCTTAAAAACCCACGATGTCATCTGACATCCCTAAAAATGCGTCAAAATTAAACTTTGGTGTTGGAATTGAAAACTTTTAAATGAAATACTTTACAGTGACTTTATTCCTCGCTTCACTTGGCGAAGCGATTTTAAATACACTGGCTCACCTTTGACTCATGTTAGCCTACCAAAGATAATATTCTTTAGCAAATTTAATAGCCATGACCCTTATACGTTTCCGGGTTAGGAGGCTGCTACTTTCTAGACATAGGGATCAACTGGATATTAACTTCACCGGATACCGGAACTGGAACCGGGTAGTGAGTTTTGTTCCGGAACCGGAGCCGGATGTTAACGGCTATAGGATCTAAATTTGTACACTGTTGGAATTATTTGAGGTGCAAAATTATGTATTTATAGATTTAAGATTAATCTTTGGCTTGAATTTTTCATTCCAAGTCAGTGTTCATTTATGAATTGCTCGGAATTTCCGTCGTTTCAAAATATCTAGTATTTTGACGTACAAAAAACAGTTTTGTGATATTTGGAACCACAACCACAAATATCCGGTATCCGGTAGGTTTATACCGGATGCCGTAACCGGATACGGATGTCGGATTTTACCGGATATTAAACCGGAACCGGATATCCAGTAGATCCCTGTAAACTACACCCCTAGAAAAATATACCGTTTCTGCGTTTGCTGATGTTTTAGGCTGTCATTTTGCCAGTGGAAGCATACGACCAAATACGATATAAAAAACTTACCAACCGGATAGTCTTCAGGAATCCACCAATAAATAGCGTTCTGTTCATTTTCAATACTGCAAACCGGCACCACAGGCGGTACTAAACAAAACAGCGTCGACAGTGTAATAAATAAATACGCACGGGACATCAAACTTAATTGCAACCAGCGGTGCATAATTCGCAAGATCATTTCATATTTTATAACTAAACTTTTAACACCGCATTAAAGAACGGCGGTGACACTTCAGAGACGATTTTAGTTTAAATTTTATCTAAAAGCAATAGTTCACGTTATAATATACCCAGTCATTATTGCAATTAGTATGCAGTATATCAACTAAAAATTAATTTTAACAATTTGAAAATATATTTTTTGATCAAATCTCTCAAACGGAAATATTATGCGATCTGGAATCGCTGGATCTTTATATAAACCTGTTGATCTGACCTCTGAACCGATAAATATTTACTGACGTCATTGACCACGCTGTGATAGTTACCTAAGCCTAAGCCTAAACAAAAATTAGTCTAAAGCTCAAACTATACTCTATTGTAGTTCCGCGGAAACGCCGTCCGCTCCTGATCTTAACACGAGCCAAATATTTAAAATGTGGAAATGCGAAATTTTCACTCTGTGATTAAAAAATGGAAATAAAAGTTTTTTGGACCCAATTCCAATCAAGAACGGCCCGGTGGCTGTGGTTCGGTGGGAGCAACGACGATTATTAATATTTTAACTTCAAATTAAAATTTTAACCAACGTTAATATTCCAAGTAAGATATTTTCTTAATATAATATTTCAGAAATCACATTTAAAAACGATTAAAAATATACACGGCAATTTTAAACAAATTTTAGTTATATGAGTTGTTTCAAAGCACAGTTCCTTGCTGACGAGTAGTGCATTTTATTTACAAAAATTCTACGAGTACGGAAAACACAGCACACAAGACCGCTGTTGTTGAATAAAAAAATTAATATATTTTTCAACATTAATAGAGAGTAAAATCGTTTCGAGTCAAGACATACACAGTAGCGGATTCAGAAATTTCTGATCAAAGCGAAGCTACGCAATATATAATAGTGAAAAAACAAAGCTAGCGAGTGAAACCAGCCAGAACCCAAACCTAATTTCAACGCTAAAAGTTTTGGTTCCTGGTTGGGAGGGGATCCAGGCATTAATGTTGTCCCCGTTTTGTATTTGACAGTGGAACACACGGCAGTATATGATTTTGCTAAAACAATTATATATATATAAATTATATTATATATATATATATATATATATATATATATATATATATATATATATATATATATATATATATATATATATATATATATATGTATATATATAAAGAAGTACAGCGTTTTAAGAATCCTTAAGGATCGCTTATGCTCACCTCGATGATTAAAGGATAAAGGCCGACAAGAGACATTTACAACTCTTAAAAGAATTAAAATTCAACGAGTTTAATTATAAGTTTCAATATATAAGGCGAATGATTTTAGAAAAATGAAATTCGCAACTATTGCAGCTTATTAAAAATTTGATCCATGTATTGAACAGGACCGAAGCAGTAGTATATATAAGCGTATTCCTAAGCCTAAGCCTAAGCCTGAGTCTAAGCCTAAGCCTAAACCTAAGCCTAAGCCTAGGCGTAAGCCTACAGCGTAAGGATGAGCCTATTCCTAAACCTAAGTCTAAACACAAAAAATTAGTCTAAAGCTTAAATTGACTCCATTACAGCCCAGCAGAGAAAACGATCCGGCCCTGTTCTATACATGGGCCAAAAATTTCATTCGTTGATGTCAACTTGCATACTTGAACAAAATACCGTTGAGAAGTTCAATACGATATATGATGCAAAAGAAAGTTTGTAATTAAAAACCGTAGTAGCTGTCTTTCATAAATGACGAATATTAACCAATCACAAATTTCGAGCCCGTATCCAAAGTGAGGCCTTAGGGGCTCAGCACTTGTTGAAAAATTATGCTTATGCTTAGGCTTACGCTTAGGCTTAAGCTTAGGCTTAGGCTTAAGCTTAGGCTTAAGCTTAGGCTTAGGCTTAAGCTTAGGCTTAAGCTTAGGCTTAGGCTTAAGCTTAGGCTTAGGCTTAGGCAACCCTGATTTTGAAAAATTTTAACGTCATTTGTAGGTGATATGAAACGCTTGCATGCCGGTCCTAAAATATTCAGCTTCCTCTGCCATATTCACCTGGCTACGGGCATGAAATTTTCCTTTTCAAAAATTATTATATTAAACTCAGGTACATGTGGCTGATTTTCTGAGTTGCAGTAGACCAGTAACTGCAGAAAATACAAACTCGTGTCAGCTGTTGTGTTATGAAATCAAGTTTTGTATACCGACGCTTCTAAAAGTACGTGTTTAAAAGCTACTCGTTTGCCTGTTCATTAAGCGAACACACTAAAACACAGTTGCGGGAAGCATTTAACGTTTTAAAATACCGTTTTGGGTACTTGAAATCCGCAATATGAAATATATTTTTCAAAGTAATTACACTAACTGTTGCCACGGACACTGAAAAAAATCAACAACCTTAAATGAAATACGCTACGCTGAATAAATATTCTTTCAAGAACGCTTATTATTTGAGCTTTGTCTTCGGAATGCGCCTTGCTAGCAATTTTTGAGATCAACTTCACATTTCATTATTTTAGTTGAAAATGAAATGAATGCAATATTATGAAACATATCTAACGGTCAAATAGCTGACTCTCTTGTTACTGTTTCAGACGCAAACAGCCTACTTACACAAATTACTATTTACACAATCACTAAAAATACCACACTGCAACAAAGAAAGCTGTATGCCGTAACTTAAATAATTTGATCATAATTTAAATATACATTAATATTTATGTGGACACGACTGTAGACACTTGAAAATTTTGATGCCTGTAAACTCGATGGTAAAAAATTTACAAATTCAGGTAAATATTGATTAATCTTTACCCACCTAAAATTTTCGTAAGAAACTTGAAACCAGATAATGTAGAAAAAACTTCGATTTATAAACTGTTTTCACCGTATAAGTGAAAAAGAAGTATTACACTTTTGAAATGCGCTGTTAAATCGAAAAATATCTGCAGCTTTTTTAACAGCAGCAACAATATATATTATTTCATTTGCCGACATTCTTCGCGTTGTAAAGGTTATATTTTTTGGCTTGAAACAATATGTTCACAAGTTTTCTGAATGAGGTCGCTAGACAAATTGCGACGAAACCATAAACAAATGTATGACTTATACGGTCTTTACTATGATTTTGTACAGACAAGAATGTTTTGATTCACTGATCAGTGATCACTCATCCGCAAACAACAGAGTTTTATCGATGATAGGTGTACTGTGGAATATTGTCCGGTGTTACATTTGTTACTTAATGGTTTGTTTTGAAAGTTACTAATAAAGTTTTCTTAGTATCATCGATGTTATTGTAGAAAAGAATGACAATCAAATATGAAACAAATTTTGACTTCACTTGATCGAATTTTGTTGCCCTGATAAATACGCTGTTTGCCGGCTCCGAGTTAGACAGCTTATGACCAGATGTTTGCCTTTCAATCGTTGGAAGGTAAGTTAACTAAATTTTAATAAATTCAAACTCGTTCAATTAAGAACGTATCGTAAACAGTAACAAATCATTTAAATGTAAAGTCGAAAGAAAATGAAACTATGGAATTAGGATAACTTACGGTACCGTTACAATAGACAGCGCTGTTTTTGGAAAACTGTGGCGTTGTTATACGTTGAAATGTACGAATCTTCCGCGTTCTAACGTATTTAAGGCGACGAAACTAAATTTCAACCACTTGAAATCGGTCGTCGCAGACTTTCGAGACAAGGACAAGTACTCGAGCCGACTCCAGTTGCGAGCACAAGGAACTACTTAAATCTCAATCGAACAGTAAAATTTAACGAAACATTTGCATCTGAGTGAATTTTTAAGTTCGATTTACAAGTTTTATGGGGTCAATGTAAAGAACAGGGGCGGAACAGTATTAAAAGCATATTCCTAAGCATACGCCTAAAGCCTAAGCCTATGCGTAACAATGAGCGTATTCCTAACCCTAAGCCTAAAGCTTAAGCCGAAGCGAAAGAATGAGCATATTCCTAACCGTAAGCCTAAACCTAAGCCTAAGCGTAAGAATGAGCATATTCCTAAGCCTAAGCCTAAAACTAAGCCTAAGCGTAAGAATGAGCATATTCCTAAGCCTAAGCCTAAAACTAAGCCTAAGCGTAAGAATGAGCATATTCCTAAGCCTAAGCCTAAGCAAAGCAAAAAATTTAGTCTAAAGCTTAAGCTTACTCATTTCTTGTGCCACAGAAAAAAACGTTCTGCCCCTGATCTTTACATGGACCCTTTGATTGAAACTTATGCAAATGTTAAAGGTTGCCCGTATATATTTAGAGATAATTCGATATATTTCAAAAATATTAACCATTAATGCAATAACGGCTAGAAAAATACAACAAAACTGCAGCGCAAGTTACTTTCTGCACTTCGCAAATGCAAAAAATCAAAAATACAACCCTGTAATAAACAGCCGTTTTAAACCTTTCTGATTGGTCAGTTACGCTAAAACCTGCCACCGGTGGACCAATCATATCGCCTACCGTACAGATGTCGGTAACACCTGTTGAAATTTTGACCAATCATCAAATTGAAAACAAACCTTAATTATGTAACGTTTCTGAATAAGTTGCACACAGCTGGTTTATTTCAAGTAGCCAGGTTCTATTTTTAGTGGCCGTCCAACCCTGTGAACCCATGATATGGAACCTTTTTACACAGAAGTGGAAGAATGACTCAAGTAAACGAATCGATTGTTAAGGTTACGTTTGAGGATTTGAATGTCCGGTTTGCAAAAGATACTGGAGTTGCATTTTTTTGCGACAAAGGGGACACGTCGCCGTTTCATAAACCGCGGGCACCATCGAAAATCGGTGGAAGGCGTTGTGGCGGTGCTATCAATCGATCCTAATTTACTATCCGTTGAACGGGTATGTCAATCATGTTTAGATCCAAATTTCTTGTGGTGTTTTGGCTGTGTCCCTAGAGAGAAAAAAATCAAAAGCAGGCTTCGCTGGGTGCCAATCTGTTATACCCTCGTGGCATTAATCCCTAAAAAAATTGGGTCAAAAATAGCAAAAAAATGCTTCGAATCGGGCGGCATCAGTCGAGTGTATGCGTCAATCTATCAGTCTCTGCTACCAGCTTCGATCGAGTCTTTATTTTCATTTCTTCTGTGTTTTCAACTCTCATATACAGTATTAATTATTTTGATTCAGTACGTTCCGTAGACACGCACCTGTGAAACACTTTATATTTTTTCTGTATCCACAACTGAAAGTGACCCACGGACACTCTTAACCAAAAAAGTGACCAAATTCCTCTGTATGCCAAAGTTTTTAACAAAAAACGCAGTGTTATTGCCAAATTTGCTAAAAGAGAAATCTTGTCCTTTCGTTGACGAAAACGTAAAAAATTGCACCATATATATATACATATATATTTATTTATTTATTTATTCATTTATATATAAATAAATCTCTAGAAAAAAGCAACATAATCGAATCATTCAATTCCAATAATGTCTAATTCCTCAAATAAAAATCAAAATTCTTTTCTGTCGCCTGACTTAAACGAGTTTTCAAACAAAAAAAGTGATCAAAAAGCATCCCAAAAAAGTGGATCACAAGTATTATCTTTTTATTTCACATCTTAGCAGCATACGCATCCATTGACAGTCCACACGATTTGAAATCAGTTGTGTCATTTCTATTTAAAATCCCACAGGAATTTTCGTACAGTTACAGAATTTCGTTATTTGGACACTGTGAGATATATTAATCTATACATGCTGATATAACAGGAGGGATACGAAGCGAAGCAAAAGTATATTCAGAGTGCTTTACCAGTTGGATTCGTTGAGCTTTATTGTACTCGATTGCAAGCGGTTCGCTCAGAAAAAAAAGTGTTTTTACACGAGATAATTCCGACCCGAAACTAAGCATTAATTATACCGTTGTCCAAGGTCGGGTAATTTCAAAAAAGATATGCCGTTGTAACAGTACAGCAAATTTGAATACGGCAACTTTACTCATAGAAAATGTTATTGACCTCACACAAATGTACGCAGACTGATGGTATTGAACGAATATTTTCATATTATGGATATTTTTAATAAACTACATTAATAAATTAAAGTGTACTTTATTTTGAAACGCTAACCTAATAATACAAGTAAACTTTTCTTTGTTGTTATAAGTCAAATTTGGCAAACTGTGGGCTGTCAGTCCAGGTTGGAACTGAGGGATATCAGACCTTTTTACTAGTAGCAGGTTAAGCGGAATAGAGCGGGGATCGAAATCTCAGCCTATGGATCCTAAGCGAATAATACTGCGCCACGCAACCCGCCTCTCTAACTGCATTTTCGTCGACTATATGTGTCGACCGTACAACACAATGTACATTGCATTTATTGCATATGTCTTATCAGGCAGTGGCGTACTGTAGTGACCCAAATAAGATGGTGGTAATAAGAAAGGGGAGGGTCCCCATTTATGAGTCCCAATCCATAGGAGTCCGTATCCCTAATAAGAGTCCGTAAACGACTAGAGTCCCTAAACCTTATTAGAGTCCATAGATTTCAATTATCCCTAATTGTAGCGCATAAATGACTCCAGGACCAAATAAAGTCGAGTTCGAAACTTTAAAGCGTACTTAAGTTATGAAAGTACATTTCTAAGTATAACCTTGCATTACCACTCAAGGTTTTGATACGAGACAAATAAATGTTTAACTCAACGGATAGTTGCAATACCGAATATATATCAGTAACAAAGGGTGGGTTAAAAATTAATAACAGTCAGTAACCGAATAACAGGTGGAACCCTCTGGAGAAGGCAAATAAATATCAGTCCCCACGCTTATTCTGGTCAGTCACTACAGTATACAAGCGGAAAAATAGGTAAAATATTCCAAGTGTCCATATTTCTGAAGACAACGAAACAGACACACAAACTTTATAATATAAAGATTCGTGATTCTGAAACATTTCGTTGCTGGCTGCTCATCGTCACAACGTTTATATGAAGTTACCCAACTAACGTCTTAGCTACGCTATAAAAGCAGTTAGATTACGTCATTAAACTTCAGATGACGTCATAAGACCTCAATATGTCTCATATTAACCCCTTCTCACATTGAGTTGCCTGTAGGCAACTCAGCGCAGTGTATATACGTTAAATAGTATGTATCGCGCCGTGTTGAACAATTGCAACACGTATACATACTACTAAATCACCACAAGATGTGAGAGCCCCCTCGGGCTCGAGCGTCAAGCTCCTATAGCTCAATGGTGATGGTATACGCCTCCCACTCCAGTCACTGGAGTTCGAATCCTAGCATAAAAGTAGGTCTCCGGGGAAATAGAAAATATTCATGTAAGAAAGGGTTAACTTCGAATACTACTAAAACACAGCAACATTTAATTTTAGCGAAAAAAAACTTTTGAAAAATGTACCAAAATTTGAACACAAATTCCAAAAAAAGTTGCACTTTCCGTACAATTGGCCAATCTTAAAATATTGCTAAAATTTGCAAAAAACACGATTTAGAACGATTTGAAATGGTAAAAAATATCTTCGTCCGCTTGAAAATTTGGGATCCGCCACTCGTAGCAATTGCAAGCACCAAAAAACATTCAAATACATGCTTGTACCAATTGTAAAATATTGCTTGAATATTAATTAAACACGTTTACACCTTATAACTGTGAAAACACCTTAATTTGTACAACCGAACAGCACGGAATCAACATGTATAGGCTCACACGTGAGAAATTTGTGCATCAAGTATATATACCTTGCCCAAAACAGCTATTTGCCTCAGTTGGCAACTGAGAGATGTCCCAATCAACAATTGCCGAGTTGTAGCGACACCTGTAACATTTTACATGTCTGCGTTTATAATCCACGCCAAAGTACCCAAACAATTTTGACAGATTTCAGTCGTATAACCCCTATACAAACGGGCTAGATCAATCACTTATGACTTTGAAGCAAAAACTTTCAACTAAAACGTGTCTGACAGTGCCTTGCAATTTTCTAAAGTGTGTGAAATTGAAATTTTAATATACAAAATTAACAAAAACCCGAAACTCGAGTTCAAATTTTTAACCTAAAAAACACACGTAAATGTGACAGCGAACGTGACTATATTAATGTAAAAGTGGTGTTTAAACTAGGATTTTCAACTCATGTTGAGCTCATTATAATTGACGGGAATACAAGCGGGGTTAACACGCAAGGGTTCAAAGATTGCGCGTTCATCCCCGCTGTTAGTCTAGGATCGGATCGGGACTTCAGGCCTTTCGACTAAAAGCAGCTTGAAAAACGGGTCTTCGGACTTGGGATCGAATTCTCAGCCTACGGATGCTTAAATGGACAGCCTACAACTGCGCCACGTACCTCGCCTCTCCTGCCAGCTTTTTCGACGACTATATGTGTCGACCGTATGCTCCGAGCAAGCATAGAACACAATGTGTATTGCATTTATTGCATATGCACCAGGACAAGCATATCTCACTCACATTCTTACACCCGCTGGGGTGAATATCGCTACGTGACTGTGAATTATACAAAAATACTCACTATCAAATAAGTTTACGGAACGTAAAATGTATTCAGGTTTTGCATTTTAAAATTTTTTTTTCAGGTTTACAATAGCGGATTTGGTTTTAAATTTAAAATGGTGCCCTGGGCTGAAATTTAGTTCAACAAAACGGCCCATGTATCGAATAGTGCCGGAACGGTAGTATAAGCCTATTCCTAAGCTTAAGCCTAAGCCTAAGCCTAAGGCTAAGCATAAGGATGAGCCTATTCCTAACCCTAAGCCTAAACCTAAACCTAAGCATAAAGATGAGCCTATTCCTAAGCTTAAGCCTAAGCCCAAGCCTAAGGCTAAGCAAAAAGATGAGCCTATTTCTAAGCCTAAGCCTAAGCAAACCAGTTAGTCTAAACCTTACACTGACTCTATTACAGCCCCGCCGGAAAACGACCGCCCCTGTTCTATACATGGACCAACAAACCAAACAATAGAGATACGTAAGGATTTTTAGAACCTTTGTATTGCTTTGGGATTTTAGACTACAGAATAGACTAAACTCTCCAACGGAAAAATATTGGTTTCTGCCAAAGTTTACCTTATTCTGACGCATGCAAACCGTACAGTTCCAATAAACAGTCAAAAATTAGGAGTAAATATTTATTGTCTTTTTGTATATAGAGTTTGACACGTGGCCGCAAGTGCAGACAAAGACGAGGGGGTACCCATCTCCTACGAATTTCATCTCCCCCTAACGGTGATAATTTATCGAAAACTATGTTGAAAAAAATTTACTTATGTCAACCCATTGTACATCTACTAGTCCGTTCCTTCCGTCAACAATTCTTAGATTCTTGGCGACGGCAGGCTGATTTACTGACGGAGTCAACGAAAATTTTTTTCAACGATTCTTATTTGGTTAACGGCCAACATACTGACAATCACGCATTCGCTGACGTCTTAAACAGCTGTCACCAGCGATATAAAACTTCACACACCGTCTCTTAAAATACATTTTCGTACTCGAAAATCATTTTTCACAGTGTAAATATTTAAAAAAACCAAAAGTTTCCTATTAAAGTTATTACAACAATCATTATTATATTTTTGAATATTAAAATAATGGGCGTTCACGTGTCTGGTGGGTCCATATAAATGAGAAGGTTTAGATTCTATATTACATTTTTTTGCTTAGGCTTAGGCTTAGGCTTCGCAACACATTTTTGCAACGCTTAGGTTTAGGCTTAGGCTTACGAATACGCTTAATCGACTGTTTACGCTCCTGAAAGTAACCATTAGTATTTATTATGATGCGTTTCAAATGAAAATACCTTTTCACTATTTTCAATATTTCAGCGGTTGTATTTGATACCGATGTTAGGACACAGTTTGTTTTGTACAAAATTTCACAGGAAAGTGATTAGAAATGAACAGTAAGCAAATAAAAAAATAGGTTAAGTGGTGATTTTTTCAATAATTTGGTCCAGTGAAAGGTTTTCGTTTGTTGAACAGAAAGTATAAAAGTGATTTCGGGTTTTCACACCAGAGCGCAAAAGCTTTATTGCCTTTTGTTTATCCAGAAGGTTATTGTAAATGTCTGTTCAAAGTGAAACAGTTTTTTTCTTTGAAATATATCCATTGGTCATCCTTGTGTTGACAATTGGTCAAGAGTAGCTATTCATAGAATACTTGTTGCTCATTGGACAACGGTCAAAACAATTAATAATAATAATAATAATAATAATAATAATAATAATAATAATAATAATAATAATACTAATAATATTACTAATAATAATAATACTAATAATAATAATACTAATACTAATAATAATAATAATAATAATAATAATAATAATAATAATGTTTTGGGGTTAGATTAACAACTGGCAAATAATTATTACCTTACACTTCTTGCAACCTCAGCCCGTATTCTCAAACGTTATAATAGTACCTATCACCAGTTGGTGATACGTCCTGTAACTTTGGTACCAGCGCATGGTGAGCTTCGAAATTCAGCACATTGTCCGAGTTTGATTTGTCCTACTTGTGTACCAATTTTGAGATCTGCAACTGCACATTTTCGTCAGTTTGAAACCCTATCGCTTATTGATAACAGATGCTATACGCAACTGAGAATATGCACTCTCAACACAACTCTAAGTGATTTGTAAACATAAAATATGGTGGGAATTTGAATGCAATTTTAAAATTTAAAGGATTACAACTCAGTTTAATTATGAATGATTGACATTTTACCAGAAGGTTCATATGCTCCCATCCATAGCTTGAGCTAATTAAAGAAACTCCTACAGGGTGCAATCGGATATTCGTTTCCGGTAAAAACTAAATCTGTAATTTTCAAAATTAAACCATTGCATTTGAATAAAAAATGCTAAAATTTCTTAAGTTTGTCAAGTTTTTAGGTCAACTCTGTTGAGCCACTGTCGGGCCCGTTACCAAGACGGGGCCAGGTGAGACTCAGCCTTCCATGGAAAATTTTAACCCCTCTAGTAAATTTTCATCCTTGCTTGTAAGTCATTGAAAACCCTTAAATGCCCCTCCGTAAACCGTTTTAGATCCCCTAGCAAGGTGAGCTGGCTACGGGCCTTGCGCCTGCCTGTCAGGTTTTACATGTTGTGGGAACAAACTATCAATAAAATACGTGTGGCAAAAGTTATTGACTAGCAACAATGAAAATTTTCGTTGCATCACAGTGTCGAATCCAATAAGGGGGATAGCTTATGTACCCTTCTGACGTGGCGAAAAATTTGCAATGTAAATAATTCACCTGAAACTCACAATGTGTTCTTGCAGCGAATTAGCAAGGTGACAGCATAAATTGCAATAAATTTTTACGCATTCAGCGCAATTCACTGTAAATTCCGGTGAGTTGATTTTAACTCAGAACGAGTTGAATCCAGTCAGAGGTCTGAGTTGTGAATTAGGTCTTTCAGAACTCAGAAGTCTGAATTGATTTATCTCCTACTGAGTTCATTTGTCAACTCACCCGGAATTAAATCAAGTCACAGTGAGTTAATATCTAGTGTTATCAACTCTGAAATAGCCAGAAATAACTACTTATCTCTCTCTGAATTGATTAATCAACTCATTAGAATTTACAGTGACAGGACATTATCAGCCTAATGGTGTTCAATATTTGGCTTGCTGTATGCGCCATGTTTCTGTCCATTATAGATTTTTCTATAGCCGTTATGCAGCGAAATTGCCCAGCTGTACTGCAAGTGCAATGTTAGATTATTATATATGCATAAACGACTCATAATCACATTGAACAATGATTTGAAAGTCATTTTTGTTGATTTTCAAATTTTAAAAATTTCAAATTAAATATTATTGGAATTTTATTATCTGATCGGTCATCGGACCTTGCGCTTTTAGTGAACCGATAATAGTATAATGAAATATATATAAATCAAGAATTTAAAGCAAACTAACGCATAATTTAGTCAACGATTTCAGCCGTTGACGCATCCAAGCGGTACAAGTTAAAACAAAGATCGAAACTAAAATTTAGTTTTAACATTTAGTATCCAGTACAAATTTCACTGTAAATATAAATGATTTGATTAATCAATTCAGCTAGCGAGTTGTTTATTCCTGAATTAGTATCAGTAAACATTAGCTCACTCTGAGTTGAGTTGATTCTTTACTCTGAGTTGAGTTGGCACTGGGCAAGTTGGTTAATTAACTCAGAAAGAACTGAATCAACTCAAAATTTTGAGTTCTGATAGTCCTAACTCAGACTGAGTGTTTCAACTCATAAAATCAACTCACTGAAATTTGCAGTGTACGTTTGACTTATGGCTCGTTTTGTTGACGTCATTGCTTTTGTCCATATTGTTTAAGAAATGCCACGATCCGCCGCCTTATTTCAGTAATTTGTCATCAAAATAAGCGGATTAAGCTTCAGGCAGCAATTTGACTCGGTCACTACTGAGGCATCGTCCGAAAAAAAACTGCATCATGCATTGTGTTTGAATGTACAACAAAATAAATATGACAAACAAAGAGTCGATGGTCAGTGCTTCAACAGGAGTATGCAACTTGAGTATATTATGTGTTGAAAAGAATGTACCCGGCACGCCTTGCATTTTTTCCCTTAGCTCTCTCATTTGGATGAGGGGGTGGGTATTGATCAAAGAACACAAGCACTGTTGCAATGCACGGTGTCATTGTCCGTTTTTATAGTTTTTTGACATTTTCTATTTTGAGCTGTATTCTTTATGCAGTGAGTAGGATCCCTCCTAAATAAGGAGGCTATGGGCCAGACGTACCCGCGGTGATAAATGTTATGCCACACGTATTTCAGGAAGTTACTCTTTTTCAGGGGTGATCGTCATCGACTCTCGGGGTCAGACAATGTTTCGCTGACAAAATTACATTAATCAGAGTTGTAACAAAAAGAGGTCGAACGCACAAGGGGGCCACCCTTAACGCGCAACGGGGCCACCCTTTTAGATAAAAAACAGTAACGTTTAAGCTGCCTTTGGCGTCTCGCTCACTTCGTTCGCGAGATTTTTTTCACAATTTTTGCTTCCAAAAAACGTTGCGTCCACCCAGCTGTTGAGCTGTGCCTTTGAGGTTTAAAAGTTTTAACGTTGATAACAAATCATATAACTGAAGGCAATTTCAACACCAAACTATGATTAGATTCGATTACCGGCGGATTTCTGGCAAAACCGTCTATCAAAAACACGACGTATTCCCACCCGTAACCAGTTCATCTTGCTCGGGTGGCGCAACAGTCCTTCACGAGGAGCATTCAAGTATTTTCAATGAGTTACAAGCAAAGTTGAAAACTTTCTATGGGGGCGGGGCAAAATTTTTTTCAGGGGGGGGGGCGAGCCGGCCCCCTGCAACCCTTAGTTACGGGCCCGGGCATTCTGAAATTATTGGAAAACACCGCCCTCAAATAAGCAAGGAACCATGTACTGTATTGACCCGAATAAAATGGGGGTAATATGAGGGGGGTGCACGTTTTGAGTCCGAATCAATAGGAGTCCGTATCCCTAATTAGAGTCCGTAAGCGGATAGAGTCTTTAAACCCTAATTAGAGTCCATAAATGTCAGTTATCCTTAAATATAACGCATAAATGACTCCACGACCAAATAATTCGAGTTCGAAACTTTACAGTGTACTTAAATTTTGAAAGTACATTCCATTGTATAACCCTGCATTATCGCTCAAGCTATTAACACAACACAAATAAACGTTTAATTCAACGAATAATTGCAGTACCGGATATATATCAGTAACAAAGGTCGGTGGAACGTGGGTTAAAAGTAAATAACAGTCCGTAACCGAATAACAAGGGGGGTATTCTCTGGATAGGCCAAATAAATATCAGTCCCACTCTTATTCGGGTCGCTACAGTACCTTACGAAAATCTGATATTACATCCGCTGTGTATAAAAACACTATTTGAAGCATATCATATCACAAAGTAAAAAAAACTCGCCGTTGTGTAGTATATTCACTCAAAATTAATCATAAGAAAATATTTAAAAAATACTATTTTTTTAAAAGTTTTCGTTTCTTTGTCTCGAAGATTGTAAAAAGTTGTCTGAAAAGTATTGCAAATCGTTGAACAGTGTCATTTAAAGATCTCCTATTCGCTGAGAGACAAAAAAATAAACTTTGACGTCATTGGCTGAAAATTTCCGTCGATCAGTAGGTTAATGTTCAGCTGGGTACCGGTGTAGTTAAAAGACTAAACTAAAAGAAAACGCAATGCTTAATTCAATAAATTGCCTGTATATAACACCGAATATTGAACGCAGGGTATAGTTAGAAAATGCCGGACAAGACAACTGTACCGTAGACCTAAGGATGTAAATGTCAAAGTGTTAAAAATTTGGGCCAGTGTAAAGAACAAGGTTGGAGCAGTATTATAAGCATATTCCTAAGCATGAGCGTAAGCCTAAGCCTACGGGTAAGTATGAACGTATTCCTAAGCCTAAGCCTAAGCCTAAACCAAGCAAAAATTAGTCTAAAGCTTAAGCTTGCTCTTTTCTAGCTCCACAGAAAAACGTTCCGTCCCTGATGTTTACATGGGACAAGAATACCATTCTTTGGCTTATTGGCATAAACTCATTTCAAAGCTCGATAAATGTACCAACAAAGAGTCCATTTATGAAAAGATTCGACTCAAAAATTTGAATTTTTATGTATTAATATTAAGAAATCAATCTTTGGTCATTTTCAGTAAAATGACTCTCAATATGATTGTTGGCTACTTTTAACCCGTCCGAGCTCAAATAATTGCTTAAATACGAAACCGTTGGAAGTTACCGAAATCCCAACGCACACACAAAAAGTATTTCTGGATTTATTCAGAAATGTGTATTTTCTGTGGAAATGCTGAAAAGTTTGTCTGATATTTAAGACAATTTTTATAAGAATAACAGGAAAACGTTTATTTTCAGTCTTTATTTCAAAACTTTTTTGAAAACTTTTCCGTTATAACAGAAATACTTGTCAAGTGCGCCTTGCTAATCATATTACTAAAATATAAGAAATTTTTTCTTAAATATCAGAAAAATTATTTTGACTGCACAAAAACAAACCTGATGTGAAATTGGTTTAGGTTTTAAAATGGTGGAAATTTCTATTTATTAAGCACTCGCCAAACCCCCGTCGAAGGCGCCGGTGCCAAGACCACGGTCTCGCTGGCGTGAATTTGTAATCGACGCCTACGCCCGAACATTGGGTTCAATGGGCAGTTAGCCGCAGCCGGCGCCCACGACTACTAGGAATCGACCTTCCCACCTAATATTAACGTATCATCAAAAAATTCTTTCTAAATGAAGTCATCTCTTATAATTAATATCGCAAAAATAATAAAAAAATCATTAGCAAAACAATATACATTTTTCGCTAAAACGCCAGGGTCATTATAAATTTGTCTTTACCCGTCTTGTTTTACTACTGCTAAACGCGACGTATCTCAAAATTGACGTTTTTTACACTAAGATATATAAATATTTGATGCAAGAATTGCAACCAAAATTACGCGTTCTCTACTGCAGTTTATATATTATGTTTTGACCAAAACAAAATAATATATATTGTCGATATGAGAATATTGATTTTTTGCAATAATATCACTTTTTAGCAAAATATGATATAAAAAAATCTAGCGGCACCCAAAGTAGGCGTTATGCGCTCAAGGTCGGAAACAACATTGGTAATTCGTTTGTTGTTTTGCGTCCGCAACAGAAACGCGCACACAAGAGGGTTACGTTTAATTTTTGGACATTTGTGAGAAAATTTACCAAAAAAATGGTTAATTTTTTCGAAATATATACTTGCACGATATCACGAAAAGTAACAGTTCGTTAACCAAAGCCACGGCTAATGTAAAGAATAGGGGCAGCACAGTATTATAAGCATTTTCCCAAGCCTAAAGTCTATTAAGTTTAAGCCTAAGCCAAAGCCTAAGTCTAAGCGTAAGAATGAGCATATTCCTAAGCATAAGGCTAAGCGTAAGCGTATGAATAAGCATATTCCAAAGCAAAAGCCTACGGCTAAGCCTAAGCCAAGCAAAAAAATTTGTCTAAAGCTTAAGCTTACTATTTTCTAGTCCCAGAGAAAAACGTTCCGCCCCTGATCTTTACATGCGCCAAAGCCACGAATATTATATGTTGTTTGGATATATTAATAATTTTTTCTACTTAAAACATTCATTGGTGTAAAGCATTCATTGATAACCCGAGGGGAAACTTTAATTCATATCTATGAGCTGGAGTGTTTAATTGACCACGTTATCTTGGTTAAATTTAACCGAAAAATTTTGACAACGAAAACGCCTTGTAAGAAAATTATTTACGGATGCTGCAACTGGACCACACATATATCAAAACATTATGCCTCTGCTTTATTAAAATTTTAAACTTTATGGCCTGTATATAATGAAATTAAGTATGCCTATTCGGTTCAGGATTTTCTGCTGATTTGCAATTTGCATCGAGTTTATATTAAAGTTTGTTAACAATGTAGCAACGATAAATTATACTCATAAAGCCCGATTTACACGCGCAAGTTTTTGCAAGAAAAAATTGCACGTGCAAGTTGTATGTGCAAGTTTGGTTACAAAACAGCTTTGAAGTTCTCGCAGTTGCAAATTATTCACTAAAATTTATGCTTTTAAATCAAATTAGCACGTGTGAACGCAGTCGCAAGTAGCTTGAATTTCTTGCACCTGCATTTTGATTGGCCAGTCAGAAACTGTGTTGCTGAGCGATTTTCAATAGTTTAGAGTTTTTGAAGTTATTCAAAAAGTTTAAATTAATTCAAATATCTAACTTGTTTGATATTTCGCAGACGACGGCGATAACGACGGGACTAGGTTTCAATTTCAAAGCATTCAATAGAAATTGCATCGGTATGAAAGCTTTTTCAAGTGAAGAAGTTTCGAGGAAAACCTTAATTACGCATGAATGTTTCGTACATCTGAAGCTTGCAGCTGCAAGTTTTTTGAAAAATTCTTTCGAAAATCTTGCAGCCGCAACTTATTCATGATTAATATATGCGAAGAATTAATTCGTAGATATGAATACTCCTGCAAGTCGAATTCATTTATCATTCATTGGCTAACCTGATAGAGTATAGGTTATGTTTGATATTTAATGCAGTGGTCTGCAAATTATTCACATAAATTCATGTCAAGATTCAGAATGAAAGTTATGATTCTTTACAAATACTTGCAGCTGCAAGAATTTCGTGCAAATTACAGATGCAAGTTCTCTCTGCACAAACTTGCATGTGTGAATAGGGCTTAAAAAACAAAAGCATGTTTCTTGTTTTATCTCGATTACTGTAAAATAAATGCTGAGTATACAATTTTTCCATGGTACAATTTCAAATTCAAAAACGACGTGGGTCCGGGAGATTTAGGCCATCGAAATTTTCGTAACCGGCCATATGAGGCGAATTTATCTGTACACTGCAAAAAAATGGTGAGTCAAATTGACTCTCTCCGAAATAGGCACTACAGGACTATACAAACTCAGTCAAATTCGACTCCGCCAGAGTCAATTTCGCGTCACTGAATCGTACGTTTGACTTTAGCAGAGACGAATTTGACTCAGTTTGCCTAGTCCGGAAAACCCTATTTCAGAGAGAGTCAATTTGCCTCACCATTTTTTACAGAGTATGGGAACGCCCATCTCCGCCCGCTTCGGCCTTGAACAATTTTTGAACTGATTCCAAAAATTTTCTATCATTGAGGTCTCACAGTAAAACATTAAAAACTGCAACAATTCCAACTTATACAGTAATTTACACAAGTTACCCTAATATTGCTGTTACGTGATTGTAAATATTGAAACGCAATAACGAATTATCGCTAACATTCTTCAACTAAATTAAAATTTTACGGAACAATACAGCAAAAAGATATTCTTTTTGATTTTAAATTAACTTGTTCGTTTATACGTCATGTCTGCAATCACAATTGTAATGTCAGGATGCCGTCAGTCAAGTGCTTTTTTACAAATTTATTGGACACCGTAGCCATCAAAGCTTATTATGGGTGCAGTTGTTATAAAAACAGTATCTACAAGGACAGACGACAGTGTAGAATGTTTAAATGTCATGGATATTTTTGCATTTTATAGACATAGCGTATTTGACTGCGAAAAACGTAAATAATATTTCAAAATGGTATCTTACATAAATATACATATCTGACTGTTTGATTTTGATAGTCCTTAAAAAATTGGACCCGTCAGGGGCGGAACGTTTTTCCGTGGGACGTGAATAGAATAAGCTTAAGCTTTAGACTAATTTTTCGCTTGGCTTAGGCTTAGGTTTTGGTTTAGGTTTAGGAACAAACTCACTCTTATGCTTAGACTTAGGCTTACGCTTAGGAATAAGCTTATAATACTGTTCCGCCGCTGTCCTTTACATTGACCAAAAATTGACACGAAGTTCGAAAATACAACACGAGTTTACTTAAGCTCATCAATAATTTCAAGGCTTTTGGCAATTTTTCTGCCACAAATTTGAGCCTAACTCTAACCCCAAACCCAAGCCTGAGCTTGAACATAAGCCAAAGCACACTGGGCTTACTTAATCTAAGGCTAAGTTATATGCCAAAATCTGAAAATTTCAAAATTGTTGAAAATAAATGTACAAGAGCCAGTTCCGATCAGGTTAAAGGTACAGATTGTGCCAAACCAGTTATTGTGACCTAAAAATTGTGGTTCCTTCGTTTTAAATAGATTTAATAAAGTTTATACAGTCCAACACATTAGAAGCATTTTTCTGTAAATAAATCAAAATTTACGCAATTGGCAAGACTAAATGTTACCAAAGCGTATTGGTTTAACTTGGAATCGAAAATTTCATTGTCGGATTTAATACAGTCTGTACGCGCTCCTGTTCGAAGCTTTGCTCAAAGTTGACGACCACGCCGTGCAACGCACCGAGGCCATTTTGCAATTTAGTCATGCATGCTACCACTACATCATGTGAACGATTGTAACAACTTCATATTCCGGTATATGTGCACATGTATGGCAATCCATGGTTTACACACCGTTACCGAGCACATATCCTGATAAGCCCGTTAAACCTTTTGCTCAGCAGAAAAGGATCAATAAACTAGCGGATCTTGCAAAATCCTTGCATGTCCCTTGTAAAATATTTTGAGCCAGTCAACAAATGCTGAACAGGGCTGCCGTTCCCGATGAAACAAAGCGAATGCTTAAAAGTTGAATTATTTAACATCTCAACTCGTCTGCATCAAAATGTTGTTAAACATTGTGAAATAATTTACACTTAAACCGGGGCCAGTGATTACATTTCAAAGCATACTTAATCAAATGTGTAAATACTTCCCACATGAGGTTCGCTACAGAAGAATCGCGTTCGAACTGAACATAAAATTAATTAAATCGAAACAAACCCCTGAAAACTGTAATACTAAAAGACTTGACCATTTAGTAGAACCCTTAGCTGCGGTTTCAGAATTTTTACTCTATGCTAATGGGCTAATTTTCTGAGGGCAGAAAATTGTAAGATAGTGACCTTACCAATATTATCGCAAAAAATATTCAGATGAGAGGTGCGTACGCCTCAAGAGCGTCCGCAGAAAATTATGTTTGAAGAGGCACGGAATAATTTTCGGGCGCCCCTATAATTGCAACTGAAGATTGTTTACTTTTAGACCGAGTCAATTTGGGTAGACACCAGCTAAATTTGGAGAGGCACGGAACCCAACCCCAATGCCCTCCGCAGGGACACTGCTGGTACGCCTTCTCTTCCACCCCCTCTTTTCTGGGTCCGTTAGTGCGTACGCTGTGTCACATCACGACCGTAGTATTTTGAAAGACAGCGTTGTTGTTCAAATAAAAAACCAAACCGATTTTCTAGCAAAGTGTTTTTACTGTCGCTATTTCTATGATCCATTGGCTATCGAAATTTGGCCCATGTAAAGATCAGGGGCGGAACGTTTTTCAGTAGGACTAGAAAAGAGTAAGCTTAAGATTTAGACTAATTTTTTGCTTGGCTTAGGTTTAGGGCTTAGGCTTAGGATCAGGAATATTCGTATTCTTACGCTTAGGCTTAGGCTTAGGCCTGGGAATATCCTTATTCTTACGCTTAGGCTTTGGCTTAGGCTTAGGCTTATAAATATTCTTATATAATACTGTTCCGCTCCTGTTCTTTACATTTGTCCGAAATTTGAACAAAACAGTTAAACGGGGTTTGCATCAAACGCGAATAGCAGAAACCATGACGATAAATCAAATAACAGAATTTCATTTGTTTAAGTTTTTTCGAAATTATTTTTTTGAATTTAAAAATCTATGAACAAACGAACATTTTACGGAGTCTAAATGATTTGCCATAAGCGCTTCGCTTCATCTAACATCCGAAACTTGATGGATTGCGTTAGCGCACCAAAAAGCACATACGTCCGGCAATTTGTCCCTAAAAAATTCACTTTTTATCAAAACACCGTGACCATGGATAACCTCAAACTTAAAGCTTTGTTCGAAGCGCAAAGAAGTGTAAACATAACAACTTTTACACCCAATATTTGACATAATAACAGTATAAAAATGAAATTTTCAAAGTTTGTGAAACAAACAAATGCTTTTATAAATTAGCCAACATATTAATTTCACACTTGTACAAATTTGAAGTCGAAAACATTTCGTTACAAAAACAAATTTCCGATACGCCAGCAGCAATAGTATTCGTTCATAGTCAAAACCGACGCTATTTCAACTGTAATTAGCAAAACTGTCTGTTTTTTTGTTAATTTTACACACTAATTCTCGTTTGAAATTCTATGTGAAAACGAAATATATTCGAATTTTGACCAATGATGGGTATACATTTGGGAAAATATTTTACACTTTTTTGTGAACAAATTGTCATTAGCCATATAACATAATATTATTGATTTAAACACACTGCGCTCACCGATGTTATATCAAACCATATTAGCGTCAATTAATTATTTTCTATACTGGCAAATCCGACCTGGGGGAACACAGACTGTGGTTCCCCTAGTTCAACAGAGATAAAAACAATGTTTTTACAGTTTAGTACTAAAATTGCGTTTGGGTTCATGATCGCACGAATTCTATCAAGTGCGCTCCCCGTATGAATTAAACGCTGCTACCGTTTGAACCAATAAGATTTTATATGTATGGTACTTGTGAAATTGTCATTTTTCAAAGATATATAGTTGAAAATAGCTGCAAGTATAATTTTGGCCCATGTATAGAACAGAGTCGGACGACCGATGTATAGAACAGAGTCGGAACAGTAGTATAAGCGTTTTCCGAAGCCATAGCCTAAGCCTAAGCGTAAAAATGAGCCTATTCCTAAGCCTAAGCATAAACCTAAGCATACGCCTAAGCAAAAAAGTAAATTTAAAGCTTAACCTAACTCTATTTACAGCGCCACAGGAAAACGTTGCGACTCTGTTCTTGTACAACATGTATCCAAAATGGTAAATTCGTAATTTTGTTCGACAAACTTTACGGTGCTAAATTATAGCCGTTGAAACTGATTTCTGGTGTATTTTATACACTTAGAACGATATTGAGTTCTTTGAACGATCGTTGAACTGACCCACGAATACTGCATGCCAATTAAAACAATATGTTGAGCAGACAAAAAAGCGATAAAGTTAAACGTGTAAAAATGTAAAACCACTCACAAAGACTGAATTCTACGAGGTATAAAATAATGTTCGCAATTGAAACACATATTTCGAGAGGTTTATAACCCCTCGTCGTTAAAATACTTCAAGTGTTCTTTACTATTAAATGCTGAAATTCTCTCTGCGTATGGAAAACGAAGGGGGGTGGGCAATTACTGAGTGAGCTGAAAATACGGGATCATGTTTACTTTTAGGGTCGTGCCGTTTTTCAGTGGCGTTGAAACTGAGAAACCGTAGATGTTAGACCATAATTTTTTTGCTTATGCATAGCCATAAGCCAGGGTTCTACCGTAATTCCTGTTCCGGCTGGAATTCGTGCAAGAATTCAATTCCTGTTGATGTCGTGCAGGAACCGGAAGTTTTACGGTTTTGTGACAAATTACTGATAATCATTTAAATATTGGTAAGTTTTACGTTGAAACAACGTCATTTCGAAACGAATGTTTTTGCAATTAGTTCAATCTTGTTAATAAACTGTTTCTGATTTGTTTTTGCTAAACATGATGACGAAATCGCTGAAAATACACTTAAGCCATTTTTTGACAATTTTTCAAAACAATCCACCTGTAATTCGGTGACAAAAATTATTTCGAATTCCGGTCCCTGTTCTTGTTCCGGTTCCTGCAAAGAAGTTCAATTCCTGTTTCCGTTCCGGCAAAACTTAGTTCCCGCTGGAACCCTGAATAAGCTTAGGTTTACACTCTTTTAACTCTTCAGCTAAGGCTTAAGTTTAGGAGTATACTTAATCCAGAGTTGCGGCCGTAAAAGCAACGTTCATCAAAAAAAAATCAACCGGTTTGAAGAGAAAATCTTTCTCAACATCAAATTAATGCTGTCCATAAATTTGTCGGTCACAAAAAGCGAAGACATCCGCAGGACGAGACACTGCTCCCTTACCAATTCCGCCCGGGCTAAAAACTGTAATTTTATTAATTTTGCGCTATTAAGTTACGCACGAAAATCCATATATTTCACAAATGCTTGGAAACTGTTCAAAACAAACGATTACACTTTTTGAACCGTCCAATTTGACCTTTTAATCTATTTTATGCAGCAATCACGCAGGGTAGCTTACCTTGTGACCAGAACGTTCCTTCGTAGTCCGCTGTCCAAAACAGCGCCGGCTGGTTAGTCTCGTTCTCAGGTTTCGCAGTCAATCGAGTAGTTGAAACAGCAGTTGTATTGAAACCAATTACTTCAATTGCGTAGATTACATTTAATGTACCAACTGTGTACCATAAACCACAAATAAACCAGCAAAACAGTGACAAGTTTGATAATAACACTTGTAAAGAAGATATTTTACAAATTGAACGCTCATCAGTCACACTCTTCATGGCATTTTATCGAATTGGTTGCAACAACGTTAACCGAAAATGTTAATATAACTGCGGAATGTGGGATTATTACATAATAAAGTATTCGGTTCCATAATCTGAAATAAGAGTAACGGGTTCATCGTTTAAAATTGACGTTGAATGACTAAATTACGGTAAACAATGCAAAAGATGTTTGTCGAATATAAGCCTAAGCCTAAGCCTAAGCCTAAGCTTAAGCCTAAGCGTAAGCCTAAGCCTACCCCTAAGCCCAAACCTAAGCCTAAGCCTAAGCCTAAGCCAAAGCCTAAGCCTATACCTAAGCGTAAGCCTAAGCGGAAGCCTAAGCCTAAGCCTAAGCCTAAGCCTAAGCATAAGCCTAAGCCACAGCCTAAATCTTGTAAAAAAATTACGTTTGTGTTGCACCGAATAATTTTGCGGCGCCCCTACAATTGCAACTCAAGATTATTTATTTCTAGACAGAGCCATTTTGGGGGTGGCACCAGCCAAATTTAGCGGAGCACGGCATCCTCCCAATGCCACCCATGGGAACGCCCGTATATGAGTGGCACCCTATGTAAATTTCAAATATTTCTGTTCTCTACTCACCCCAGAAAGAAAAATTTCTTTGTCATGAATAAGTGCAATCCAGGCCTTAATTTACAGCTTGATAAAAAGTATTCTCTTTGCTGCTTTTCAAAAAACCACAAATATTTTTCGATTTAACAGCACATTTCAGGAGTGTAAACATACACTTACTTTTCATTCATGCGGTAAAAACAGTTTAAAAATTCAAGTTTTTTTTGCATTATCTGGTTTCAAGTTTATGTAAATTTTCAGTGGACAAAGATCAACAAATTCTTAGCCACACTTTAAAATTCTTTACCCGCGGATATACCCGAGTCAAAACTTTCTTACCCGTCCCGCGTTTACCCGTGGTAAACCTGTAGCTCTGGATAGCATTAAACGGTACAGCCAGGTACTCTACAAACTATGAACAATGTTTATGCTAAGGACAAATTTTCGTAGCCTCTCGCGGCGTGGCGTCAAAGTACTCAATACAGTTTCCACGGTACACTGTAAAAAACGGTGAGTCAAATTAACTCTCTCGGAAATAGGCTTTTCCTGACTACACAAACTGAGTCAAATTCGACTCCGCCAGAGTCAAACTTGCGACATAGTTAATCGAATTTGACTCTGGTAGAGTCGAATTTGACTCAGTTTGTGTAGTCAGGTAAAGCCTATTTCCGAGAGAGTCAATTTGACTCCACATTTTTTGCAGTTTAGAATCGAAACAATCATCCCTGATGCGAAGGCAACTAAATATAGTGCAAATTGTCGAATTACACAGCTGTTTTTTGTATTATTTAAACAACTGGTTTCATAATTCGCACATAAAAGCATGTGTAAATAAAAGGCAAATATTTGCATATTCCACAGTTTTTGCTAATTAAAAATAAAGACAGCTTAAAGAAAAACAAAGAAACGGTGTATGTTTCATAAGGTGTATGGCCCATGTTACTTTAACGGGTATCCACGTTTCTGGTGAGTCTATAAAAGAGTAGGTTTAAATTCTAGATTACATTTTTTTTGCTTTGGCTTAGGCTTAGGCTTAGGTTTACGAACTCGTTTTTGCAACGTTTAGGCTTAGGCTTAGGAATGCGCTTAATCTACTGTTACGCCTCTTAAAGTAGCATTGGCGTATAATGCTGTATTCACACGCCGTCAAAAGTTAAAGTATAGTTTCAGTGACAGTTGATTGCGAAAGCCGCTGATTTAATGAAACCAAATATTAAGCAAACCGAATACTGGATTGGTTTAAGATAAAAAATTTACCTTAAAAAGTTTGTAACAGGGGTTGGCGTGGAAAAAACCCCAACGACAAAAAATGCTTAAAACGACCGCTATTCTGCGTGTTTTTGTTTGATCCTACATTTCCAGATTGCATTTTTTTGCTTAGGCTCAGGCTTAGGCTTAGGTTTCGGCTTAGGCTTAGGCTTCGGCTTAGGCTAAGCTTAGCTTAGGCTTAGGCTTAGGTTTTGGCTTAGGCTTAGGCTTTAGGCTTTAGGCTTAGGCTTACGTTAGGCTTAGCAATACGTTTACTCTACTGACGCACCTAAAGTAAACATTTGCCCATGTAACAATGAAAAACCCTATTTGAAGGTCTATTGAATAACTAAAATCCATAAGTTTGCATGCAGTTAATAGCTGGCAAATGCCAGTGTTTAGACATCCCGACACTTTTGTAGTATGCACCCTATGCTTATCATGTATAGTAAAAATGATGTAAGACAGTCATTTGATCCTCTGAGTATCATTTCGGCGACAGATTTAACGAACAGTTGCTTTGCGTTTAAAATAAGCATTTTTGAACTCCGGTACAACTTAAAAACTCTCTGCCCATCTTGTTGAAAAACTATGCATTAATGCATTCATTTTAAGCATTTGTACTTAAAATTTGAAAAATTGAAACGTTTTGGTTTTTAGCCTGAGGGCAAATAACGTTGCGCTTTACGTTACATTAAAATGATAGCAATTCTGAAACGTTCTAAATAACACTAATTTGACATTCTTGAGCAAATTTTGAGTTCAGAGGCTATTAATGACGTTAACAAGCTTTTATGCCAAATACTGTAGTGACCCAAATAACACCGAAGACTGATATCGCTTCTGGTTCAGGCTGACGTAACTGATGCTAATCAGCTTACAGAGTGTTGTGTATCATTACGTTAGCCAACAGTGGAATTTGGATAGTTTTTATTAATATACGGTAGTAAAACTCGTAGAGTTGCGCTGTACTCGCCGCCCGACGCCGTACGCAGACGCGTCCGACAGCGCGAGGCGAGTATAGCGCAACCCTATGGCACAACCCATAGAGTAATCTAAATTGTGAACTAAAAGTTTATTTTGTTCAGAATGTAACATTCTACTATAAGAAATAACTGGTCAGCCTGGTTGCAATATTTGCAATTCTACTTGCAATATTTAATAGGTTCCTGTAGCAACTTGAAACCCATTCGAAACAATATGCATATAGCTTAACAAAATATACACGTAAACTAATGAAAATTTCTGGACAAACAAAATCTGAACAATTTTCTATAAATTCGTTTGAACGCTGCAACAAAATACGTATGTGGGGCAGTCCAGCTTAAATATATAGATTTACATTAATCAACTTTAATAATGATTTTTGGTGCCCATGAAACCAATACGGATCTTAGCTAAGGTTATATACTTTTTTTGCGCTCAGGCTCAAAATTGTGACTTTCTGTTTACCTACGACTTGTTAATATATCTATACAATTCTATAAATTTAGCATGGTGAGAACAAGCCAGAGCTTTTACTTGGATTATATTTTACATCTGAAAGACAAAAAATTTACCAAAGCTTAAAGCGCTATTTGTAATTAGTTGGTGGTGCAAGCAACACCCCCCACAAACCCCATTATTAGAGGCCTCTCATTTTTTTCGAGGACCACAAAGTTATAGAGCTGTGAAACATTTTATTGGGTGCCTCTCACACCTGTGTATTGAGGAAAGCCCGACTATCATAACTCCTGCCCTGGTTATAATGGACAAAGTTCCAAACAGGCCGCACTGCAAACACTCGAAGGCAAATTGACTCTCTCCGAAATAGGCTCTATGAGATTACACAAAATGAATCAAATTCCCCTCCGCCAGAGTCAAACAGTCAAATTTGACTCCGCCAGAGATAAATTCGACGCACACAGTCGCATGTTTGACTGTGGCAGAATCGAATTGGACTCAGTTTGTATAGTCACGTAGAGCCTATTTTGGACAGCGTCAATTTGACTCACCATTTTTTGCAGTGCCGATAAGCATACTGACTTAGTGCAAGAAGAATGTTTCAATTTTTGCAAACATTACGCATTCTAAAAAACATACATAAAATTAGCTAAAATTTGGCAATGAACAACAAGAATTGTCATTCAATCATTGGTTAAATTTTGGTTTTTTGTTGTTGTTAACTGAATCTTCTTCGCATGTCACATGCTAATAAATGTTGACAAGTACAATTAAACGTTAGCCTTGATATACGAACATTGGAACAACTTAATTTCAATTTGTAGACAGTTTTGACCGTTTTTACTGCTATAAAAAGTATAATTTAATTTTCGTAATATTTTACCCATCATTTTTAATAAATTAGTGAGATATGTAAGACCGAAGTCTTGAATTTTATAGTTTATTTTGAAAATTTGATTTGGTTTTAGTGGTCACCAAAACCGCTAAATTAACCCTTTCTCACATGAATATTTGCAATTTCACATTAGATCTAATTTCCAGGTGAGATTCGAACCCCAGTTTCGCGGGTGAGAGGTGTTTACGATGACCACTGAGCTATAGGAGCTTGACGCTCGAACCCAGGGCGGCTCTCACGTCTTGTGGAGATTTTGCACTGCGCATATACGTTATAAATATTAAACACTGCTCACAGTGTGTGTATTGCTCGTACATTATTGTATTTAGTTGCTCATAGTAAATTCTATGAGTGAAAGGGTTAAATACCAGCGGTCGTTTAACGCAAGGCGGTTGAAATGCATCGTGCCACCCATTAAAGTAACGTGGGCCGCAACTTTAATATCGTCTCTCTATCGAAATATTAGCTAAGTATGCTTTAAAAACTATGAAATTTTATAACCGCAAAAAATGCCGATTCCTACAAACATTTCAGAATCTACTGCTGATGGAAGTTGAAATATTCAATGGATAGTACCAACAACACAGGTTAACAGAATTTGCTTGATCCTAAAATTAAGTATCACAAAGAAATTATTGCAGTTGCATATATTGCATATTTTACAAACCTGTTGCAAAAAGCGCGGTATGTTAATTTATGGCAATTTTTGACACTAATTCAGTAAAAATAATCATCGTTAAAATTAACGAACCCAACCTGAGTGTTCCGTCATCTGATTGCCAGTCTAAACTAAACTAAAAATTCAGGAGCGCAATAAACAAAATGTGCAAAATAGGCTTAAAATACCTTCAATTTTTATTACTAGAAATTTCACGAAATATTTAATTTTTCCAAAAAAACCTAATTTCTCGCGGTCAGACGCCAAAAAACTACGGCCGCGGCCTTAATTCACTTCCTCGATTTTGATATTGTCGTTTTACACTCTTCATTTATGTAACTCGTAATATATATAATATATATATTATATATAACCACAATACGTTTCACACGTTCAATAAGTACTTGTGAATTCGAAAATTACTAATTTTATTATTAAGTTCTCACATGCGGGATAATGCAGGGCAAAACTGCGTTGAAATTGTAATTTACGTAGAACGTAGAACTCTAGCAAATTTCAGCAAAATAAAATGTAAATTACGCAAACAAATATATCTTAACTGTTTTATATTCAGTCAGCGGACGCATGTGTAGTGGATAGTTTTTGTTTTGAGCGCAAAACGTATGTTTATTGCCCTCAATTAAAGGAAATGACGCCTTATGGGTAAAATATTTAGAATATGCTATTTCGACAATACTGTGTCAAAAAATTGCATTTAATATATAGTGATTACCTAAGTATATCTCAAGTGTCAAGAAAACATTCATTGTTTGAAACTATCTATTGTTCAACTAGCTTCGACATCGTTTGTTCAAAAACTAATCTATTTGTATACTATTAAAGCTGGAACGTCCCACATACGTATTTTGGGCAAGTTTCCGAATTTTCATTACATATTATGAAACAATACAAAATACAGCATATATATATGCAAATTAAGTTACGTAACAACGAATATATACCGATAAACTGGTGCGAAACGTGTAAGGCAAAAAAATCAAACAGACGCAAGACTAAATATGAGAACAAGTATAGTTGCAAATGTTGTAATCACAGTCATTCAACGCAACGCCGCTCAAACAATCTTAGCACTGTAAATTTCGTGCCAGTCTACCAATTTTAGTGGAATAAAATTCGATATTTTAGTTTTAGTTTCTGATGTAATTGGGCGTTATGTAACTCAAAACTTCAAAATTCGGCAGTTAAATTGTGTAGTGTTAAACTAACTGTAAAAATGACAACTTTCATAAATATTGCAATTTTTGTAATCTTTACTGCTAAATGGTGCGCGTGTCTTCGAGTGATTTTATTGGTTATTTATGCATATATATATATATATATATATATATATATATATATATATATATATATATATATATATATATATACACTTCGGCAAGATATAGTGTGCAGAGTTCAAAGTTTGCAAAAAAACTGTTTTCGGGCCGTCGGAGTGACCATGATGAATTTAAAAACGTTAGTTCTTTTTAAGACGATGCGTAGCAATAAACTGCAAAATAGCGATCTTTAGAGTATACTCGGAGCCGATGTTGGTTTAAATGTAAGTTAGTTGGCTTCGTGAGAATGTCAAATGTTTCGACTGAGGCCCTACCTTTTGAAACAATGTGCTTATTTATAATAATTTTATCAGCGGTGTCTAAAAGCTGTATTAACGCATTAAAAAGTGGTTAATTGGCGATTTTTGATAGAACACCAGCGGGTAACGCTTGCACAGGGGAAGGAAATTTTGACGCGGGTATATCCGCGGATAAAGAATTTCAAAGCGCGGGTAAAAATTTGTGATTTTTTTACCCGCGTAAAATTTTCGTAAAAACGGCAAACAGTGGTTTAAAGTAGATAGCTAGTATCCCTCACAAGTAAAGCATGTTGTCTAGATTATGGTTCTGTCTGCATTACGAGCATGCATGCGGGATTACTATTCACATACATTTGAGCAGAAATTTTTAGAGTTTTTGTAACGTAAATCGAGCGACTAAAATTTATACACTGTAAAATTACACAAATGTATTGAACACAGAAGAAAAAATAAGGACAGGTAAACGCTGGTAGTGGGTAAAAGAATTTTGCGCGGGTATTCCCGCGGGTAAAAAACAAAATTTCCGCAGGTAAAGCGCAGTGCGGGTAACAAATCATTACACCCTTACACCTCTGATCTACAATACACTGAAAATCAGAGGCCTCAAAATTTGCTATTAACATTGAGTTCAATATAAATTTATCCCACTAGTATCTTAAATTATTGTGAACGCAACATAATCAGCGCAAGCCGTAGCCAGCTCACCTTGTTACGGGGGCTAAAAATATTTCAGGAAAGGTGTTCCAGGGTTTTTAATGAGTTACAAGTAAGGTTGAAAATTTTCTAGGGAGGGGCCAAAATTTTTCCAAGGGAGGCTGAGCCCCCCTAGCCGCCCTTGGCCACGGGCACGAACCAGGGGAATTTCAATGTTTTCAAGTTTACTTACATACACCAATCTAAAAATGCTTTATTATTCAAGGAAAATGTAGCTTAACCCCTACACACAAAAAAGTATTTCTGAATTTATTCAGCAAAATGTTTTCTGTGGCAAATGTGAAAAGTTTTGCTGATATTTAAGACAATTTTTCTTAAAATAACTGGAAAACGTTTATTTTCAGACTTTATTTTAAAACGTTTTTGAAAACATTTCTGTTATAACAGAAATACTTTTCAAGTGCACCTTGCTAATCATATTTCTCAAATGTAAGAAATTTTTTCTTAAATATCAGAAATATTATTTTGAGTGTACTGTAGTGCCCCGAATAAGAGAGGGGACTGAAATTTATTTGGCCTCTCCAGAGTATGCCCCAATGTTAGCTGGTTACGGACTGTTATTTCGCCATTCGCTACTGATATATATCCGGTATTGCAACTATCCGTTGAATTAAACAACTATTTGACTTGTATCAAAAGCGTGACCAATAATGCAAGGTTATACATAGGAATTACTTTCACTCAACTTTATTTAGTTCTAGAGTCATTTATGCGCAACTATTAGGGATAATTAACATTTTTGGACTCTTATAAGGGTTCAGGGCTCTAGCCGCTTACGGACTCTCATTAGAGATACGGACTCCTATTGATAGGAACTCAAAATGCCCCGCCCCCTCTTCTTACCCCCTCTTATTCGGGTCGCTACATTATGCACATGCCTGCATGCGCTTATAGCACCCGCCGCTATTACTGATGCCAGAATTATCAGTGATAAGCATTTCAGCACCAATAACTTACCATTGACATATCATTAAAAATTAGGCAAACCTAAAAACACAAATGACTTTAAATACAGCACAAACAGGCAACAACTTAACTTTGTAAAAATTTGCACATCCGTAAAGTCTTTATTAAGACACATTAATGGTTAAAAAATGCTATAAACAATATTTTAAACTTTTTAAAAACCAAAAGACTTACGATTTAGCGTTGTAAATGATACTGAAATTGCAAAAAAACCTCAATGTATTGAGTATTAAACAATGGCTCATGAATAGAACACGGCCGGGACGTTTTTTGACCAGACTGTAACAGAGTATAAGCTTAAGCTGTAGGCTATTTTTTGCTTAAGCTTAAACGTAGGCTTAGGTTCAGGAATATGCTCATTTTTACGCTTGGACTTAGGCTTAGAAATATGCTTTCTTACGTTTAGGTTTAAGCTTAGTAATATGCTCATTCTTACGCTTAAGTTAAGCTTAGGAGTATGCTCATTCTTACGTTTAGGCTTAAGCTTAGGCTTATGCTCATTCTTACGATTATGTTTAGGCTTAGCAATATGCTCATTCTTACGATTAGATTTAGCCTTAGCAATATGCTCATTCTTACGATTAGGTTTAGGCTTAGCAATATGCTCATTCTTACGATAAGGTTTAGGTTTAGTTTTAGGCTTAGGTTTACGAATATGCTTATAATACTGTACCGCCGCCCTTGTGCTTTGCAATGGCAGGTTGCACCTCTGTGCGTTTTTGATTGGCTATTTTTACTTTTTTTCATCGAAAACAAAGAAAGTGTAATAAACAGCAAATTATATCTGTTCAAAAATTGATATCTCACAACAGCGCCACCCAATCATCAACAGATGCGTTCATGCTGTGCACGCTGCGTGATTTTGCACAATTAGCATCAATAAGTCAGTACTGCAATCATGTAATTTTTGTTGTCCTCGTGTGTTTCGTGTTGTTCTTTAGATTCCTAGTAATTTATCGCTGAAATATACTCACCTCCGGGGGGGGGGTGTGAGGATAGCTTTTGTTTCTCTCACGATTCGATCAGTGTCGTATGCAAGTGGCATAACTCGGCGAAATATATCTGCCCGAAACTTTTATGGAGATGATAAACAGTTATAGGTTTTACAAGTTTTGTGAACAAAAGTTACAAAATGCATAAAAATGCACTGCAAAGTGAATAAGTATAGCGCTGACCAGTCAACGAGTAAGTATAGCGCTGACCAGTCAACGAGTAAGTATAGCGCTGACCAGTCAACGAGTAAGTATAGCGCTGACCAGTCAACGAGTAAGTATAGCGCTGCCCAGTCAACGAGTAAGTATAGCGCTGACCAGTCAACGAGTAAGTATAGCGCTGACCAGTCAACGAGTAAGTATAGCGCTGACCAGTCAACGAGTAAGTATAGCGCTGACTAGTCAACGAGTAAGTATAGCGCTGACCAATCAACGAGTAAGTATAGCGCTGACCAGTTAACGAGTAAGTATAGCGCTGACCAAAAAACGAGTAAGTATAGCGCGAACCAATCAACGAGTAAGTAAGTATAGCGCTGACCAATCAACGAGTAAGTATAGCGCTGACCAGTCAACGAGTAAGTATAGCGCTGACCAGTCAACGAGTAAGTATAGCGCTGACCAGTCAACGAGTAAGTATAGCGCTGACCAGTCAACGAGTAAGTATAGCGCTGACCAGTCAACGAGTAAGTATAGCGCTGACCAGTCAACGAGTAAGTATAGCGCTGACCAGTCAACGAGTAAGTATAGCGCTGACCAGTCAACGAGTAAGTATAGCGCTGACTAGTCAACGAGTAAGTATAGCGCTGACCAATCAACGAGTAAGTATAGCGCTGACCAGTTAACGAGTAAGTATAGCGCTGACCAAACAACGCAACCAATCAACAAATATAGCGCACCAACACAGAATATAGCGCGACCAATCAACGATAATATAGCGCGACCAATCAACGAAAAAATACCACCAACAAAATGCCAGTCACGAGTAAGTATAGCGCTGACCAATCAACGAGTAAGTATAGCGCTGACCAATCAACGAGTAAGTATAGCGCTGACCAATCAGCGAGAAGTATAGCGCTGACCAGTCAACGAGTAAGTATAGCGCTGACCAGTCAACGAGTAAGTATAGCGCTGACCAGTCAACGAGTAAGTATAGCGCTGACCAGTCAACGAGTAAGTATAGCGCTGACCAGTCGCCGAGTAAGTATAGCGCTGACCAATCAGCGAGAAGTATAGCGCTGACCAATCAACGAGTAAGTATAGCGCTGACCAGTCAGCGAGTAAGTATAGCGCTGACCAGTCGCCGAGTAAGTATAGCGCTGACCAATCAGCGAGAAGTATAGCGCTGACCAATCAACGCTTGGTATAGTACAAACAAGTTTTGAAGTGAACGTGCCTTTCGAACAAATACACTTCAGTTAATTTACAACGTTCCTCAAATCTGAATAATATACCATGACCTATAAATGTAATATACTTCTAACAGTGAACGTTTTAATTTAATTAAAAGTTCAAAACAACAGTGCAAATTGAATTGAAATTTGGCAGCCATTATTTCGTTTAGTTATTAATTAATAAAAATCAGACGTTTCGTACCACTAAACGTATTAGCAAAATTACCTCTGCAAATGTTCCCAAATATTTAATGCGGTAAAGTAGATATTAATTATTTGATAATCGGGTAAGATCAGGTACATGGAAACCGATATATGAGTTTACATTGTCTTCCCAAAATTGATACAGAGAGACAAAGATTAGACTTACCGAGGATTAGAATCAAACGAATTCTACGGGACGCCAAACCCTTTTTTTGTGAGATTATACTCTTTGCATACTGGATTCCTGACTACGTCCCAGCCATATTGATTTTAGTACTCGACTCAAGTTCATACGAAACATTGGAATTTCGTCATATTAATTTTGAAGTAAAAATTTGCTAATTTTCTACAATTTCACGCTTGGATATTAATAATTAATTCAAGTTACACCGTGTGTTACACGGACGTTCACCGCTTGTAATACATTGCAAACTAAAGAAAAATTGTTGCGTGTTAATATAACTGCATGCAAGACAAATTGCAATTTTTATTCTGTTTAGAATTTTATCTTCAAATTTTAGAATTACAATAAATTATGTACGTAAAACATTTATTTTGGTCTTTGAGCGAGATCGAAGTTTTCTAGACAGACTGAAAGTTGATTCGTCTTAGAAAGTTTCCACTTCTGTAGTCTGGTGTTCATTTTACTTCAGAAACTCAAAGTACTGTCCAGAATACGAGAAGTCAACAAACTTCCGTAACACAGCCTTAAAATCACCACGAAGCATATACGAGGTGTGGCCAATGTAAAGAACAGGGGCGGAACCGTATTATAAGCATATTCCTACGCCTAACCATTAGCATAAGCCTAAGCGTAAGAATGAGCATATTCCTAAGCCTAAGCGTAAGCCTAATTCTAAGCATAAGCCTAAGCCTAAGCGTAAGAATGAGCATACTCGTAAGCCTAAGCGTAAGCCTAATTCTAAGCATAAGCCGAAGCGTAAGAATGAGCATACTCGTAAGTCTAAGCCTAAGCCTAAGCCTAAGCCAAACAAAAAACAAGTCTAAAGCATAAGTCTACTGTTTTCTAGTCCCATCGAAAAACGTTCCGCTCCTGAATCTTTACATGGACCCGATGTGTTATGGAAAGTATCGCACAATTACTGAACGGAAAATTGTTAAAATCATGGCTATCTTGAAGGTCGGTTTAGAAAATTGACGTTCTCTGACCCTCAAAATTGCGGGACTGTAATTACGGATATCCTCGAAAAGGCATAGTTTATTCCAGAAGCTCCGTAAACATTTTTAACCAGCCTTTGCTCGAACGTTTCACTGTTTTGATTAGACCTACGGCAACACGGATAATTTTGGCCAACAGCAAAGACAAGTTTTGGAAATATACGGTTAACCTAACTTGGTTGTACCAAGAGTGGATAATCGCTACTTAACAAGAGTGTGCAACTGGGCATATTTTGCGTAGAAAAGAATGTACCGGGCACGCTTTGTGTTTTTGCCCAACCCACCCTTTATTTTGAAGGGAGTGCAACCTGTGCGAACCATGACACTTTATATATGCGGCGGCAAACATGATCTCGTTTTTTATTTAGCGGTATTCATGTGATAGCGACCCAACTCTAAACAAGGGGTCGGCCAAAAACGCAACGCCCGCTGGTGCATTTTGTACCATGCGGAATCCCAGGAGTTGCACACTCTTGTATCATCCACTCTTGGTTGTACCAATTGAAGTCTTTTCACCCCCTTTGACATAAATTCAATAGAAAATTTTGATTGGTCAGATTTTGTACGGTGCCCAATTTAATGTTAAGGCATAGCCTAGGCTAGTCGAAGGCTTAGATTTAGGCATACGCTGCAAAACATAGTGAGTAAAATTGTCTCTCTCCAAAATAGGCTGTACCGAACTACACAAACTGTGTCAAATTCGACCCAGCCAGAGTCAAACATGCGACTAAGTGAGTCGAATTTGGCACTGACGGAGACGAATTTGACTCAGTTTGTGTAGTCCCGTAGAGCCAATTTCATAAAGAGTCAATTTGAATCACGATTTTTTGCAGTGTATGTAACCTTTTATAATATGACCAAGAAAGCTAAGTTCAAGTACACTGCAAAAAATGGTGAGTCAAGTTGACTCTCTCCGAAATAGGCTTTTCCCGATTACACAAACTGAGTCAAGTTCGACTCCGCCAGAGTCAAACGTGCGACTCAGTGAATCGAATTTGACTCTAGCGGAGTTGAATTTTGACTCAATTTGTGTAAACCCGAAAAGCCTATTTCAGAGAGCGTCCATTTGACTCACCATTTTTTCAGTGTACACAAAACGAACGCCAAGCAAATGCAAAATAGTGTACAAAAATGAAACAAAAAATATATTCATTACAATGACCATAAGTACAATACTATCAAATTGCTATTCTGTTGTGCTAAAAATGTTTGTTTTCAAATACACAAATCTGTATAGAAGCAGATAATCAACTTATGACCCTTGTAAAATGATGCAGTTGTAGAAGGAATGAACGCAATTGTCTATTAATAATCATGAAAATCAACTTTATTCGGAGACGAAAAATGGTAGAAAAAACGAACGAATAACAACAGCAAACATGAAATAAAATGAAAACACAAAAGGAGATGAATTTTTTTTCTGGCTGCTGACGTAGAAACATTTGAACAAAAACAAAGCGATAAATCAGACAAAAACTTATGCGGTTTTGCAGTTGATGCAAAGTGTTTCATTTTGTATTAATATTTTAAGCAATTTTTATGTTCGATTGAAGAATCAAAAATTTATGACCAGTAAAGGTTTCAAATTTTACTATTTTCTGAAAGATATTAATTGTAAGACAAACAAAATTGAAACAGATCTTAGTTTAAACCTAAATTGCAGTTAACGACGATTTGGAACGGCATCAAATCAGTATGGTTAGCCAGAGGTTTTCTTTTAGACCATTAATACAGTTGAACTCAGCTCTGCAGGCTGCGTCGAATGGTATATAATTTGTCTACCTTTTTAACAAAAAAATTTAGAGTTCGAAGCGGAGACCTTGGCCGTTGGGGAACTTAAAATATCAATGTCATGGAATGACGTGAAAAGGTTGTGGAAAACTCAACCATGTAAAAATTTTCAAAATCCAACTATTTTTGGGCAAACGCCGGCTGGGAGGATATCCGAAAAGACCCTGCATTTTTCAAACTGGTAAGTTTAAAACCCAATGAAAACGCAACCATAAAAAATGTTTAGTTAATATCCGTGAAGCGCAAAAGTTTTTAACATTTTTTCAGAACACCGACCGACACTTACAACTTAGGTGGTGTGGCGCCCCATCACCTGCTCTCTCACCCTTGGTCCTGATCGTTATCTAACGACAGCAGTTACAAGATTTTCTAATGGAAAACATTGTAAAGCCATATTCATACGTGCAAGTTTTTGCTACGAGAACTTGCAGCTGCAAATTGCACTTGCAAGTTTTGTCCGAAACCCCATTCGAAAAAATTGCTGCTGCAAATAATTCATTAAAAATCATAGCCAGGAATTTAGTTCCCACATGTGAACAACCATGCAAGTTCACTGAATATATTGTATCCGCTTTCTCATTGGCTGACGAAAAAAATGCAAGTTTTTCGTGCAATTTGCAGCTTGAAGTTCTCGCAGCAAAAACTTGCACGTGTGAATATAATGCATAATGCTGGTAAATTTACCGATTTTAAGTGATTTTGTGAACAAAAAAACTAAAAAAAACAAATTCTAGATAATAATCGCGGTTAGGGCAAATTTTATGCACCAACCCACTAAATGTAATCTTGCATCCATTTTCGTTTCATGTACCTTTTAAAATATACACGAATTTTAACAATTTTTTTGTAAACAAATAACACAACTGACTGTTTGTATTTTTGCCGTGTTCTTCAAACGGATAGCGTGCAGCAAACGCTGGTGCAATGTCATGTTGCAGACAGATTTTATGCATGTTTTCTGTATAAAACATCGCTGCAGTTAATAGAAATCACTGCAGAAACATACTGTTTTTAGGTGACAATTATTTTATGTTTTACACAAAAAAAACGACTGCAATATGTTCACTGTTTTCAGGAAGAAAATCTACGGGCCCATGTATAGAACAGGGCCGGATCGTTTTCCGGATGGGCAAAAATGTTTGGCCAACGTTACTTTTAGCGGCGTAACAGTAGATTAAGTGTATTCCTAAGCCTAAGCCTAAGTCTAAGCGTTCCAAAAGTGTGTGGCTAAGCCTAAGCCTAAGCACAAGTCTATTAGCGAAAAAGAAAAGTAACATGGGCCAAATGTTTTATGCGTTTCGTTTTTTTCAAAGCTGTTAGGTTTTAATTCCCAAGACTCAAATTTTCGGCCAGAATTTTCAACGATAAAATTGTTACATCCATGCAGAGTACATTCCTAAGTCTGCTTCCGGTTTCGGTTCCGGCAGAAAATTGATATCCAGCTGCGGCTCGGGTATTGTTTTTGCAGAAGGTTTCGGCTATTCGATAGTGAAGTTTTTTATAGAAATCGTATCGTTTAATGCGTCTAGTGCTAAACTTTAGGTACAGTTGTGAGCAATGGACTGACGTGATTTATGGAAAAATATATAAATCTAAAACAAAGATTTTTGACAGTACTTTACAGATATTTGATACAGTTAGCAGCAGTAGAACGAAATTGCAGGAAGTATACAATTATTACAGAATCGCTGAATTTGAGTAGAGTTAAACGTATTAAAAATAGCACACTATGTTATTTATTTTTAACCCGTCCTCCGTCACCATTCGTTACTGATATATATCCGGTATTGCAACTATCCGTTTAATTAAACGTTCATAACGCAAGGTTATACTTAGGAATGTACTTTCAAAACTTAAGTACGCTTTAAAGTTTCGAACTCAACTTTATTTGGTCTTATGCACTACAGTTAGAAAAATTGACATTTATGGATTCTAATTAGAGTTTAGGGCTCCATCCGCTTACAGACCCTTATTAGGGATACAGACTCCAATTGATTGGGGACTCAAAATCGGGTCCCCCCTCTTACTACCCCCTCTTATTCGGGTCACTACAGTAAGAGTTATAAAAATAGAAACTTTGGTATAATTGTTTTAAAATGTCTTAATTCCATTGCTTTTTTTAGAAAATACAGAAAGGCTTAAAAGGTGTTAAAGCAAAGAACAACTTAAAACTTAAGAATTAATTTGAACAATCGCGTTAAAATGAAGAGACACTTTTTGCTGCAACAAAATTCATGCAAAATATTGTTTAAGTAAAAGCTTAAAAATTTCAAGTATTTTCATATTTTGCTTGTTCACAATATGCTGATCGCATAGAACTTGATGCATTAATGTCCAATAACAACGTTTATTTCTTAAAATGTAAACCAAAATAATTCTTATTTTAGACAGAGTTTAGTTGAAAAGTTGTCTTGCTCTACGAGTGAACACAGGAAATGTTTGAGCGAAAATTTTGCTACAATACCAGTAATTCAGGATGCAACCGTAGGTGAAAAATACCGGAGCCGCAGCCGGAGGTCGACCTAACTTGCCGGAGCCGGAGTCTTTTGGAAATTGTTTCCTGAAAATTGTGACAAAAGTAAAACGAAACGTGCTAAACAGATAAATTTTGCAACTCACTCGGAGTAGGAACGAAATATGTGTGAAATAAAAGTAGCAAGTCGTAAAATTGCTAGTAGTATACATTTATTTGGCGGTCCAATGTAAAGAACGGGGGGCGGAACAGTATTACAAGCATATTTCTAAGCCTAAGCCTACGCCTAAGCGTAAGAATGAGCATATTACTACGCCTAAATCTAAGCCTAAGCAAAGTTTAGTCTAAAGCTTAAGCTTACTCTTTTCTAGTCCCACAGGAAAACGTTCCGCCTCTGATCTTTACATGGGTCGTTTAGCGCATTAATACCTATAAACAGCTAATTCGATCTGCAACTGTCCATAATAAAGCTGAGTTTTACCATAAAACTCCACAAATAATAAATACAACTGTTTAGATGCAGACACTGGGATAAAAAAAATATCAGTGCGGAAATTTCACTGACGGATTTATGGTGGCACAAACCCATCGTGATAGGACTACACCGTAAATTTCAGTGAGTTAATTTTAACTCAGAATAAGTTATATCACTCAATCTGAGTTAGAACAATCAGAACTCAGAATTCTGATTTCAACTCATTCTGAGTTTATCAACTTGGCCAACATCAACTCAACTCAGAGCGAGAATCAACTCAACTCAAATTGAGTTAATGTTTACAAATATTAATTCAGAAATAAGTAACTCGCTAGTTGACTTGATTAGCTAACTCATTGGAAATTACAGTGTAAGTGGTAAATTTGCGTCGCCGCTTGATCGCTTCGCCAGTGCCTTTTTTACTACTGTGCGGGGGGTTTCAGTTTTAGGACGTATTTGTCTTTGTGCTAATCTGATTTTTGGTTCTCAAGTCGATGTGGTGTTATAACGTCAAACGTGTCCACATGTCATTATATACCGGCAGGGTTTCAACGGAAATCCGATTCCGGCTAAAATTCCGATAAAATTTGCATTCCGATTCCGACTGAATGCTATTCCGATGCCAGAATTTCAGATTTTTCCGTGATGAGTTTTTATTGAAATATTGGTAAAATGCTGGACCTGGTTACAAGGTATAATTACGGCCAACTCTGAGAATTGACAATTTTTACTGAAAATGTAAACAATAATATATATACTGGGGCCCATGTATAGAACAGGGCTGGAACAATAGTATATCCATATTCCTAAGCCGAAACCTAAGCGGATGAGTGTTTTCCTAAGCCTAAGCCTAAGCCTAAGCAAAAAAATTAGTCTAAAGCTTAAAGTGACTCTATTACAGCGCCTCCGGAAGACGATTCGTCCCTGTTCTATGCAAGGGCCTATACTGGCATATGGCGACAAAAGTAATAAATACACTTATTTTTAATGGTACTACTAAAACTTAAATTCCGATTCCGATTCCGATTCCAGTTCCGACAATAAAATTTGGTTCCGATTCCACTTCCGACAAAATCTAGTTCCGGTTGGAACTCTGATATATGGTGTATTTTTGTGACGGTGAAACGTTGTACGTATTATGTTTATATTTTGGTATTTTTCACTCTTATTAACAATCTAAAACGATTTTAAAGCATTTAAAAACATTTTTCTTTGTATTTTTAAACCCTCTTTTTTGAATTTTTTTTCAAGTAAACGGGGTTGTAGGAATTAATTATTTTTGTCCAATTTTTGGTGGATAAACGCAACGGGTCGGCGTTTTTGGTCGACGGGAGATTGCAGGTGGTATCCCACTTTGAAATTCTGGGGTTTTTTATTATAGTTATATTTTAAGCTAAAGCTGTATATGCGCAGCGGGTTTATTAGGCATAGGCGAAATTGAGTTTAGCAAGGCAACTACGCCTGAGCACTACAGAGCGGACATTTTGTACTGTAAAAAAGTGTGGGCTTGCTTGAGTACTGCTATTTTAGTCTCCAAATTGTAAGTTAAATCCAGCCATTCCGAATTGGGCACACAAAAGTCTAAGCATTTCAAAATAATGTTTTTTGCGAAAATTAGTCAATTTTGTTAACTGTCAAATGATTTTGAGCCTTGAGTTCGGTGTTTTATTTGTTGGATTCGTTGCATTTTATTTCTGCATTCACATTTCACACTCGTGTGATTCCTGGCTGAGCGATCGATCTTAACCCTTTCTCACATGAATATTTTCTATTTTCCGTGAGACCTACTTTTATGCTAAAATTCGAACTCCAGTGACTGGAGTGGGAGGCGTATACCATCACCACTCAGCTATAGGAGCTTGACGCTCGAGTCCGCGGGGGCTCTCACGTCTTGTGGTGATTTAGTAGTATGTATACGTGTTGCAATTGTTAAACACGGTGCGATATATACTATTTAACGTATATACACTGCGCTGAGTTGCCTACAGGCAACTCAATGTGAGAAGGGGTTAATTAAAGTACGAACATCAGTCCGTAATAACCATCGATAGCGAAATAGCCGAGTGAAAAAGCATAGTAATCACACGAACCAACCCAATCATTAAAACCGACTACCTACAGTTCCCACTATCCCAACTGTCCCCACTGCCTCAACTGTCCTTAATATCCCAACTATCTTAACAGTTCCCACTGTTCCAACCACAGTGAGACTTTACCCGCAGTTTTTCAGTCTCAGGTTTGCTCGGGGGTGCTGCTCAGTTGTCCACGGGTCCTAATTGTGCCCTCTAACCCAAATATCCCAAATAAACTGCTGTCCCAACTGTCAAAAGTGTCCTCATTGTCCCAATTGTACTCGCCGTCCCCACTGTTCCCGCTGTTCAACTAACCCAGCGATCCCAGCGGTCCCGCTGTCCCAACTGTCCTAACTGTCCCATATTTTCCCACTGTCCCAACTGTGCCAACGGTCCACTGTCCCTCAGTCCCAACCACCTTAGCTGTCTTCACTTTCCACATCCCAACTGTCCGAAATGCCCCTTCCGTTCCCACTGTCCCCGCTGTACCAACTGTCCACATTGTCTCAAATATATTTGTTGTGTGTACTCCTTGTACCTTGCTGTCCGGGAACAATGGGACAGACTTGGCCAAGTAGCTTTCACTTGTCAGATTTTCAGAAAGAGACAATGCAAAGAACTGAGGCTGTAACAGTAAATATAAGCATATTCCTAAGGTGTCACTTGTGGACTTGTATTAATTGGAGCAATTGGGTGAATAATTGGCAGAACCATTAATACCTTAACATATCGGGATTTTGTACACAAACCCCATATTTAACGTTAAGAACTAAAGATTGAAATTTAAGCTTAGACTTAGGGTTAAGCCAACGGGCCTAAGTGAAGGTTTAGGTAAAAGCTAAGGCTTAGACATAGGCACGTTTTTCCCAAACCTAAACCTAGCGTAAGCTTAGTGTAATCCTGAGCATAAAGCGTTAATCTTGAAAGATAAACGCAGTGTATAAGAGCCATGGTGTGTTAAATCTGTATTTCAACAGAAATTCCAGTAAGTTGATTTTATCTCAGAGCGAGTTGAATTCACTCAGAAACCTGAGCTCTGAATTAGGTCTTTTAGAACTCAGAATTCTGAATTGATTTAACTCATTCTGAGTAAATTAATCAACACACCGCGTATTATATCAGCTCAGAGTGAGTTAATATTTACTGCTATTAACTCAGAAATGACCAAAAATCTCTATTTCTTTCTGAGTTGATTTCAATCAACTCACTGAAATTTACAATGTGTAGCACCTTTTTGATTTTAAAACATTTTCTGCCAATGTGTTACATTTAGGGGCGTAACAGTAGATTAAGCGTATTCCTAAGTCTAAGTCTAAGCGTTGCAACAATGTGTTCATAAGCCTAAGCAAAAAATGTAATCTAGAATCAAAACCAATATGCACTTTTATAGCCCCATCAAAAGCTGGACTCCGCTTAACGTAACATGGGCCAGATTTTCAAACCCTAATTGGTTAATTATGAGCAAATTTCCAACTTTATAATTAATATAAGCAAGTCGTTTTTATTTTTTTCATAATCTGACTACTTTGTTTTATATTAAAGTGTATTTACTGCAATTCTAGCTTCGAATCTGATACTATGGCACATTTGGCCAATGTTACTTTTAGGGGCGTAACAGAAGATTAAGCGTATTCCTAATACTAAGCCTAAGCGTTCCAACAATGTGTTCCTAAGCCGAAGCAAACAAAAATGTAATTTAGAATCTAAACCTACTTTTTTTGCAGACCCACCAAAAACCTGGACGCCCCTTAAAGTAACAAGGGTCGCACTGTACACGGCAGATTGCATATTGTTTCTTCGAATCATCCTGTTCCCTATTTCGAGTAAAATCTATGTTTAAGATTTATAATTTTAGTTATATTCAAAGACAAACGTTCCAAATTGCAGTTTGAAATGTGAACGCAATTGCGGCATCATTAATTTTAAACTAAAATATCAAATCTTACATATGGCCAATTTGTCGTGTTTATCAAAATCTACTGTCATCAGCATGTTATTCGCCTCCGGGAGCATTAGGCTAACTGCATGCATAGCAATGGTTGTCAGCGTTCTGTTAAAGCTTGTGCGCTTTTGCTTGCAAATTGCTATTTTATAATATCGCATGCAATCTACAATTTGCACATTGTTTGCAGACACCTCAATCATGGCGAGAGTAACGTGTGTTGTCTGCGCTATTTGACCAATCTTGGAAGAGTTACATATAGACAGACCCCCGTAGCCAGCACACCTTGCTACGATGGGGCTAAAAAATTTCAGGATCGGCACTCAAGGGTTTTAATGACAAGCAAGGTTGGAAATATTCTAGGGGGGAGCCAAAATTTTTCTAGCGGGGTTGAGCGACCCTGCTCCCTCCTTGGTTACGAGCCTGTATACCGACCATGAAGCATTGTAATGTTCGGTGTATGATTAATGTGATAATTTGTAGTTTAGTCTGGTTTGGTACTGTGTTTCAAATATATAAACCAGTTCGATCTTGTTTCATGTTACACTGCAAAAAATGATGAGTTAAATTGACTCTCTCCGAAATAGACTTTTTCAGACTACACCAACTGATTCAAATTCGACTCCGCGAGAGTCAAACTCCACTCACCAGAGTCGCTCTCAGTGAGTCGAATTTGACTTTAGCGGAGACGAATTTGACTCAGTTTAAGTCGAATTTGACTCTGGCGGAGTCGAATTTGACTCCGTTTGAGTGGAATTTGAGTCTGACAGAGTCGAATTTGACTCAGTTCGTGTAGTTCTAAAAAGCATATTTTGGAGAGAATCAATTTGACTCACCATTTTTTGCAGTGTAGGAGTAAATTTGCGGATGTAAATACGGTGAAATATCTAAAGCTAAAACACAATTTTATTGGCACCAGTAAAATATTAACCAAAACAGCAGCTATACAGAAAACCAACTGTTACATATAAATTCGTTTTCAAGATGAAATTGCCGAATCAAAGTTCAAACAGGTCAGCAAAATTTGACAATTATTCGCTTCACACCGTGGACGACTTTCTCTGGCATCTAAATTTTTTAACGTTATGTAAGCTGCCGTGGCCAATGTAAAGAACAGGGGCGGAACAGTATTATAAACATATTTCTAAACCAAAGCCTAAGCTTAAGCGTAAGAATGAGTTTATTCCTAAGCCTAAGCCTAAGAATGAGTTTATTGGTAAGCCTAAGCCTGCGCGTAAGAATGAGTTTGTTCCTAAGCCTAAGCCTAAGCGTAAGAATGAGTTTATTTCTAAGCCTAAAAGTAAGCCTAAGCGTAAGAATGGGTTTATTCTTAAGCCTAAGCCTAAGTCAACCAAAAATTAGTCTAAACCTAAACTTTTTCTAGTCCCACAGAAAACCGTTCCGCCCTTGATCTTCACATGGGCCGCTGCCGTTGGTTTCACGATTACTTTAAGTGCCGCGTCTAGTGTCATCCAGCACTTAGAACCATACACTAATTGGCCAACCACGGGCGCAACTGTATTACAAGCATATTCCTAAGCCTAAGCCTAAGCCAAGCCAAAAAATTAGTCTAAAACTTAAGCTAACTCTTTTTTAGTCCCACAGAAAACCGTTCCGCCCCTGAACTGAAGTTGCAAACTATACATTCCCAACAAACGATCCAATGCATCGAATTCCATCTCTCTGAGTAAATTTAAAACTACAAATTCATATAACCTTTTAATCAGGTAATAAAAATTTGAACAATTTATATACTGGCAGCAGACGAAAACATTATTATCGTTCAAATTCTACGGTTAATGCGGTCGTGAGAAGAATCAAGCTAAAATACACCGTGTCTGTGTTGTCTAACAATAGTAAATATTCTAAATAAATTTAACTTTTTAATCAGCTTAAAACTGCGTTCAACTTTGAAACAAAAGACGTTACAGTTTAGCGAATTGCAGTTTGCAGACAAACACATAAACGTACCGAAACGATATTAAAATCATAAGCATCGAATGTCGGCGAGTAATTGCAAGTGCATTCGGTGCACTTTTATTGAAACATAAAATTGCAGTTTTTCGAATAGACGCCTGTAGTCAGCTAAACCTTGCTAGCGGGTGCAAAAAAGTTGGTCAGAAGGGACATACAATGGTTTTTCGGTGACTTGCAAGTAAGGTTGACATTTTTCTAGGAGGCCAAATTGTTTCCAGGGGGCTAAACTGGAAAAAATTCAAGGCGTAGAAAACAAGTTTACTCTCTCATTCGGTTAACAGCAATCAGTTATGTTTCTGTGATATTTTCAAGGGGTTTAAACGAAGCCGTTTTGCAGCGAAAGTTTTTTATGCCCGGTGGGTTAAAAGCGGTTTTTTTACTTATTTTTAAGCAATTATGGGAGTGCAATATCCTTTTACCCCTCTTCTAAGAAGCGTCAAATTTAACTGTTGGCCGAATAAGATTTGGGTCGTGTGAAAATATCCAAATGAAGCAAGCATGACCCCTCAACGCAAGCAAATTTTATCATTGTGTCGTATGACGTCATCATTCGAAATTGTGAGTGGTGATTTAAAGAATTTACTCTGTGTCATGGCTGACCAATCCACTAGGACGAGTCATTTTTTTTCAAATTCCTGATATCACAAAGGTTAGCCAGCTTTATAAATTATTACATTTGCAAAAGTAACACATTAACCTTTAGTATTTAACCTTTTATCACATGAATGTTTTCTATTTCCCCGGAGACCTACTTTTATGCTAGGATTCGAACTTCAGTGACTGTAGTGGGAGGCGTATACCATCACCGCTCAGCTATAGGAGCTTGACGCTCGAGCCCGAGGGGGCTGTCACGTCTTGTGGTGATTTAGTACTATGTATACGTGTTGCAATTGTCAAACACGGTGCAATATACATTATTTAACGTATATACACTGCGCTGAGTTGCCTATAGGCAACTCAATGTGAGAAGGGGTTTAAGCAAATTTTAACTAATTTACCGTAAAAGGGTCTGTACTTTATTTTATGATGGTCGTTTGCAATTTGAACATTTGATTGCGATATTCTTCCAAAAACATGTACGTAAAATGCAAACAAAATATCTGCAATATGCACTAATTTACCATACATAAACACTGGCTTATGTTATTTTATGGAGCGTTCAGGTTTCTGGTAGATCTATAAAAGAGTAGCTATAGATACTAGATTACATTTTTTACTTAGGCATAGGCTTACGCTTAGGAATACGCTTTTGCAACGCCTAGGCTTAGGCTTATGAATACGCTTTTGCAACGCTTAGGCTTAGGTTTAGGCTTAGGAATACGCTTTTGCAACGCTTAGGCTTAGGTTTAGGCTTAGGAATACGCTTTTGCAACGCTTAGGCTTAGGCTGCTTAGGAATACACTTAATCTACTGTTACGCCCCTAAACGTAACATTGGCCACTAAAAACAATTATAAGCTAACAAAACAGTACTGCAACTGCGAAATAATAAAAAAAATGATATATCACACAGAATACAATATTGCATATTAAAACGATTGCGAAAATAAATAATTACGCACAAAAATGTAAGTAGCGCATTAGGGTCCATCGGGCCGAGATGGAATGCGGCGTAATTGGCCCAATCATGGCGGCAGGTCGCGTTTCACATGAAGCAGAAAAAATACAACTAAAATTAGGAAAAACAATATTATGACGACGGGTTTGATAATTTTAGCTAAAAAGCAAAAGCAACCTCAGCGTTTATTTGGCACACTGAATATCTTGAATTGTTATAATCCATTTTCAACTGCATCGGTTGGGAAATTCAGCTTACATCCTGGAGTGAACCATTAAAGCGCTTCGAGAACACAAATTATGGCGTTGCACTATAGTTTCGTACGGTAACTCACGTACGATGACGTACGATGACGTATGGTGACGGACGAAGCCGTACGAGTGACGCACCCGGATGTCAGGAATAGCACAACCCTAATTGCATAATGTTCTATATTTATAATGGATAAAAAGGCTTATAATTTTTGTGTTATTTTACTTTCATTTTCAATAGATAATTGGTCATAGTTTTTAGTGGAACCCCATAGGGCGGCTAGAACGAATCCCTCGAGAGGAAGAGGTGTGTTATTACCCCCGCAGGCCGTCCCAGTGCCGTCTGCGGATCATACATATTAGAAAAAATTCAATTATAAAGTGAAACTAAACGTAAATATTTTGTTTGCCTGAAAGTGTTATTGGATTAGTCAAAAGTTAAGAGATTTGAAGTTCAGCACATGTATTGATTTCGATTTTCTGTGCTACTGTGCAATTTTTGAGATCTGTAATTGCACCAGTTCGTTTGCTTGAAAACTTATTACTAACTGATGATAGGTGCTATATACGCATTTGAGAATATGGGCCCTAGCGTTTACCTAAAATGAGTACTAAAGCACGCTTATAAACACACTGTTTCGTGATGCTATTATATCTTAAATTGCAAACTTATTAACACTGAGAAGTTACTTAAACAATTATTAGAACAAAAAATGTCAAAAATTCCAACTATGCAGTAAAATTTGAAATTAATCAGCAGGGTTGACTACAAAATGTCAAATTAAAACGTTCTGTAATTTAAGATAAATAAATGCTAAAACGAACGTACAATGAAAAAACAATAATACACGCAAATGTTTTGGGTTTCACAAATGAAACCGATTACGGTTAAACTTTTTAGCCCATGTTACTTTAAGCGGCGTCCAGGTTTCTGGTGTGGCTATATAAAAGAGTAGGTTTAGGTTCTAGATTACATTTTTTGCTTAGGCTTAGGCTTAAAAACAGTTTTTTTGAAACGCTTTGGCTTAGGCTTACGTTTAGGAATTCGTTTAATCTACTGTTACGCCCGTTAAAGTAACATTGGCCAATTTGTGTAATATCGAACCGCTGCTGCCAACGTTGAAATGTTGCATTCGAAAGCTGTCCAAGTTTGAATCCAAATCAGTCAATTTGTGTTCCATTATTTTGTTGATCTGCAATCTTGAATATTATCAGTAATTGACGGTAGGATATATTTATTAAGTTGCCTTAGCATCAGTGTCTTATTATCGTTAAAAAAACACCATATTTTACAATGGTAACATTACAATTTTACTATGATGAGCTGATCGAATATCATTACCTTCGTGTCAAGCTAGAGAATAAATAAGGAACGCCATGGAGCGGATCCCTCAGTTTTATACAGCAAAACTGTCAAGTCCATGCGGTCTTTGTAGCGAGCCATGTGCCTATTGGAGCCCCAGCTTGAAGAAGAATACCACATCATTGCTTTTTTCTAAGCTTAGCGTTCATTTGATGTATTTGAACTCAAAGACCCAGTTGCTACATAGTGTCAAACTTCTAATTCAGGAGTGCATGGAACGTTGCGTTCTTGATGTGCCGCAGGCGGCGGCGTTCGCAAAGGATACACGGGACTTTGCGGCAAAGATGGCTGTTTGAGAGTGGTCATTGACGAAGCCGTATGACTGACGCTGCCAAGAAACATATTAATGTACTTAAAGCATGGTCTGGACGCGCTGTCTTTAGCCCAACAGGTTAGCATTAAATTGTGCAATTCTTGAGGGCAGTTTGCAGGACACGGCAATGAATGCTGAAATAGAAAAATGCAAAAAAATTACGCAACTTTTTGGATCCGCCTCTGTTAAAGATCCTTACGAAAAATAAATCCCTATTGCAGTCTGTAGCGAACGTGAACCGTATCCGGTGCAATAGAATAGTTGTATATTTGATTTGTCATTTGTAGTTTTAGTATTAGCAGTGTTTACAGGAGTGCAACATTTAATGCCATTTTAGGCTTTTACTTGTATGCACAAATGTCTGACCGCAAAAATAAACGAAAGTGCACCCATCGGCAGTAGCAACACTATAAGCCCCCATTATACGTTTTAAAATGAATTTTCTGTAACAACCAAACCGCAAATATCATTCCAACGAACGCTACTGTTAGACCCATACTTCTAACATGGATCATGCCCTACTTTTTGGACATTTAATGCTAACATTTTACCAAAACAAATATTATACAAAGCGTCCCAAGGGTTCTATTTTATTAAAAATCCGCTCTTGAAAGCGAGGCAATATTTTTGATTATGCCGCTTCAAATACACTCCGCCCTTAAAGTTTATATGAGCATAGTTTATTGTATAATTTGTCTAAATTTTTGCTATTCGTAATAGCGTAATAGCCATTTCAAAAACAGTCGTCAGCCATCTGTTATTTATCGTTCGCTGCTATAAATTTTAAATTTGTGCGTCGTTGAAATTTTAATTTTAAATATCATTTGCGTAACAAACTTTAACTGCGCGGCTTGACGTTTGTGTCGAACAAACTGCCTTACTCGAATCAAAGATTCAAATTATTCTACTTTATCATTTAGTGCTCAAATTGCGTAGATATGATGGTATGCACTAGCGGATCCAGAGGGAAGGGGGGGGGTGCAGGGGATGTACGCCTAACCCTCAGAATTTTTTTGTGTTAAAATGATACGGTCCCTACGTTACAATTTTATACAATTTTTATCAGCAGCATTTTTTGGTAATGAAATGGTAAGGTCCTACAATTTTTCGTCCTCAGAAAACGTTTTGGGTGATACGATGATACGGTTCCTAGCTTACAATTTTTGCGTTTCATAATATTTGCCAGCCCGCCTCTGCCCCGTCAGAAATTTTTGGATCCGCCTCTAGTGGTATAACGTCGGTTATATTCGCTCTAAATTTAGTAATGCGTATATATTCAGCGGATCATATCACTAGGGCGCGCATAAAATGTATTTCTAAAATTGAACGACAAAATGGTTTCATAGAAAGCAAGCACAATAACGACAGTATTACATTTTATGATAATTTGTCAAATTCAGATAATCCGACAAAAAAACATTTATTTTACTCATAACGCGTAGTAAAAATATATTTTTGCGGCAAATACAACAGTTTACGGTGTCTGCAGCAAACCGAAACACCTATGGGTGGATAAAGTGTCGTTCCCCTGGGTGGAAAAAAACCGGACTGGGTCAAGCTCCACGAAACCATCCTACGAGCTGGCTTATGTCCAAATCTTGATCGCGCAGTTATTAGAACGACATTTGTTTGCTAAACCCAAGAGCAAAAGGATATTTTATAGTAATTTTTATGAGCTTAACAAATTTCGGCTTATTTTTGCGTTTTAGTTTATGGTACAATTTGTTGAGTGTACACATAGGGAATTACGTACATCCTTTAAGACCCAGTACTTTAAATGTACATCTGCCTCATTCCGAAATATAATTATTCATAAATTACCTAAAATCCTGCCATTCTTGGTGTAACCGTTTGCTTCTCACGATCCATTAAAGGCGCATAATCGTTAGCGGATCAAGAGGGGGGCGGGACAGCGCACCCGCCCCATCCGAATTTTTTGTCATAAAATAGTAAGGTCCCTACCTTACAAGAGCTCCACGCAGAAATTTTTTTGGGTAAAGTCAGTAATTTTTTGCTCAGAATTTGTTTTGTGATACAACGATATGGTTCCTATTTTACAATTTTCAACGTCACAAAACATTTTGGTGATAAAATGATATGGTCGCTACTTTACAATTTTGCCACGTCAGTGAATTTTTTGGTGATTAAATGATAAGGACCCTACCTTACAATTTGGGCGTTTCATAACCTTTGCCACGCCGCACCGCGCCCTCCTTGTCAGAAAGTGCTACTGGATCCAAAGACGCGTGTATTACCTTAAGTGTTCCACGATGAAACATATGTTGAATGTTATCGATGATATCTTGATCGGCAAAGGTCGAAAATGGTTGACATGAAGCATATGTTAAGATTTCCCATAGTGTAACACCAAACGACCAAACGTCAGTTTTCGTTGTGAAAGTGCCCTGAAGGCAAAGAAAGCGTTGCTCTTAATATGGTGTAGCTGAAGTAGGCACACCTCTACGTATATAAATATTTTTATTGCACAGTAAGAAATGATGAGTCAAATTGCATCTCTCCGAAATAGGCGTTTCCTGACTACACCAACTCAGTCAAATTTGTCTCCGCCAGAGTCAAATTCGACTCACTGAGCCACTCGGGTGAGTCTAATTTTCGCTCTGGCAGAGTCGAATTAGTTTGTGTAGTTAGGATAAGCCTATTTCGGAGAGAGTCAGTTTGACTCACCATTTTTTGCAGTGTACAAGGAACGACCTAAGATATATAGCATTTTGAAACGTTTGACGCTGACCATCATTCTTGGCCTATGTTCTCAAGTGTGTGTAGCCCCTATTGCCAGTTAGTAATTGATTTTTAAACACTGGAGCACCTATCATCAATTGGGTATAGATGCTATAGGTATTTTTCAGCTGACCAGTAGCCAAGAGGGGTGGCACAGGGGATAGGGTTCAGTCCCCTTGGAAAAATTTTGGCCCCCATAGAAAACTTTAAACTTTGCTTGCATGTCATTATAAACCCTTGAATGCCCCTCCTGAAATTTTTTAGCTCTCCCAACAAAGTGAGCTGGCTATATTTCAGCATACGGGCACTCATTGATGATACCTGAATTTCAATTTATGCTCTTAAAATAAAAGTATTTTATATTTTAATTAACTTTTTTTCGCTACACTGCATATTTATAGCAAATTTAAACAAAATATACGTCAACCTCAAATTTAATTGGTTCCGCAAAATCGTTACGCGTTTCCAACTGTTGTTCTACTATCGATGTTGTAGTTAAAAGCGAGCCGACTGCCCAACAATACAAAATTTCACTAAACCCAGCGTATACTACATTATTTAAGTACATTTGCACCAAATTACAAGATTAGTTGAAATCTGACGAGCTTCCAGTCGTTTAATTATCAACAAATATATATATTTGAAAAATTGAATTTAGCAAAGACCTGAATGTGTTCAACTATATAAATAAAGCAATCTGCATTTCGTTTGGACACTATTTGAACTGCAAAATATCAATTTAATTACTTAGCCAAATGGATCAACAACGATTCAGATATGGCTTAGGTTTGCCAGCAGCGATGTAATCAGGCTTGTGATTTAAAAACATGCTTATTTAGCAGTCTCATGAAGATTGAACTAAGAATTCTTGTTGCATTTTTTGTCTCTGCTTATATTCTGCTATGATGAACACATGCAATGATGTTGCATAAGGTTCACATTGATGGGAAAAAACTGCAGTCAAATGGCCTTACAAGTAGAATACTTTCCCACGCCATCCATCGTATCGGTAACACAAATCGACCTTCGATGCGATAGTAATCCGACGAATACAGCGATCGAGCCATACCAAAATCACCAATTTTGATTGTTAAGCCAGGACCAACGAGACAGTTGCGTGTTGCCAGATCACGGTGTACATAATTGAGTCCTTCAAGATATTTCATACCAGATGATACTTGACTAGCGACGAACATCAGGCTTTGAAATCTTAAAAATGGCATAAACCAGTTTTAGTTTAAATTGAAGAAAGGTTTCAAGGTTTACGTTATTTAAAAATTGAATATTAAGACAAAAATGTCATTAAATTTATATAAAAGATACGCTGCAAAAAATAGTGAATCAAATTGAGTCTCTGAAATACGCTTTACGGGTCTAGACAAACTGAGTTAAATTCGACTCTGCCAGAGTCAAATTCGATTCACTGAGTCGCACATTTGACTCTGGCGGAGTCGAATTTTGACTCAGTTTGTGTAGTCCCGTATAGCATATTTCGGAGAGATTCAATTTGACTCACCATTTTTTTGCGGTGTAGTTTCTAAGAATATATAATTAAAAATTAAAACAAAACAAATTAAAAAATATAAATGCATATAAAGATTGAAGTCTATATACTAATTTTGTAGGATAACAGGTATGTGAAAAACTTAGTGTTACGTTATACTTGACGTCCGGGGCCGTCCATCACCATCAGTCGCCGTGCGCACAATACATTATCGTACGTGAGTTACTTGCATACGATACCGTACGGTGACGGACGGGCGCCGGAAGGGTATCGCGCAGTGACGGACGGCGCTGGACATCAACAAAAGTATATCGCAACCCTTAACCCTTATAAGTGTCTTATATTCAAACACATCTTACTTTATAGGGTTCAAAATAAAAGTTACGGGATTAAGCGGGCACGTAAAACCGAACAATTTTCAAACTGAACAAACACTAACACTCCTAACTTCATATTTATATATTAAAGCTGGAACGCCCCACATACGTATTTTGGGCACCTTTCCAGCATTACTTTGTTTACAATATTTTCATAGGAAATACACGTGATTGTTCTATGAAAAAAATATTTGCAACAAAATTTTTGTGCTTTCGCTACTTTTGTGCATTGCGCAAATCTGGTCGACTAGTTTAAGCTTTATTTCTGAAAAAGCCGTGTTTGTGTGGTTGATGTCGATATTTTCAGCTGTGGTGAGATATTCGTTTAAAAAATTTTCCAAAAACAAACCCAAGATTATGACGTTGATTTTGAAGATACTGATTGAGATCACCGTGTTCCATGTATTCTACAATCATTGCACACTGGTCAGGGCAAAATCCCAACAGACGAACGATGTTTGCATCGTCCAATCGTGAAAGGACACACTTTTCTTTATCAAAGTCTCGTCTGAAACACGTGAAATTTTATTTGGTTTCTACACTGCAAAAAATGGTGAGTCAAATTGACTCTCTCCGAAATAGGCTTTTCCGAACTACACACACTCAGTCAAAATTCGACTTTGCCAGAGTCAAATTCGACTAAATGTGTCGCTCGGTGAATCGAATTTGACTCTGGCGGAGTCGAATTTGATTCAGTTTGTGTAGTCCGCAAAAGCCTACTGCGGAGAGAATCAATTTGACTCATCGTTTTTTGCAGTTACATTATTTGTCGTTGAAATTCAAAAACGTTAACTCTACTTCAACTGGATTCATCTAAAAGTAACATAGGCATATCAGACGAATATTTAATCCCGTCGCATCCTAAACCAGATCATATTGCTGGCAACCTATTGAAATCATCTCACTGAACTAGAAACACCTTTTACCAAGAGTGCATAATACAAGAGTGTGAAACTATTGGGTGTTCCGCATAAGTACAAAATGTACCACCGGGCGTTGCGTTTCTGGCCAAACTCCAACCCCCCTATGTTTAGAGAGGGGTCGTTGTCACATGCAATACCCCTAAATTAAACTATAAGCGGATCAGTTTTGTTGCCGGATACATGGTTATCATGGTTCGCACAGGTTGTTCCCCTATATAAAAGGGTGTACCACAAAAACTCAACACGAGCCTGGTACATTCTTTTCTACAAATAAATGTGCCCAGTTGCATACTCTTGTTGAAGTAAGCATCGTCCACTCTTGCATTTACCTTGCATCATTACTCGCATTCGGTTTTAAAAGCTTAACTGCGACCAGTTGTTGTGTTGAAGTCGACGGTATTGCACCATTTACGTACGCCAGATGAACCTAAAAGTGTAAAATAGACTGCATTTTCAAATGGTTATAGTACTTAATATGACCAGGTAGAAATTAAAAATTAGTTTAATTTTACAAATTTTAGGGTACATTCATAGCTTATAATAAACACAGGGTTGATTTCAAGCTTTTAGCCCTATTCACACGTGCAAATGTTTGTTGTGTGAACTTGTAGCTGGAAATTGCACGCAGAATTTGCATTTTTTTCATCAGCCATTGAGAAAACGGCTGCAATAAATTCAGTGAACTTGCAAGGTTATTCACACATGTGAACTAAATTCCTGCCTGTAATTATTAATGAATCATTTGCAGCTGCAAGTTTTTCGAACGGGATTTTGGAAAAAACTTGCAAGTGCAAGTTGCAGCTGCGAGTTTTCGCAGCAAAACCTTGCACGTATGAATAGGGTTTTAGAGTTTAACAGTTTTGACAAATCATAAGTGTTCGATAGTTTTGTTTACAATGCATAACAAAAAATTGATTTTCAATATATTAACTTTTGTACAAGGAAGTAAGCGCAAAGCGGACTGCTATAAGCTGAAATAACTTTTCAACGTTGAAACAATTTTAAATAATCTAATAATGTATTAAATGTTTTACTTCGCCAAATTCGCCCTCGCCAAGTTTTTCGACATAATTAATGCAATCGCTTGCAATTTCAAGCAACTCGAGACCAGGTTGGCCGTCAAAACTGTCAGCGCATTCTGTTGCTTCGCCACAACAACCGTATATTGTGTTCCCACTTACGCCTTGAAGAGATCTAAAATAAAAAGTTAAAAGTTATGTTTTTTGGCTAATTTGTGAAATTAAAATATTAATCACCGAATTCCAAAAGTCGATTAACCATGAAATTGTTAAGCCCTATTCACGCGTGCAAGTTTTATGCTGCGAGAACTTGCAGCTGTAAATTACATGCAGAAGTTTCTGTTTTTTTATCAGCCAATGAGAAAGCGAGTGCAATAAATTCAGTGAATTTGCATGGTTATTCACACATATGAACTAAATTTCTAGCTATGATTTTTATTGAATTATTTGCAGCTGTAAGTTTTTCCAACGGGATTTTGGACGAAACTTGCAAGTGCAAGTTGCAGCTTCAAGTTCTCGCAGTACGCATTTGCACGTGTGAATAGAGCTTACAGCAATCAGCATATAGAACACAATCGATACTGTATTTTGAAATATTTGATTTTAGATTTTATATGGCTTATTATTTTGCTACTCGCTTGTTGCTAAAATTGCTTATTGCGAATTCAGAAAAAATGCTTGGATATCCCCGGTCGTTCCAATTATGTACCAAAACATCCTTTATAATTTTTGCCCATTTGACAATTTTTTACCCGGTAAATGCAAGAAATCCCGTTGGAATCCGATTTTAAAATCGCTGGCTAAGCCACTGTACTAAGGTTGATATTTGCTCAAAAATTACAAATAAAATACAAACTTACGCAATACTTTGTGTAGTCATGGCGGCGTTCAGGGCCGGCGAATAGCAATTTGGGTCGTTATGCGGCAGCATTGAACATTGGCTTAGCAGAGTTGATTGTGTAGCGCCTGAATTGCTTGGTGGCAATGTGCGGTTAACCGGTCCATTGGTGGCGTCTTTTCGTTTCGCGTGTAGGGTTGCAGCGGTTGGAATTAACGGCGTTGTTGAGGAATAATTGGTCGGAATATCCGGTTCGGCGTATTCTGATGTTTCTAAAAACGAATATCCAAGTTAATTAATATTGCTGTGACAGAGAACAAGCTATTATAGTTCATATAATTTCTAGTCGTAATTATGTCTGATTGGATAGTGATCAATTTGGAACAAAGATATATTGCCGAAGCAAATACTGTTCCTAAGTGTAACAGCGAACGTTTTATAAGCCATACATGAACACGAATTATCAACCAATAATGTGACGTTCATAATAATTTTGTCAACAGTGCCTCCTTATTCAACGCCCTTTCAAAATATTCCGAATCATATACACGCTGATTAAGCTTTGTATAGTCAAGAGTGGATGATCACTCTTTATAACAAGAGTGTGCAACTTGGTACATTCTGTGTACAAAACAATGTATCCAGCACATTTTGCGTTTTTGGCTGACCCTCCCCCTTATTTAGAGGGGTTGAAATTTTCACAGAGTGAATGAAATACATAATATGTCATGCCTAAAAGTGCTCCGTATATATAGTCTATAAACTACAGAGTGTTATATCATGGTACATCGACCGCCCCCTCTAAATAAGGGGGAACAGCAAAAATGCAACGCGTGGGTGGTACTTTTTGGGCCACGCGGAATCTGACAGTCGCATACTCGTGTCCGTGATCATCCACTCTTGGTATAATTAACTCTGGTAAGCAATCAGTTTACGACAGTAACAAGCGTTCAAGATATGGTCAAAATTACAGCTTAATCAGCTAATTTAGCTAACATCGATGACGTCCTTATGCTTAATTGAGTTTCAAGGTCAAATTCAAACTCTTAGATCGTCGCGTGTACACTGTAAAAAATGGTGAGCCAAATTGACTCTCTCGGAAATAGGCTTTTCCTGAATACGCAAACTGAGTCAAATTCGACTCCGCCAGAGTCAAAACTGCGACATAGTGAATCGAATTTGACTCTGGTGGAGTCGAATTTGACTCAGTTTGTGTAGTCAGGGAAACGCCCATTTCCGAGAGAGAGAGTTAATTTGACTCACCGTTTTTTGCAGTGTACCTACTCATCCGGCCGTATCGAACATTTTCTTACCTGATCCATTACTGCTACTTGTGTACTCGCCCAAATCAGGTGAAAACGAACACGGAACACATTTTGGTGGCGGTGATGCAGGCAGTCGACCAGGTTCAAAATCGCCAAAATTTGATTTCAAATGTTCCACAGTCGAACGCGATGTTGTACGAGCGGCTGTCGACGCTCCAGTTGCCAACGTTGCAGTTGGAGTTGCGCCGTTGCACCGATACGGTTGATGATTTAGTGTTGTTGTTGAAATGTGATACGGTTCCGCTGGAGCTGACAACGGAGCAGGTGTTGTGACAATGTTACCCTCAGGTGTTAACAACAATTGTAAGTTCTGAAAATAAAAATTATTAATTATATTGTATTTCGCAGTAATTGCTAATTTTCGCAGTGCACGCACTTGTTTCGTGAATAAATTGCATATAATTACTAGACTTTACATGGGAAAAGTTTTTTAGCAACATAACGCGAGTCGAATGACTCCAGCATTACGATAGAGTTTAGAATCAGTATAAGGTTTACACATTAAGTTGTATTTTGAATAGTGGACGTGTAAGCGAACTGTGTCCGCTGTGGAATCTCAAAATTTGACTGGAAACAAATGCAAAGTAATCAAGCGTAATCACTTGTGCTAAGTTTCAAATCTGAGCATTCTCATTGGTTAATAACAGTTTTTACGAAAACTATTTAATTATTGACGATAGCAAACGGGTTCCACATAACAGAAAATAAAGAGTGATTTTTACATTATTTACTATTTCAAATTTGGAAATTGAATAAATATTGTGAATTTTTTACAACACGGACGATAGCTTCAGCTTATAGTAGGAAAAACCCATTAGAGATTGAAAATGTTAACATGATTAAGCAGAATCCGGTTACAAGTATTAATGTGCGTACCTTAACTTGAGGACCATTCTCATGCTGTGATCCATCCATAGGCACGTTTGAGTACGTTGTTGCAAACGCCATCTGTTTCTTTGGATTTCTGTGACGAAATATCACTGCCAAAACAATTGATCCACAAACGGCTGCGATACCAACAGCAATGCCTGAAACAACTTTTGTTGTAAAATAACACTCGTTATTTAAACCTTATGCCAAGCAAACGTATGATTTATCATTTTTTTTAATTTCTGCTAATTATTGGGTACAAGCAAGAAAATGCAATCACATCAAATTTGGTGCAATTCTACTATTCGCATAATGGTGTTCTCAGCATTGCAGTGAGCGTCGATTTGCGTCAAAAATGCTCATAGTTTTTATATTAATTGCAGAATTACCAAAAAATAATAGCAACAAAGAACATTCAGTTTGAAGTAAATATTAGTTGTGTATTTGAAAATTGTGTATAATAGAAAAATATCTTTAAATGCTTGAAAAAACGGTAAACTCCAAAATTGCAAATAACAATCGAACATAAACAAAAATATAAATTAAACAAAATAGAAAAAACAAATTAAACAAAATAGAAAAATACAAATTAAACAAAATACAAAAAAATACAAATTAAACAAAATACAAAAAATACAAATTAAACAAAATACAAAAATACAAATTAAACAAAATACAAAAATACAATTTAAACAAAATACAAAAAATACAAATTAAACAAAATACAAAAAATACAAATTAAACAAAATACAAAAATACAAATTAAACAAAATACAAAAATACAATTTAAACAAAATACAAAAAATACAAATTAAACAAAATACAAAAATACAAATTAAACAAAATAAAACATACCAACAATAATTCCAATATATCCAATGGGCATATCCTGCATAGTATAAATCGCAATAGTGCCAGTATCTACAGCGACCGTTGGATCAACATTGCCACCGCGATCTGAACCAAACAGTATCGGAATTGTATTTTTGACGGATTCATTGATGTTTGCTGGCCCTAAAATTATTAATTTAAAATTTAATATCACAAAAAAATCATTTGGCTTGTTTTGAGTCTCTAAAATGTTTACGAAATCGTTCGTTGTTGTTGCCGTTTTCAAACGCTGTCAGTACAGTTTAGCATTAAATGCCAAATTTAAAAATATAAATTCACAATCTCTTATATGACCGCGACCGTTCAGAATAGAAGTTTTGTTTTTAGTTTTACCTGAAACAACTTGTATCTCGCTAATCAGCATCCACTCTGCTGCGAATCGCAATCTGACTGCGATGACTTGAGCGATTATGTGCGGAATAGCAATTGAAACCCAGCGGGATTTAACTGAAATCAAAACAAATATAGCAAACGTTAATAATTGCAGTTTTACAGTTTAGCAAGTGAGATAGTTTGTTGCTTGACAAAGATAAACACGGAAACCATTTTAACGCAAGCATACCATCTGATCAGGGTTCAACCGGAATTATAAAATACCGAAACCGGAAAGGTAGAAAAAATTACAAGAAACGGAACCGAAGCAGGAACCGGAAAATTTGATAGATTGCAGAAATTTTGACGAAAACCCCAGCAAAATTTAAATTGATGCGTTTGGTTTTTATGGGACCGTTACTAAAATATAGAATCACTTGTTCCGCTTGGGCGTTGCGCTAAACGACACCTGCAATTATTGCATTACATAGCCTTACGTAATTGCACGTCGTCCGAGTAATTAAATTCTACACTGCGCTTGTCAAACGGCGATTCTTGACTGATTGCAAAACGAAGCGTTGCACGATCGAACGCACGTGCACCAAGTTGAAAATTGTTGCATGCATACAGGCGAATTGCACTCAGATTGCGAATTTCAGTCAGTGTCAAATAAATGTCAACAAACGGCTCTGAAAAGTATACTTTGATTCAACACGAAACATTTTGAGGCAATTTATACGTGCGTTTGTCGCGAAATATGTGGAAACGAGAAAAATACAGCACTTTTTACAAGCTTTAAAATGTTCTCACGATATTTGAGGTCAAAATCATTGTTTCAAATTAGGTTCTATCGGCTCGATAATCAATCACGGTTGGCATCGTTTTTTACCATTAAACTGGGTTGAAAATCTGGTAAAGAACGTGGATTCAACGCACGCTTGAGTCGTCTGTTTTGAGCGTCAACGATAACTCGTTGTATCATTTAAAGGTAATACTTTTTCACACATTATAATACCAGTTGTAATCTTGAAACCAAAATAACCTGGCAAGACATCACGCCATCCAAGCCAATGGTATGGATAATCACGAAAATCATCGTCGCCAAGTTTACCATCGGTCAGTTGCCCGAGACCGCCTGAAATCGTTAGCGCTGGGTTGCTGCCTTTCAAAGATTCCACGTCGGCGTTGTTTCTATGATCATAAGATTTGTCGCGAAGATCCAACTGTCGAATACGTGCACCCTCCGGAGCTGAGTACGATTTGATAAAGCCTGAAACACAGTAACGACCGTTATGCACTGTTGGATTCAGATTTTTTGGTGGCAATCTAGCTTTCAAGCATGTTTGGGTATCCATAAAACGCATTCTAAAATGTGATTGGATAGTACTACTAAAATAGTTTTGAGTGAAGTCGAATTTATCTGTTTTGATTGGGCAGATCCATAATTTTTGGTGGCAATCTGGCTTTCAAGCATGTATGGGTATCCATAAAACGCATTCTAAAATGTGATTGGATAGTACTACTAAAATAGTTTTGAGTGAAGTCGAATTTATCTGTTTTGATTGGGCAGATCCATAATTTTTGGTGGCAATCTGGCTTTCAAGCATGTATGGGTATCCATAAAACGCATTCTAAAATGTGATTGGATAGTACTACTAAAATAGTTTTGAGTGAAGTCGAATTTATCTGTTTTGATTGGGCAGATCCATAATTTTTGGTGGCAATCTGGCTTTCAAGCATGTATGGGTATCCATAAAACGCATTCTAAAATGTGATTGGATAGTACTACTAAAATAGTTTTGAGTGAAGTCGAATTTATCTGTTTTGATTGGGCAGATCCATAATTTTTGGTGGCAATCTGGCTTTCAAGCATGTATGGGTATCCATAAAACGCATTCTAAAATGTGATTGGATAGTACTACTAAAATAGTTTTGAGTGAAGTCGAATTTATCTGTTTTGATTGGGCAGATCCATAATTTTTGGCGGCAATCTGGCTTTCAAGCATGTTTGGGTATCCATAAAACGCATTCTAAAATGTGATTGGATAGTACTACTAAAATAGTTTTGAGTTAAGTCGAATTTGATTGGTAAGATTCGTCTTGCTGCTGATTCTCTGAGATTGCTTTTATTAATTATTGCAAACCTGCAAACTAGCATCAATTACCTGTATAAGAACATCCGTAAAACTCAACACGCATGCAAATCATTCGTTTATAATCACTCCACGGAACAACGCGAACTTTATTTGCTATGATTGGACTCGCAAGTTGTGTTGTAACTGCAGTCGCAGTATCGTTGTTGCCAGATATAATCTGAAATTATAATGTTTTCATTGCAATATTTTTTCTGAAAATGGTTGAAAATAAAAAAATATTACTGATTTACTTAAATTATGAAATTTGGTTACTGGTAAATGGCAAACTTACAATACAACCGTTTCTGGTTTGATAGTTAAGTTTACTCGTGACTAAAAATGATATTTACAAAAAGATGGATAGGACGTGTCAGGTTTTCATTGAGGTGGAAATGTTTTTTAAATATTTCGTTACACTGTTGTTTTCATAAGGCAGCTGGAGCACGATTTTGTACCAGTACCCCTTGATTACCGAAGAAACGGAATGTTTGTCGTCAACATTATACACCAAAGATCAGATATTTAAGCAAGCTCACAGCCAGCTCAGCTGACCTTGGGAAGGTATAAACAGTTGTTCAGAAGGATCATACAAGTGATTCCAATGACTTACAAGCAAGGTTGAAAATTTCCTTCATATTCGCTACGGGCATGTATTTATACTAAAAATGAAAAATCTCACTGCAGTTTATGCCACTTATGTGCACTGTGTTGTCCGTATTGCAACTTATATATCATTCAGTGACTACAGGCGTTGCCGTATACTTAAATGACATTAATTCATAGCATAAACCGTAGAAATTTTCCCTGAACATGTGTTCAAAGATAAAAATCACCGCAAAACGAGACAACGTGTAATGTTTTACGCATTATAGTAAATTGCAATTCGTTTTAGTTTTGCAGTTGCAACCAAACAACAATTAATTGCTGAAAAATTTAAGACACAAAACTGTTTTGATGTATTTTAAAATTGCATTTTTTCTACAATCACTTGTAACGCTAATTTGTGACCGCTGTGCAGAATCTAAAATACAGTGAAATAAAGGCTTCGATGGTGCAATACTGAACGGCAAACAAGCGAATGTAATTGTCTACACAGGTAAACTTTGAGAGCTGTACTCCATGCAATATTGTGATCCTAAGAGTTTTGTTCTAATGCTTCAGTTCTAAAAACGTCTTGTACCGAATGAATAATGGCGGATGTCGAAATTTGTAAACTGATGCCCGGGGGCGAGACCTAACCCCTTCTCACATTCAGTTGCCTATAGGCAACTCAGCGCAGTGTATATACGTTAAATAATATATATCGCAATGTGTTTAACAATTGCAACACGTATACATAGTACGAAATCACCACAAGACGTGAGAGCCCCCTCGGGCTCGAGCGTCAAGTTCCTATAGCTCAATGGTGATGGTATACGCCTCCCACTGCAGTCACTGGAGTTCGAATCCTAGCATAAAAGTAGGTCTCAAGGGAAATAGAAAATATTCATGTGAGAAAGGGATAAAGCGAAAGAAAAAACCCACAAGCGAGAAGCTGAACGCAACTTTAGTGCTAAATTTTTGTATAAAACTGTAATTTGGACTCTGTTGGGGGGGGACTTCGCGTTACGCCGGGGTGGCCACCCCACTTTGAACGCCCCAGTGTGTGTGTGAGAGACTGCGAAACACAAAATATATAACTGGACTGAGAAATATTGAAATTATATTGAATGGTATTTTCGTATTTACAATTACCCGGTCACACTAGGTTTAGATCAACCGTTTATCGCAGTGCCGGAGCAGACAGGGGTAGTGGCTCCCTCAAAAGCCAGATCCATTTTAAAATGGCAGTTTTTTGTTTCAACCGGTTCGGGTGGTGGCCCCTTTTAGGGCTTGGCCCCGGGGGATATGGAGGGTGGCTGCTTCAACGCTGCATCTATGAACATTATGGTTTTAAACGAATTAAATGTTCAAGTGTCATTTATTTTATACAATATTTCATTAATTGTCAAAATATTTATAAGCCACTTAGCAGCTCGTATATCAAAAATTTTAAAATATATTTCGTACTTTTCCAGCGGTATGCCTACCGGCTACCAATCAGTGTGGAGTATAAAAGCATTACAATCTGTTGTATTGAAAATTTGATTGACAGGATTTCACTGTGCAGTTTAAAATACAAAAATCAGTGCAAAATATGTTACTTTAAGCATTAATCAGTAATATTCGATTTTTAAGCCAAATGGTACGGCGAAAATTACTCTGAACTCTAACAATAGACGCAGGTCGGCAACCAAAAGGCGACGGCAGGGTGACTCAATGGCTTCGGAACAATTTTACCCCGTCTTAGAAAATATTTAACTTGTAAGTCATCGAAAACCCTTGTATGACCGTCCCGAAAAATGTTTAGTCCACATGTCAAGATGACCGTTGGCTACGGGCCTGAACGAAGATTGAACTACCAAAAATTAACAATATACTCTGAAATATAGACGACTGTTAGCAGAGGCGAATCCAAAAACATTTGACGGGGGGGGGGGGGCTGGCAAATGTTATGAAACAACTTGTAACGTAGGGAGGGACCTAATCATTTTATCACCAAAAAATTTTCTGAGAGCGAAAAATTGTAACGTTTTTACCCCCCTAGAAAGTTTTCAAAGTTGCCTGTAAGTCAACGAAAACGCTTGTATGCCCCTCGTGAAAAATATTTGGAGAGCTCAGCCCCACTGGAATACTTTTACCCCCCCTAGAAAGTTTTCAAAGTTGCCTGTAAGTATCGAAAACGCTTGAATGCCCCTCCTGAAAAATATTTCGCGATCCCTAGCAAGCTGAGCAAGACTACGGTCTTGAAAACTCCACTATCAACAAATGAGCTTAATTCTAAAGCGATAAACATGAAGTATAGTAGTACGATGTATTGTATATTATTTTGAACAGCGACACTGCCTTGAACTGCTCGTTAAATACATAATAAAATAATGAGTTTAATGCCCAAATTAAACTTGATATGAAATAGTTTTCCCACCGAACAAAACGTCCGTGAGGAAGCTGAACGGTGTTGATGCCAGCCCAAGAGTCACTTTTTACGAGTTTTATGCATTGTTTGTTCCCACGAACAAATGATACCATTTTGTACAGTGGTCAGACAGGAATAGCGACACGTGTTCTTTCGACAAGACTTGCAACTGAACGCAACAATACCGAGAAACGTTGTGTCTACTGTAGGTATATTTAACACAAGTGTAATTTTCGAGTATCCAGCAAAAATTTCAGACCGATATGCCCCCTCTTGGCGCCATTGTGGACGCCTTTGTTGGCCCATGTATAGAGCAGAGCCGAATCGTTTTGCGGAGGGGCTATAATAGAGTCAGTTTAAGCTTTAGATTAATTTTTTGGCTTAGGCTTAGGCTTAGGAATAGGCTAAGCCATACGCTTAGGCTTAAGCTTAGGGTTAGGAATATGCTTATACTACTGTTCCGGCCCTGTTCTATACATGGACGTCTTTGTTTTTACAGCCGTGGTTTTCACTACTGATGCAGAGAAACACTTCAACGACGATTAGACAGTACTTTAGTTCGATTGAATTGAGAGACTCAAATAAAAGGGGCAAATATTGCAACTTAAATTAAAAATTCTAATCAAATTTCAAGGTTAAGCCTGTGTTGCTGAGCGATAATAAAATTTCAAAGTTGAACGCCTAATTTGGTCTATTGAAATGTGATTATTTCGCAAATAATATATTTTCACGACGAAAATAGCGTAAGAAGTTGTCAAATAAAGCTCAAGATGTTTATGGGTCTGCCTTGTATACCGATGATTATTGTGAAATTTAGTGTTTAGTCTAAACGAGGTATTAAACGTGAACGCTTATGAAAATTGTGGCTAAAACGAATAATTATTACACGGTTTACGGGTTAAATTGTATTGCCATAATGAATGTATTTCATCAAAATGTGGAGTTAAAATATGAAATTGTCAAAAATATTTAAAAATGACCACATTAAATGCCATATAAAAAATAAAGCTCCATTCATACGTGAAAGTTTTGACATCGAGAACTCGCAACTGCAACTTGCGCGAAATACTTGCAAGTATATTTAAAGGAACATTTCGATCGACCAATCAAACTGCCAATGCAACAACTTCAAGTGACTGGTAACTGCTTTCACAGGTACTAAATTAGCATAAATTCCAGTGAATAATTTCCAGTTGCAAGAACTTCAAAACTGCTTTATGATCAAACTTGCGCGTGCAATTCACACATGCAATTTGGTGCTGCAAAAACTTGCACGTGTGAATAGGGCTTAACTATAAAAAACAAATGCACGTCGTAAAATCACAAAAAGTTATATATTATATTTATAATACAGACCCAATTCCAACTTAAAATGTGTAAGAGAGGGCCAAAATATCAACACGGGGTATGCAGGGGGCCCACACGACGTACAAGTGGAGCCAAAAGTTTTCAGATCAATTGAAGTCCCCCGTTTCAGCGTGCTCCAATTGCTTACCTTGGACTTCTGATCAGCTGAAAAAGTAGCTGGGTCTTTACCTTTATGAAGGTAACTTTAACTGAACGGAAAACTTCAATTGATTATTCCAATTATCAGTGAAAATTAAAATATTTCTATGAAGCTGAATCCGCCCTTGAACTCGTCTCTGTTGCTGTACGATTGCATATATCAAACAGTACGTAGCACTTACTTCATTGCCTTGGGCATCCCGATATCGGACCCACTGAGATAGACCTGGACGCCAGTATTCCAGCATATACGTCGCTGCGTATTCCACACCATTTCCATGATCGTATCGACCTTGTGTTTCGACGGCTGTCAACCGAATTGGGTGACGAAAATCGACTTGAATCCATTCGTACGTCTCTGGACTGACCAGTACTTTTGGACACCAGGCGCCGCCCACGCGTTGAGTTCTTATTCTAAAACGAATATTATTTTAACGAAAAATTAAATTTGAATTGGGCCATGCTACCTACACTGCAAAATATGATGAGCCAAATTGACTCCCTTCGACATCGGCATTTCGGAAGTACACAAACTGAGTCAAATTCGAGTCCGCCAATGTCAATTTCGGCTCACTCATTCAACGTTGACTCCGCTAAAGTCAAATTCGGCTCACTGAGTCAAAGTTGACTCCGCCAAAGTCAAATTCGGCGCACTGAGTCGTACATTTGACTCAGTGAATCGAATTTGACTCTGGCACAGTCGAATTTTGACTCATTTTATGGAGTTTCGAAAAGCCTATTCACGGAGAGACACAATTTGACTCATCGTTTTTTGCAGTGTGTATATATACATACATGCTCCCTTGGCTCCGGGCCCGTAAACCCATAATCGTGACACATCGATGTTTTGTTGTAATATTAAATAATTTCATCTGGAAATAAGTTCCGGTCCATTTAGTTGTTAATTAAATATGCGCCTCATGCGTTGATTACCCGGAGAAATATTAGATAAGAGCAATGTCTAAACACTATATAATTACACCGCCAGGTGTTTGCCGTTCAAGTGTTTAGCTACAAACAACCGGATTGTAACAGATTTTAAATCGTTTGCAACGGTTTATGCATTTAATATATTTGAAAAAATAAATTAGTTTATCAAATGCACGAATACATGGATTTTAATTGAATTTTGGGTGTGGTCGAATATATAAAGCATAAGGTACTACAAAATATCGACTCTTTAGGCTTTCACCCATTAGGCTTGCGCTAGTGGAATCGTCCCTTAGGCTTGCGCTAGTGGAATCGTCCCTTAGGCTTGCGCTAGTGGAATCACCCCCTAGGCCTGCACTAGCGGAATCACCATTTAGCCTTGTATTAGTGAAATCGCCTCTTAGGCATGTACTAGTAGAATCACCCCATGGCTTGCATTAGTGCGACGAATTGCCCGTTAGGCTTGCACTAGTAGAACAAATGCTAATTTTTAAAGATGCATAGACGCTGCGATTAGATAAAAATCTATGTAGAAAACAGTATATTTGCAAGCAGCAACGTATACATTTTCCACAAGACAAAGCTTGCAACCGGATTACTAATACACTGTATGGCATTTAATTATCCTACACACACGACCAGATAACCGGAATTTTGTTATCAAAAAATAGTCTAATTTTGTTGCTAAATACGACGCATAAATTCAAATTTCAAATATTTTTCTTTAAGTACGTCTGTATTAATTAAGCAGGTCTTCGCTTTCAATCGAACCCAGTTTAGACAGTAATCCTGTCTGAGAAATACCGTTGTTGCTAATTATACAAGCTTATGCCGGTGTGATTTCGTGCGTTGGCTTGGCACCTGGCTATGATTAATTTGGTCGACGATTTTGATTGGTTACAATTGACCGGTACAATTACGCGAGATGATTATGATTATTTTTAATCATTTTAAACGGTGTAATTACTACAGACAAAAGACGTAATTGACAACGAGCGTATTCGAAAGTAATTTTGACCAATTTGAGTAATTTAAATGGTTTTATGAACCGATTTCTAACGCAATTATTATATCAGGGCAGTAACTACGAAGAGATAAATAATGCCGCTGACAACCTTTTTATTACCACCTGACCAAAAATTTTTATCGATAACATTCGAAAAATTCTAAGTTAAAATTATTTTGCCATAGTAACTCTATTTATATACCCGTCACAATTTCTCGTAGTAGACTTGGCATTATACGCTTGTGATTGGACCGTGATTCACTCGGTAGCATTAGCATCTAATATTTATTGACATCTTTGCCAAAGAAAAATTTAATTCAAAAATGACTTTAAAAAGAAGTTATAAATATTTAAAGTATATACACTTAAAACAAGTTCAATTGATTATTCCATAATAAGCTGATAGGATAATGGTCCGAAACACGGAACTATTGCTATAAACTAAGCAACATGAATGATCTTATAGATTCATGTATTTGCACTGTTAGCAATCATTGAATTGGACGCCAGGAAAGTTGAAACCGTTTCGAATATGTTTAGATGCGAACTTTAAGCGCAGTAAACATTATTTATTAAATTTATTTATCATTGAAGCAAAGCTAATGAACGTCATGCAAAGTTTCAATTGAAAACTCAATCCACGATTATATATGTTCGTTTTTGATTGGCTAATTTTGAGCTTTAAATTTTGTTTGTTAATTTAATGTTGTTAACTTGAATACGATTGGACAAACAACGTATTAGCAGCAATTTATAGTAGCAAATATAAGCAAATTGTTATGCAATCGAGAAGTTTGTCCAATCAAATGCTTTAATTTGCAGTTTGATTGGTTTTGATGTTTAGCATTAAGTCTGAGACGGATTCAAAAATTTCTGACGGGGGGAGGGGTGGGCTGGCAAATGGTATGAAACGCAAAAATTGTATGGTACATCCTTACCATTTTAACACAAAAAATTTCTAATGGGGGGAGGTGTACGAACCACCCGCAACCCCACTGGATCTCCTAGTACATAAAGTGTGCTAAAATTTCTCTTGGTTTCAAGCAAAATGATATTTGAAATAAAATTAAATTTCGCTGCTAATTTTTATTCGCCGGAAGCGATACGGATTGTTGTCGCGAACCTGGTGACACTTTAAGCATTGCGTTTTAAAAAGTTATTATACTTTTAGTCAAACCAAATGAGTTATCCAAATTAATACGATTAATATTATTGAAATTTAAGTGACAGATGCTGTTGAACAAATATTACGTAAATGGTTTAAACTAAAACAAATGACACAAATTCCATTGCACAATAGCGTATTTAGCGAATATAAGAGCGGATTAATGTAAATGCATGCATTAAAAGCACTATTTACTTAATCTTAACGGTAAAATTTTTGTAATCCATTTAATTTTCTGCAATATTGCAAACAAGTTAAACGTTTGGTATATTATAAAGAAATTGCAATTGTAAGGCTGATGATAGTTAATAGCTTATAAGTTGCTTATCACAATGTCATATTTTAAACATGCTATAAAAGTTCAGTCGCTGTCTACACTGCAAAAAATGTTGAGTCAAATTGACACTGTCCAAAATCGGAACTATACTAACTGAGACAAAGTCGACTCCGCCAGAGTCAAATTTGACTCACTGGGTGACTTGGGTGAATCGAATTTGGCACTGGTGGAGTCGAATTTTGTGATGTGTAGCACATTTACCTGCCATTTTGCGGCCCAACGCTAACGTTATCAAAGCTTGAACTGGACGATATCTGTTGATCACTAATTTCTCCATTTTCCATTCCAAGCACAACGTCACAATTATCTGAAATTACAACGATTCAAATGAGCTTTCGCAAATCGTAGCTCTTTTTTCTTACTTCTGTCTTTTAAATTTATTTTGTAAGCTTAAAATTAACTAAAACAAAACGGTGTTTTATTCAATACACTACAGCTTAATGGTAAATATTGAACGAGTATATATAACGTCACTTGAGGTCGTATCGAATTAATATACACTTTAGTTGAAATTCAACTTAAAACACAGCAAATTGTTGTATACTCAGATGCTATACGCGCTGCAAAAAATGGTTAGTCAAATTGAGTCGCTCCGAAGTACGCTTTTTGTGGACTACACAAGCGGAGTCAAAATGCGACTCCGCAAGAGCCAAATTCGACCCAATGAATCGCTCAGTGAGTCGAATTGGAATCTGGCGGAGTCGAATTTTGACTCAGTTTGTGAAGTCCGGAAAAAGCCTATTTCGGGTAGAGTCAATTGGACTCACCATTTTTTGCAGTGTACGCTAAATACAGTTGAAGAGTGTATAATGAAAAATATTACTAAGCTTTGAAGTATTTTTTTACAGAAATGACCAAAGTTTTGGTATAATTTTGTGATTTATTAAAACGAAAAGTTTAAGTAAATTTGCGCGGTGCAAAAATAAAAAAATTACAAAAATAACCAGGATTACTGCCGCTGCAGTCTTTAAGTGTTTGATTTAAACTGCACTACGGCTCAATTTGGTTAAACCCCAGTCACGCGTGCAAGTTTTTTTTGCAGCAAAAACTTACACGTGCAACTTGTATGTGCAAGTTTGGTCACAAAGCAGCTTTGAATTTTTTTGCAGCGGCAAATTATTCACTGGAATTTATGCTATTTTTATTTAATTCGCATCTGTGAACGCAGTTGCAAGAGTCGCTTGAATTTCTTGCACCTGTAGGTTGAGCGGTCAACCGGAACGTTCCTTTGAAAATCCTTGCGGCTGCAAGTATTTCGTACAAGTTGCAACTGCGAGATCTCGTGTCAAAAACTTGCACGTGTGAATGGTGCTTGAGAATGGATGCATATCCATCACTGTTTGAACAAGAGTATCCAGCTGGCTACATTATGCGTATATAAAGTGCTTAGCTAATCCCGCTGGGGGTATGTTCGTGTAGTCATCCAAGTATATATTGCGAGTTTAAATGTAGTCAATAGCGAATTTATACTCTTGTTATCTAGATTGCCGTAAACATCTACCTCGCAGCTCCCAAATCGCAGGGTTTGGGCCCTAACGCACCTCCCACCAGTTGTACCACAAAGTTTTCACTAAAACTGCATACTCAATGTTTAAAGAGTTTTTACCGACTCGTGGTTATAGCCAAAGTACACATTGGTTAGTGTTATGGTATGAGTAACATTTGAACCAATTCTATTATCAATGTACGGTTCCACTCTTCGGTCTCGTAGCACAGGGTGGCCAGGGGGAACTCGGCCCCCCTGGAAAAATTTTGGCCCCCTAGAAAATTTTCAATTGTGCTTATAAGTCATTGAAAGCCATTGAATGTCCCTCCTGAAATTTTTTTAGCCCCCCCCCCCCCAGCAAGGTGAGCTGGCTACGGGTCTGGCACTCTTCCGGCATCTTTAGTATGATGCATAAGTATTTTAATATGAATACAAACAAAAAAAAACAAAAAATACATACCGTTTACGTAAGGACCAATCCGACTAATCGCTGCTATGGCCGAGTACACGAATCCGCTTAGAATAATTAGCGATGCCGAAAGTGAAAACGACTGAATCATCATACAACATCGACAACAGTTTAAGATCATTTTGATTAAAGTTCAATTAACTAAAGGCAACCAGAGATAATTTTGCTAATTTGACAAGCTGGAAATGCATGAAAAAAACTGTTTGTGGCAACCGTTGCAGGGTTTAGAAGTACACCAGTGTCGACTGATGTGAATAATGATGATAAATGTTATTTTACTGTGTATAATGTATACTAAATTACATAGTTTTTGTATAATATCTACTGAAAATGGCAAAATCTCGATATAAAACAAACTGCAGGGTTCCAACCGGAACTAGATTTTGTCGGATGCGGAATCGGAATCAAATTTTTCTGTCGGAACCGGAATCGGAATCAAGTTTTAGCAATTCTTATAAAAGTTAATAGTGTATGATTTTTAGCGTTTGTTGCAATATGCTTGTTTCCGTTACTGTTCACTGTTTCATCAAAAATTGTTTATATAGCTGACGGAATATAGTAACAACTCAGAATATTCACTAAAAACCAACAGAATAATTGCAAATAAACGGAACAAAACGAAACAAGCAAAATCTAAATTCAATCAGCTTAAAAATTTATAACCGAAAAATCAGAATTTCGGCATCGGAACAGCAGTCAGACGGAATCGGAATCGGAAGGCAAATTTTGCCGGAATTTTAGCAGGAATCGAAATTCCGATGGAACCCTGACAAACTTTCAGAATGTAAAACTCTGTCAAGCTCGCGGTAGCCATCATTCAAGGGCAGTGATAAGGGTGTAAGGTGATGGGGCGCTTGTTCTCATTGGTCCGGGCCGACGAAACTTTTTTCTGCCTAATTTGTAAGTTTTGCTCATTTTTCTGAAAAAATATTAAAAATATTTGCATTTCACGCATGTTTATAACTAAGTATCTTTTATGGTGACATTTTCAGTGTGTAATCAATTGTTTTTTAAACGTACGAACTTGAAAAAGTAGGCACTAATTGCAGGGTCTTATCAGTTATCCCGCCTGAGCAGGCGTTTGCCAAGATATGGTTGGATTTTGAAATTTTTTTCACACATTTGAGCTTCCCATAATCTTTTCTGATGATTTAATGACCAAATTTGAATTTTTACAAAAGTTGACTTTAAGGTATTAAGGCGGCCTGTGGACCCAAAATTTTTGAAAAAGTTAGACAAACTATATACCTTGCGATGCAGCCTATGTAGCTGAATGCATTTGTGTCATATTTTGCGCAATCTAGCATATGGTCAAAAACTGATTTGGCGCCGTCCCAAATCGTTGGCAGCGGCTTAACTCAGTTCTTTGGCCATAACTCGTTAGCCAGACGTTTGATTGTAGAAAATTTAACTCAGTTGGACTCAGCGTCACAAGCTGTGTCGCATGGTATATAATTTGTCTAACTTTTTAACGAAAAGTTTATGAATACTTCAGACCTTACAAAATTCAAAATTTTTCAAAACCCCAATTTTGTACTGTGGAATGACCAGCAAACGTTATAACAAGCTCAAATATGCAAATATTTTCAAAATCCAACCTTCTTTGGACAAACGCCGGCTGGGGGAATGAACAGAAAATTATCTTTGGGGCAAACGCCGGCTGTGGGAATGAACAGTAAAATTCCAAAAAAACTTGAGCATTCGCCCGCCTTATGTTCTTCATATCACCGCCCATGCCAGCACTCAGCTTGCTGAAGCGCTAACTAAAACTTTGAATTGAATGCTAATGACGCTTAGAACTGTTAGCGTAGCATTGGCTAAACTAATTTTGCGATGCACCGAAGCGGATTTAAACGTTATGTCTATTATGCCTTACACAAAATTTCTACTTTTCTCGTTTACAACGACAGCACAGGTTGAAAGCTACAAGAAAGCTTCGCCCAGGCAGACACGTAACCTGTGGTCCGTCCACCACTAACCGGTTGAAACAAAAACCGCCAAAGTTTTAAAATGCGTCTGGCGTCTGACTCGCGTCGCTCGCGAGTTAGGAGCCGACAATCCTGGAATTTTGGGTAGGAAGTTTCCGTCCCTGTCTGCTCTGGACGTCCTAGCGCTCATCGTATCTTTCATTGATGCTTATTTTTTTTCGATTTACGCGAGCCAGGCATATATTGCAGTTGGCATGCACTTGTTGCAGTTCCAATATAAATAAAGTTTCTAATGGACAATTTCTTACTACTATGTTTACTGCAAACATATTAATATATATTTTTTCTTTTAAAAATACGTCGACAAAAACTACAGTCTAAACTGTGTAGACTGTCGTATTAGTATAAAAAGTGTTAACATAAAGTGAACAGATTATAACTATGTGAAATGCAATTGATTCACTTGATGAACCACATGGGGTCTTTACCCCCCGTAAAAAACCTGGCAGGGTGCATTTGTTTTCTGATACCCACAAAATATATTTTTATTAAATATGTACAAAGAGACTGCTTGCAATGAAACAATTGCAAAATTGTTTGAACAGCTTGCAATTGTAAATAACGATGCGTTAATTGATCAACTCAGACGGAAAGTTAGTAATTTCTGAGTCAACAACAGTAAACTTTAACTGACTATGAGTTAGGAGTAATTGATTAATTAAATAACAATGGGTTAAATCATCTAAGACTTATGAGTTCTAAGCAATAGTAAACTCCAGCTTACCCCGAGTTAAGCTGATTCTTTCACTTTGAGTTGAGTTGATTCTCACTCTGTAACTCAGACTGAGTGATTAAATTCATTCTGAGTTAAAATTCACTGGAATTTGCAGTGTGTATTTGAACGCGTGAATGAAATTAATTTTTTATAGCATGAGTGTTATTTTAAGACAAATAGTGTAAAATAGCAATTTTGAATAATTACAAATTTCAGCTTATGCGTACACCAGTCAAACAGGATGCAATACTTGCAAAAAAATCGTCGAAATCATGCGTACAACACCTTGTAACCACCTTAAAAAAATTTTCGTGGCAAAAATTCGTATTTGTCAAACATTAATTAACTGTCTTTCTTGCTATAATGAAATTTTTGGACAAATAGATAAATAATAATAATAATAATAATAATAATAATAATAATAATAATAATAATAAAGCTTCACCCTTCTTTGTAGAAGAAAAATAACTTTTATTAATTTCTCGATTTTATCTCTATATGATCATGCGATACGTATAAATAATAATCTGGCATAATTTGTAGGTAATTTTCTTACCGACTTACTAAAAGCTTAAACTAACTTGATTTAAACATAAGGTAATCCAGCACTACTGAACTAAACTTACAGATTAACCAAAATAACAGATAGGTTTACGCTTCAACTCATTTAAAATCTTACACATTTTCAGTTTAAGCTAAACTTATCGAACTCTTCAATACACATAATTTCTCGGCCGCGCATGTTGCTTAAACTAAAAATAAATTTACTTAAACTTGTGTTAAACTAAAAACATGTTAGTTTAAGTAAAACTTAAATTCTATTAGTACGTCCAACGGTTTAAATTTTACTAAGACCAAGAGTGTATAATATAGGAAAAGTGTGACACTATGCATACAACACGTATTAGCGTGATGTAGTATCGCTCGGACCCTACTTTGTCTATCCCCCTTGATTGAGGGGGGTTCTGTACGGCTTTGGATTAAACAAAATTGCGTATTAGATGAAAAGTGGTCTGCACTAAACATGCATAGATGTATTTTGCGTAAGTGTGTTAACTTGCAACTGTAATTAAGACCCCCCTCAATCAAGGGTAAGGTAGCATCTATTAAGGTCCGCGTAATATCACACAATATATGTGTATAGATGGAGAAGTGTCATACTCTCCATTATACACTCTTGCTAAAACTAATATTCAAGTTTAGTTAAGCTATATTTTAAGTTTAAGTTGAAAGCACCCTACGTAATTTAGACATCTATGATAATTTGAAAAAGCTGTTTTATTTCCACAAAATGTTGCGCAAAATAATTGTTTCCTGATATCAACGTAAAACTGTATTTGACCATAAATACACGGAAGGGTTGATGGTGTAACAGAACACACCATGCCAGCTCACAAACCCTGCAACCCCTGCAATCTTACCATATACGTTTCATAGCTAATCTCCGTTAAACTTTTTTTAGCTTTTCCTACACACAACTTTTTAAGCTAGAAATCATGGTACAGTGGTTCCATATGTTTGTTAGTACCTATAGAAACAGTTCAAAATTCTGAATGCGTTAATCAATATATAAAATAGTCGTACTATGATACAATTTCAAATTTAATTAACCGTATCGAGAAAATTTCAAAGTTTAAATTCGGGTTCGAAACATGGTTTTGTTCCCACGAAACCAGATAAATTTTACAAATTGTCTCGGGTTCAATTTGTACTCTTCATTGACTCAACGTAATTGTAATCGTTTATTTCAATGAATTTCATACGTTTAACTCGTTATCGAATTCGAAAGTAATTAAAGGTTTTACCGATGGCTGATTCACCAGTTGCAATTAAACTCATTAGACAAATAAATAATACTCTTGAGACATTTAGCGTTTATAAACCGATTGACTGAAAAAGACACCGCTCAGGCTGCAACCGCAACAAGAAACAATTATCTACCAGTGAAAGTCTAGCAAATTGTAAATTAAAAATGAACTTATAAAAGGTCAAATTGTTTGACCTGTTGGCATTGAAATTTAGACTTACTTTCACCAAGAGTCGATAATAAGAGTGTGCAACTTCCAAAAATACCCGCGTGGCATAAAAAGAACCACCGCGCGTTGCGTTTCGCTCATACACCCCCTTATTTAGGGGGGCCAACTGCACACAGAACTCCGTTAAACCTAAATCAAGAATACAATCGAACAATGTTTGCACTGTGTATCGCAACAGTATTTGCCTGCGTTCATGGTTTCAACACCCCCCACCCAAATGGGGGGTAAGGGAAAAACGCAACGCGTGCCGGGTACATTCTTTAATACACAGAATGTATCCAGTTGCACACTCTTGTTATAAAGAGTGAACATTCACTCTTGCTTTCATTAATTTCTTTATTTTAACCTGTATATTCTTATATTAAGGACCCGTATTCTCAGATCTGTGTAGCATCTACCATTAGTTGGTGATAGGTTTTGTAACTCTCGACCCAGTGAATGCTAACGCTTAAAATTTAACCAATTTTTCGCATATGATTTACTCTACTGCTGTACCAATTTTCAATTATAATAACTGCAATAGTTAGTGAGTTTGAAAATTGATTACTAACTGGTAATAGTTGCTATACACATTTTCGAAAATGGGCTCAAATCTGAGCAAATTTGATGTGGATGCAAAATCGGTGCACGAGAAATTTGGCGTATATGTAATAGCTACATTATTGAATATAGCTTAATTAGAAAAATTCCATGGATCGAATTTTGAACAATCCATTTCAATAATTAATTATGCCTGTGTTATACTTGCTAATTAAAATCAGTTTAGACTGCAAAACGTTGTTTCATAGTACAAGACACTGCTCTCACAAATCTTTACCGTTTGAATGTGAAATTCAAACTTCTATGGGTGCATTTAATTTTACAGCAAACCCTGAGTAATGACAAATTCAATACAAAAATAGCTTAATCTCAGTACTTAGCTTTTAAGATCAGCAAAATATAATATCAAAAATACAAATTTAAACAAAGAATAAACAACAATTTTGATACGAGCCCGTAGCAAAGTGGATGAACTAAGGCTGCTCAGCCCCGCCTCAGAAATTGTGGCCGCCTATAGAAAATTTTCAATCTTGGTTGTAAGTCATTGTGAACTGTCAGTCAAGGTAGGAACCGGGACATCAGACCTTTTTTACTAAGCAGCTGGAAAAGCGGTCTAGCGCGGGGATCGAACGCTCAGCCTATAGATCCTTAAGCGAGCACTCTACCACTGCGCCACGTATCCCGCCTCTCCAACTGCGTTTTTCGTCGACTATATATGTCGACCGTACAACACAATGTGCATTGCATTTATTGCATATGCACCAGGACAAGCATGTCCCACATGCTTACATGCCCTTATTTTCAACAAGGTCGTCCCTTGACCGTCTATCCTATTTTCGACTGAATACCGTGTTCATGGCGCGGCAGTTTACCATTGCGCTCACGGCGTGGCCCCCATGTCAGTCAAGGTAGGAACCGGGACATCAGACCTTTTTTACTAAGCAGCTGGAAAAGCGGTCTAGCGCGGGGATCGAACGCTCAGCCTATAGATCCTTAAGCGAGCACTCTACCACTGCGCCACGTATCCCGCCTCTCCAACTGCGTTTTTCGTCGACTATATATGTCGACCGTACAACACAATGTGCATTGCATTTATTGCATATGCACCAGGACAAGCATGTCCCACATGCTTACATGAACCTTTATATGCCCCTCCTGCAAATTTTTGAGCTCCCCCCTAGCAAGGTGAGCTGGCTACGGGACTGTTTTGATATGAGTTTGGTCGAAAACAGTTCGCAAAATTATTAAACAATACAACCTTTATACTCACGAATAAGAGAGTATGAAACGATGCGTCCAGTGAGCGTGACATTAAAATGCAGAACTGAGACACGATGGAGAGATAGCGTTGTGATACGCTCAAATCTCATTGGTTGGTTTAAATGATAAATTTCAATTGGTGCACTATATTTGTACAGTTTGATTGGTTGATATCAATTTGTAATGTTCACATTTTGATTTGATTGGACAGTCGATTTCAGTAAGAAACGTCGCTGTCGAAGCGGGGCCGAAACTGTGCGGGGAGAGAGGTGGCAGAATGTTGCCAACATACGGATATCTCCAACCTTGTGGCCTATAAAAATATAACGAAAATTTGTTTAGCCTTCTGTATCAATCCGCTCTATTCCGTAGCCAGCTCACCTTGCTATGGGGGGCTTAATATTTTTCATGAGGGTCAGTAAAGGGTTTTCAATAACTTATAAGCAAGATTGAAAATTTTCTAGAGTGGCCAAAATTTTTCCAGGGTGGGGGCTGAGCCCCCCTGCCCCCCCCCCCCCCTTAGCTAAGTTCCCGAATCCTCCTATTTCCAGCAATAACTTCTGGTTGACGGCCAAATTGAAAAATGTGTAAAAAATTAACGTTCAGGTTTTCGATTTCTAACGCTTAATTGAATTGGCTCATCTGTTCCTAATTCATATATCATTGCAGTGTACTGTAACTTAAATTGTAGACGAGTAAAACTTGAAATATGAGCGAAAACGTGCCGTTGAAATTTGCTGAAAAGTGACCAATTTAGCGAAACAAAACGGTTCCATATTACGGTATACTTGTCTGAAATCAGGTATACGCCATACATCTCATATTTGTGTGAACACTCAAAAAATATTAAGCTGAGTCGAAAATTGACAGATGATTCAACGAAAAATTGTTGTACCAGACCAAATCGATAGCGTTGCTTGGTTAAACCCAGTTAAAATGCAAATGGTCGCAGGTGGAGTCAAATCATTGGTTACTCGGCGTATTTGTTATACATTGGGGAATTTTAAACAGTGAAGTAATATTCGATACTGTAGATATATTGCGATAATAAAGCTTTAAATGTTTCGATGTTGTAAGGGAAGATATACGCTCAGCAAACGATAGCTACTATAACGCTACTCAAGTCATAGATTATAGATTTGAAATTTTCAAGCTACAAGGTAGATTATTAAGCAATTAAAACAATAATTTGATACAACTGTTAAGGAATAAGATTGACTTGTAGAAAATACAAGCCAAAAACATGCGGCGGAACGATCCGATAGCATCACCTTTTAGGAGTATAGTATAAGAAGGCAGTAGGTGACAATTGCACTGCGATGCAACGACAATAGTTCTTAGGTTCATTTAGGCTTTAAATCGGTCGTAATCGTTTCGTAAATGGTAATTTGTTTTAAGCCCTATTCACACGTGCATGTTTTTGCAGCACAAAATTGCATGTGTGAATTGCACGCGCAAGTTTGATCACAAAGCAGCTTTGAAGCTCTTGCAGCTGCAAATTATTCACTGGAATTAATGCAATTGAATTTAATTCACACCTGTGAACGCAGTTGCAAATCGCTTGAATTTCTTGCACCAATAGTTGGATTGGCCAATCAGAATGTTCCTTTGAAAATATTTGTCAATATTTCGCGCTTATTGCAGCTGCAAATTCTCGCTGTAAATAAAACTTGCACGTACGAACGCGGCTTTAAATAAACTGTGTAAATCAAAAAGACAGCTAAAAGCGACCGCACATTGCCAAAAATGAAATGTTACAAAAATTACTAAAAATTTGACTTGTACATCCCAAAAATTGTAAAATTATTACCGAACATAAAAAAATAATTAAAAATAGAAATTTGACTAATTTCCAAAAACCAAATCCTTCAGTTTGCAGACACTTGATCGCTTTTATGGTCAAGATATTAACGTTTTGTAGTTATATTTATTACGAGTCAATAAGCGTTATACAGTGATCCAAGTATATACGACGCCTGGACCCCTACTGGTAATAATACGTAACGAAATGGTAGTTTGCAGTGAAAATTGCAAAAGTGTAAATTGTGCACGCACAGCATGTTTAAACGACTGTCAAACGCTATCATCTGCGTGCGACATGTAACAGTTAATGGATAACCGAATGGTAATTTATTGTCACCGATGGTAGACGATTTATCAAAAACATTTTGGAATAAATATTTGCAAATTCAGTTAAAAGAAATATGAAATTTTGGTAAAACAAGTGGCCCTTATTCTCAAATGCGTATATCTCTGATCATCAGTTAGCGATAGGTTTTCCAACTGAAGAACATCTGCAATTGTAGATTAGAGTATAATTGGTAAATATGTACGGCAAATTAAACGCGAACAAAACTTTACCATGCACTGGTTTCAAAGTTAAAGGTCACATCATCAACTGGTGATTCGTGCCACTCATATTTCAGAATACGGGCTACGCTAAAACATTTATCAGTCGTTAGTAGACTAAATATGCCTATTGCTAAAAAGCGAATTACTTCTGGTATATTAACCGTTTATCACATGAATATTTTCTATTTCATCTGAGACCTACTTTTATGTTAGGATTCGAACTCCAGTGACTAGTGGGAGGCGTTTATCATCACCACTCAGCTATAGGAGCTTGACGCTCGAGCCCGAGGGGCTCTCACGTCTTCTGGTGATTTAGTACTATGTATACGTGTTGCAAATGTCAAACACGGGGCGATGTATATTATTTAACGTATATCCACTGCGCTGAGTTGCCCATAGTCAACCCTATGTGAGATTTGGTGAATCCCAATTAATAGACAAATCCGTTTAGACTTTAAGACGTAATTTAACCACGAAATACGATCCAGGCATCCGTAAAGTCCTACATAAATCGGTTCCAACCATTGGAATCCATATGGATGTATAAAAATATATATAAATATATTTGTAAATATATATTCAGATATATAAATAGGTAGATATGTGGATATATAAAAATAAATAGAAATATTTTTGTAAATATATATAAATATTTATATATTAAGAGCAAAGTTTAGCTTAAATATAAAAGTATTGTTGCAGTGATGAGAACGCCTTACAGACAAATTTTTGCGTTTCGTGCACTTCTGCGGTAAATTTTAAAACGTATCTTTACACAGATTTTACGGTTATTAATTCGATAAATTGTCAAATCAAATCTAAAAGGCAGTTGACATTATAAATGAAAGTATAACACAATCGATGCGACAGTGTAAAATGTTATATCGAATCGTTGTCTCGGTTGCTCAAACGCAGTGAAACTGAAATTAGCCTCAGGCCGTATTAAAGTATTTAAAGAAAGCTTGCGAAAACGCTAAGTACAAAAATACCAGGTCAACTTTACAACTTATATTCAGTGAAATGTCCCTTTAATACTGGCAAGCATCGCTTTCTAAATAGCATAGATAACAAGCCGAATGGTGACCATAATGCCTTCGACCCATGCATAGAACAGAGCCTGAACAGTAGTATATGCATATTCCTAAACCTTAGCCTAAGCCTGAAGCGTAAAGATGAGCGTATTCCTAAGCCGAAGCCAAAGCAAAAAATAAGTCTAAAGCTTAAACTGACTCTATTACAGCGGCGCCGAAAAACGATCCAGCCCTGTTCTATACATGGGCCATGCCTTCTATAAGTTCGAAATTCAAAAACCTACAGAACTATTACACTGTAAGAGCTGTCTAAACACTAGTAATAATAATAATGTTAATATGTTTGATTAATAAGTATTTTAGGTTAAAGTGAAATACGCAGTCAATATATCAATGCAAAACGTGTCAAATTGGTCAGGCGCCGAACGTATGCCCGGGGTTTTTGTGAAACGTGCCTGTATAAACATCGGTATTATATTACTCTCATTGGGCGCCTTTTCTCTCAAATGTGCCCCCAACAACGTGCGTAGCTTCAAAATAGTCACAGTATACTCGGTTCGCTGGCGCGTTATTATGTTGCGTAACAGAAAATCGAACACTGGGACAGCAAGCAATTGCTGACGGCACTCAATTAAGATATTAACCGTCAAAATTAAACTTTGACAGTTTTCAAACGAACAAAACCTGGCAGACTTAATCAACAGTTGGAGCCGGGGCGAAGTGAAGATTATGTCGCGTTTATTGGTTAATTCCAAACAATTAAATACCGGAAATTGATTTGAAATGTGTTTGAGGAAACGGTTCAATTAATTATCAACAAATATTGCTGATAGAGAACTTTTAAGTTTAAGAATTTGTTTTGGCCTAAAACAGTTATAATCTAAGCCTGTATTCTCAACTGTGTGTAGATTACCAGTTGCTGATAGGTCTTGTAACTATTGAATCAACGAATGATAACGTTTGAAATTGCATGCACATTTGTTGTATTCAATTTAATTATGTTCAAATTTGGTCGTCTGCAATTACAGTAGTTCGTTTGTGTGAAAGCCTTTTACTAAACTGTTGATAGGTGCTATATGCCTTTGAGAATATGCGCCATTGAGTTTACACTCTCCTAAACTAAAATAGCAGTTCAATTTGTGCCAGTACATGCTTGCGTTATAAACCGTTTAAACTTGGAATCAATTCAGCGATGGCGAATCAGTTGCTGACACGTCTGCTTAGTAAAAAGTAATTGAAAGACGTATCGCTTCGTGAATTGATGCGTACATTATACTGCAATAATTACCCTGATTTTCATTCAGAAATAAGGATAACTTACGTCGGGGGCGGGCGATGAATCTTATTCAAAGAATGCTCTCAAGCCTCAGTACCGTTTAGGATGATTTGACACAATAAAAAACACAGTCTAAAATAATAATATACCAACTAAAGTTTTAACTCGTAAAAAAATTTTGAAATGAGTCAAAAACAATTGTAAGACGTTGATGGGCAAGAGTTAATACAGCGGTGGTCGTGTGCTGCTACGGTTACGACGTATAATTATGTAATATTGCAATTTTTAAAAAATCTGCAAAATGGAACACATTTCGTATAAATCATGAAGTTCATGTGTCAGTTTTGGGCTGTGTTTGATTGTGAACATTAAGGATTGTAACAGTTTGAATTTTAAATTTAACAAAATATCCGGTGGAAAAAAATTCAAAAATTACCTATGAACGAACAAATTATGAACTCAGTGCCGGAGCAGCCACCCCCGGCCCGCCCCGTCCCTCATACACCCACCATTTGGGGAGCACCCATCCCTAAAGCAGCCCTCACCGTAACCGATTGAAACAAAAATCGCCGAAGTTTTAAAATGCGTCTGGCTTCTCGGTCGATTCGCTCGCAAGTTTGGGGTATTAACTGAATGTTTTACTTCGTTTTTTGGCAGAAAATTATGTGTTATATACGTATATTGCAACTTAAAAAACGTGAATGACATACGCCGCCGATCATGTCTATATTCGCCACTGGGTTGAACTCAAAAATCTAAAAGCTAACCAGCTTCATTGTCGTGTTAAACCATTAGCCGCCTATATAATATACAAATAAGTGTTGCAAAAAAAATTTTAAAGTTAAAATAAACAAACCGCAAATTTTTATCAAGAGTCTAAGGTTGGAGTCAATTATTTCCTGCGGAAAATTTGTGTTTGCGAGTTTGATTCGTTATACTTGACAGTGTTTTTCTAATATTAATTAAATGAGCATGAAAATGTTGCCTAAGCCTAAGCCTAAACCTAAGCCTAAACCTAAGCCTAAGTCTAAGTCTAAGCCTAAGCCTAAGCCTAAACCTAAGCCTAAGTCTAAGTCTAAGCCTAAGCCTAAGCCTAAGTCTAAGTCTAAGCCTAAGCCTAAGCCTAAACCTAAGCCTAAGTCTAAGTCTAAATCTAAGCCTAAGCCTATGCCTAAGCCTAAGCCTAAGCCGAAGCTTAAGCAAGTGCGGATTTACCTAAACTAAAATATACTAAACTTGCAACACAAGTTTCCAAAACAAATTGTTTCCGCAACTCCAAAAAAGTTACATTATTTTAAAACATTTGGCTTCAAGGACAAACACAATTTTTTACAACTAAATCGTATTACCGCGTTATAAAAGCGTATCATAATTCACGCTGTGAATAGCATTAGTAACATTCAACTGCAGTATGGGAAAATTGCTGTATTTGGTAACAAATGGTAAAAATGTTTCATTGGTACAACAATATCGCATGTCCAGTCGATACCAATAAGAAATATAAGTGTCATGGACAATCCTAAAAAAGTTTTATGATAAAATTTAAAACATTCGTCAATGTTACTGTTTAAGGACCGTAACAGTAGATTAAGCGTATTCTTAAGCCTAAGCCTACGCGTTGCAAAAGTGTGTTCCTAAGCCTAAGCCGAAGCAAAAAATGTAATCTAGAATGTAAGCCTACTTTTTTATAGACCCACCAGAAACCTGGACGTTCCTAAAAGTAACATGGGCCAAAACATTTAATGCAAAAATGCACTGGACTCATACTCGCTTCATTTGCATGATTTTTCAACTGCTCTGTATGTCTTTTTACGCTTGTTCACAAACCATTAATTGAACGTAGATTGGAAGGTTCGACTGTGGACTCTAAACTCGCCTCACTCGACTTGTGTCGATATTCTGGTTTAGAATTTCGTTTGTCTCGCCTAACACGAATCAAACTAAAATTTTCCATTAATAGTAGTGTAAAAGTTGCCTTTATCTTGTCATTAGCTTAGTTCGTGAGCTTTTTTCACTGGCTACTGTATATCTAACGCCCCCAAATTAGAAGTTTCTAGGTTCAGTGAAACTTTTCTGTCGAGTCAGACCATATGAAGTGAACTCGAATGGACTCAGGTGTAAACACATAATGCACGCTTAGGAGTGTTGCGTTCAAAAATGTCTATTGTCGAAACATTGATATTCCGGTAATAAATCCGGTAATTTTTCACCGGAATTTTCCGGTATGTTCTGTATTGAAAATTTTTCGCATTTGAAAATTTAAGAACAACTTGCATATTATACTAACTTATTTCTCTAAAATTACCCGAACGTGTATTGCCAAAATTTTCAATTTGTGCCATACTCTATAATTTATCATATGTTTCCACATACTGCATTTGTTTCAGGATTTTAGCATTCCAAATGGTGTGTTTACAGCATTAAAAGCGATAAAATCGAGTTAAAAAGAAATTTTTCGGTAACAAGTATTTTTATTTTCTGGTTCCGGTTTCAGTTCCGGTATTTTATAATTCCGGTTGCACCTTGGGTTTGACCCGTGTTCAGATGCCATGGTCTGTGTGCGACCCTTTGTCCACCAGTGAAATTAACGTCAGCTTAACGTGAATGATTAGTCACGATTTCTTTCTGCACAAACTGTATTTTCAGCCAAACTTCATTGAGTAACAAATAACAAATTATTTCACACAAAATTTTCAGTAAACACAATTATAGCTTTCTATTGTCCAAGCTGCCAACTCCCTAAACCAATGAGAACCATTTGCTCTGAGTCAACTGCAATTTACTAAAAAAATGTAGCCTATCACAGCAAGGCGTCCTCTGTTCGAGGTATTTCGTGCTATGATACAATGTTGGAAACATGCTTATACTTGGATTTAAGCTTAAACTATGTGTAATGCTATAGCCAGTGCTGGAGCAGGCAGGGGTGGCGGCTTCCCCCACAATTCGTGGGTAGGCGCCCCCAAACCCGCGAGCGAAGTGAGCGAGAAGCCACACGCATTTTAAAAATTAAGCTGTTTTTGTTTCAACGATTTAGGTTGGGGACACCTTTAAGCGCGGGTCCTTACCAAATGGGGGTATAGGGATGGCTGCTCCGGCCGTGGCAATAGCATATTAAAGCCAGGGCATACATAATTCTAAGATCGTTTGAATTGTGAACGTAAAAACTCTGCCTAAAAATCCAAGGCTCAAACATATTTTTCGAAAATCGACCCGCAGTTTTGCAACCATAGATATTTCCACTTCTCAGGAATCATTGTTAACCCCCTCTGCTAATATGCTAGCTTCTGCGCCACTGTGTCAGTGTATATAGTGTATACCATTTTGATCAATAAACAAACGGCCGAGGAAAACAAACTTCAGATGAACCATTTGCATTCACAACATTTTGAGCCACGGAATTGCTGGTGAAACGAGAACACCAACCTTCTCTCTGTACATTCGCTATTTGCGAAAAAACAAAACACTCGCAGCAAATATTGATCAAGAACAAACGTTACTGACTTATATGACGCGTGGGAATTGTTACAAAACAATAGGTTTATCTAGCGCCCAGAGGGGGGGCGGAGGGAAGCCCCAAAAAAAAAAACAAAAAAAAAAACCCAAAAAAAAAACAACCGCCTGTGCTTAAAATTCACACAAAATTTAAAACAAACATAGAAAAACTGAATATAAAAAGCGAATCTGATAGTGAAATGTATTAGAAATCAAATTGTGTAAAAATACCAGGAGATATACGACACAAAATTACTACAACCTACACGGTTTTAGGATACGAAATGCCTAAATTTGAGATTTCTTAGATGAAAAATATTTAAATATTTGAACTTTTGAGCCCTTCCGAGCATAGCCTTAGGCCATGGCATCAGGTTTCCGAAAAGACTAACATAGCCTAAAGCCTAAAAAAGTTATGTCCGGTAAGTACACTTTGTTCAGTTCTTTTATAAGTTGTTTGATTTACATATTATTGTATCTACAGAAATCATGTGCTACTAAAACATAGAATTAAAATTGGTGAATAAGCTAAAAATATGAATCACATAAAAAACATTGATGGATAAATATTGCAGACTGCTCAACTATTGCCATATCACAATAATGTCGGCCAATGTAAAGAACACGGGCGGAACAGTATTATGAGCATAAACTAAAGACTAAGACTAGCCCTAAGCCAAAACTTAAGAATGAGCATATTCCTAAACGTAAGCCTAAGCCTAAACCTAAACGCAAGAATGAGCATATCACTTAGCCTAAGCCTAAACCTAAGCAAAGCAAAAAAAATAGTCAAAAGCTTAAACTAACTTTTTTCTAGTCCCACAGAAAAACGTTCCGCCCCTGATCTTTACATGGGCCGTAGTGTCAAACATTTTCCATGACCACAAAACCCTAAAAACGGTTTCTAAAAATTGAAACGTACCAGGAGTTTACGCGTTAAATGTTATATCTTCTAAATGTTTCGTTGCAGTTGCCTGCTGAAATAAACAGCTTTCGGCCCACAATTCCACATGAATCGGGTAATATATTATGGTTTCGAAAATGTCCACAATTTGTTTAGAAATACTTATTAGTTGACGTCTTAGATAAGTTGTTGCCAACTGCCATAAAAACGTGCTCATGAGATATGATTTATGAATAAAGTTTTTATCAAATGACACACGTTTCAAAATATATATTACCACTGGGCCAGTTGTTAATGCTGCCAGCTAATCGCGCACGTAGCCGGAGGGAGGCAGGGGGCTCCACCCACCTGAAAAAATTTTGACCCCTAGAAAGTTTTCAACCTTGCTTGTAACTCATTGAAAAACCCTTGAATGCCCCTCTTGAAAATTTTTAGCCCCCCCCCCCCCCAGCAAAGTGAGCTGCTACGGGCTTGCTTGATTACAAGTTGTGTAAAAATTGTGTTTTACGGCTGTCGTCAAGCAGATTGGTTATATGCTTGTTCCGAGCTGAAACATGCAAATTTCAGCTGCAGGCTTAAAATTCAGATTTTAACACAACGCTACACATTGCAATCAACGACACAAAACTTTACGTTGAATCCAACGTTCAACTCAACTCGGTATATCGCTGTAAACGAGGTGTAAAATTTTAAACGTGGATTGAGTTTAAAACGAAAAACGAGTTTATAAGTTGAATTTGACAATCAAACTTAATTTAAAGTAAACAGCCATACGCTAAATGTGTGTTGCATTTATCACCAGATGACAAATCATACCAGGATGTGTATTTGAACAGAACAAAAACTGTGATATCCACTGCCCTGAAAATCCCCACATAAATACAGGTTGACTCGAATGCCAAAAATTTGCTAATTTTAATCGTCAATTATTGTTTGGTTAATAAACTACAAGACCTATCATTAACTGGTAATTGATGCTACGTACATTTAAACGGGCGGTTCAACACTTCAAACAATAAAAAATTAGGATGATTTTAGAAGTGAAATAGGTATTTCTAAATTCGGCTTCAGGTTCGTCCTGGCCTAAACCTGGATTGAGTGTTGAATGCCTAAACGTAGCCGTTGCAGAAGTGATGCTATGAATGTGGTTTAAATCAAGTTTTGCAACTTAGTCGCCTATGTGGAATATCCGATTTATAAACGTAGTTTGTATATTTGAACTCTAAAACAAAATTACATGCGCTTGAACAAAGTAGTTAATTGTACAAGATATCTGTCACAAAATGTGACCTTTACAAGCATTCGGCCAATGTAACGAACAGGGGCAGAATAGTATTATAAGCATATTCCTAAGCCTAAGCTTAAGCCTAAGCGTAAGCCTAAGCCTAAGCTTAAGCCTAAGCATAAGCGTACGATTGAGCATATTCCTAAACCTAAGCCTAAGCCTAAGCTCAAGCCTAAGCATAAGCGTACGATTGAGCATATTCCTAAGCCTAAGCCTAACCCCAAGACTAAGCCAAACAAAAAATTAGTCTAAAGCTAAAACTTACTCTTTTCTAGTCCCACAGAAAACCGTTCTGGCCCTGATATTTACATGGGCCAAGCATTCTATTTTGACATTAAACCAATATGGGAACGGAAACAAACTTTTGGGTGTAAAATTCTAAATATTTTCTTTAAATCGTTAGCAAACATGCCACAGTTCAAAAATACACAACGAAAAATGTTTGATTCGTACAGAAAACCAACCAACGAAAAAAACTGCTTACCAAATAAATGTATAGAGTTTCGCGGGTACAAGCTGGAACATCCCTAGAAATAGAGCAAACCGCGTAGTACCCGCAAGCCATTGGGACCGGAAGACCGTTTGTACCCTGTACGAGTAGTAAGATTTTTTTATGTCGCGTTAGCATATTTCGTTCGAAACTTTTTGACGTCTATGATCCACAAGGTTAAACCGTCACATTTGTTCTGTATCCCCGGAAATTTAAGAACAAAATACAACCTATTGTATATCCACCCCTCCCCCTTTGCGAATACCCACCCATGTTTGTGTGGATAAATAGAAAAATGGTACTAAGGCATACCCGAATTGCAAAGTTGGTTTGTGAAATTAATACTTGGACAAAATCGAACAAAAACAATGTCACATTGAGTAAAACTGTCCGCTGTTGGTTTTGTTAATATTAAATATTTCAGTTGTTTATTTCATAATTAATGTTTTTCGAATTGGGTTACAACAACGCTTGTCAAACCATAAAACAATAAATTGAATTAACCAATCGCTGACGACTATTAAACGTCGACTTGACGTCTCTATAAGTTTGACCAAAAGTGCATAACAACAAGAGTGTGCGGCTTTTGGGCTCCCGCATTGTACAAAATGTACCACCGGGCATTGTGTTTTTGACCGACTTTCCCTCTTGTATAAAGGAGGGATTGCTATCACATGAATATCCCTTGATTAAACTGTAACGGGAGCATGTTTGACACTGCATACGTAAAGTGACATGGTTCGCACCGCGTTATACCCCCCTGTAAATATAGGGTGAGTAACGGAAAAACGCAACGCGTGCCGGGTTCATTCTTTTCTACACAGAATATACCCAGTTGAACACTCTTGTTATTTAAATAGTGGTGTCATCCACTATTGGTTTGATCAGTGTAAAAACTATTATTAATATTGTCATTTCTTATTTTAACAAATGATAAAACGAATCCCGATAACTCGTGGCGTTGATGAAAGGATTATTTCGTTTGTTGTGTTTATTGTATTAAACTTAGGTTAAGCATTGAACCAACGAGAAAAACAAAATCGAACATTTTGTGTGATTAATTTTCAATTGGACGGTCAGAATCGGGCAGATTAGTAAAACAGAAATTAAATTAAAATACTTAATTATCGATTGGTCGATAAATCGTTACTACTCAACCAATACAATTAAGTTTTACAGCGACACTGTCAACGGAGCAAATAATTTGTGTTTTTGGCTTACAGGACTCTTGCAAACTTTGGCCCGTGTAAAGTACAACGGAGGAACGGTTTGCTGTGCGACTAGAAAAGAGTAAGCTTAAGCTTTAGACTAATTTTATTTGCTTGGTTTAGGCTTAGGTTTCAGCTTAAGAATATCCTCGTTCACACGCTTAGGTTTAGGCTTAGGCTTAGGAATATACTTGTAATACTGTTCCGCCCTTGTTCTTTACATTGGCCCAAACCTTTAACCGAAGTTTTCGAATTTTCCACATTCAAACATGGCTATAGGTTTACAATTATACGTTAGGTTGACTTAGCCTTGTGCCTGGTACACAATTCATCTGACCATTACCAAATCCGACAAGCACAGATTACAACTCATGTCTGTAAAAAATATTACGCGACAAAATTTAAGGATGACATAAGCAAATATATTATTCGTATTTTTCCAATCACTACAACTTTTAGTTGATGCACAAATGATGTTTACTGTTAATACGGCAAACCCCCTTAAAAATTAAACGTCGCATTTAAAAAACGAGCTATTTCCGACACTCGATCCCGTTTTGTGACAAATTACAAGTTAGGAACTCGAAATTTTGGCGTTAATTGACTATCATTTTGTATCGTTGTAATAAACATTTTTTCGATGACTCTTGCGAACGCTTTTACTCGAGTCTACTCCGACCATCCAAAAATGTCATCGCATCGGTCGCTGGGACAAGTGGTGGCGAAACTCAAGCTTTTATGTGCTTTAATTTTTGAATGAGTTCCGCAAATAAAAATTAGCCAAATGTATACAACAGGACCGGATCGTTTTCCGGCGGCGGGCCTGTAATAGAGTTAGTTTAAGCTTTAGTCTAACTGTTTCGCTAGGCTGGCCTATGCACTAGAGTTAGGCTTAGGCTTAGGAATATGCTTATACAACTGTTGCGGTCCTGTTCTATACATGGGCCAAAAAATGAACGATAATTGATTCAATTGAAACAGCTGCAGATTATGCCTGGTTAGTAAAATTTGGTTCGTTTGAAGCGTTTCAATTATTCCGCTTTCAAAAAAGCAAAAAAATGTGTTATATCAACAATGAATGACATTTCGTCTATGTTCAAATTGACAATTAACTTTCAGTACAGACGACAGTTTAGCGAATGGTTTAAGTAAAATTGAAACAAAAGCGTTTATAATTCAAATGTACCTACAACACAGCAGGGTTCCATCCGGAACGTAATTTTGTCGGGATCGAAATTGCAACCGGAATTAAGTTTGCTCGTCTGAACCGGAATCGGATCTTTAGATTTCGGTTTTATTCCACAGCTTACACAGCATTATCTCAGTGTAAGCGTTCAGTGGCAAGGTATAATTCTCCAAAATAGGAAGTTTTGCAATTCGTTTTCTGTCTTTTTAATTGCCTTAAATCAAAGTGGAACATAAGTTTAAATATGTAATAATTTTGGTCGACAAACACACGACACTAAAAATGCCGGAAATCCGGCCGGCATCAGAATCACACTCCGTCGGAATCGAAATCGGAATGCAAATTTTGTCGGAATTTCAGCCGGAATCGGAATTCCGTTCCAACTGTGCAACACAGCCAGTAGAGAACCAATTTCAAAACATTATTCAAGACATCGTTGGGGTCCTATATTAATTTGGAACCATCAAACTCCGCAGGGCATCCATTACGTTAATTTGGACACCATTTGTTTGCCTCCCACCAAGCACTGCAGATCAGAAGTGAAATTCGTTACCCAAGTAAGCGACACCAAATTATTCACTGGCAGATGCCGTCGATCAGAAAATGTTTAAAAATGTCGGATATTTAATATGTTTTGTGTAGTTTTTTTTGTAAACTTTTTATTATTCTTTATTTATATTTAAAGTGACAATAAAAGTGATTAATATTGAACCGGATGAGATTAATAACAATTAAAGCATAAGTAACACATGTGCGGGCCAATGGTAAAGCTTGAAAATAACTCATTGCAACTAAAATTGCAATATATTTACATTCAAAGTGTCTATCTGGTTACTGCATTAAGTCAACAGATGTGAATGGTGTTGTTGACACAGGATCTGGACACTGCAGCGTTTGTAAACTTTTAACCTATTTTACCATCCCGGTTTCAAATTTGCTACAAATTGGCCAAAAAACGCACGATATTAATTTTCAAACACGAAATACAAACTTAAAATACCTTACAATAATTGATTCGACAAAATCTGGTTGTTTAAATTCGTTTTGCGAATTTTCCATCTGAACCCAGTTAAGAACAACTTACTGTCAAAATATAATAACACACATTCCGTTGTGTTAAAAACATTGAAACAAGTTTGTTTCAATTTTAAAATATTGAGAAATCTTTTGTTGTTTGAGAATTTGTTTGTTTTAAATACTTAAAAACTGTAATTCCAAGCGTACAGCAACAAACAAACGAATGCTTTGGAAATGACCGTAAAAAGGATTTACTTAGCACATAAAATAGCAATTGCACAAAGGGCCAATGTTACTTTAAGCGGCGTAACGGTAGATTAAGCGTAGTCCTAAGCCTAAGCCTAAGCGTTGCAAAAATGTGTTCCTAAGCCTATACCTAAGCAAGAAATGTAATCTACAATCTAAACGTACTCTTTTATGGACCCACCAGAAACCTGGACGCCCCTTAAAGTAACATGGGTCGCACAAAGCATCAGTAGCGGAGTATACAGTTTACATTTCAGCTTAAACAGCAAAATTGTCCTTCAAGAAGTATTGCAAATATGAGTAAAAGTGGTTGCAAGTTAATTTTCTGAGTAAATGAACAAATAAATTTGAAATTCGCTAAATATTTCATGATTAGGATTAACATACGTTTCATTTTAAATATAAATGTACTGTTTGATTATACTTGTGGCAACTTTGACTTGTAATCGGCATCTCTGTCAGTCTAAGTATGAACAGCGACTTCAAACCTTTTTTTAACTAAGCAGTAGGGGGAAAAGCGGGTTTACGGGTGGTTTCGAATTACCGGCACTCTGTGTGTCAGGCAGATGTTGTTATTACTGCGCCAAACAGTCCGCATGACCAACTACTTTTATCGTTGACTAGATGTGCCTCCCGTATTCTGCCGGCATGCATACAATACAATATGCATTGCATTGCAAATGCAGTAGGACAAGCATGTCTCACATGTTTACGATTGTAAGTCATAGCCTATGATGCGAAGATATTTGAGTCAAAGTTTTTAATTTAATTTGATTCTGTACTTAAACATAAAATAAATTGAAAGTTTCATAATGGGCGTAAATTTTTAGACGAGTAAAATTTCTCTTATTTTTAAGAACATAAGTAATCTTATTACAAATTTGGCAACCATAAATTTTTTGTTCAAAACGGTCGCACGTAAGTCACCAGTATCAAACTTAAATAGAAATTTCGACTAATCTTAGAATTGAATCTAAGTCATATGTCTCTACAACCCAGCCATACTGTCTATGTTTAGAAATATGTTAAAAACAATAAACAAAATCGTACGTTTGTAATAAACAATACAGAAAAATTCAAAAATACGCAAATCCATGGCTGCGTAGATTCAGTGGTTAGAGCAACAGGCCTGTAATCCATACATCATGGGTTCGAGCCCCACCGCATCCGCAGCAAAATTTTCGTGAAGGGCTTTATATCGTACTGCTTAATTTAGAATTATGTATGTGTATGTATGTATGTATGTATATAATTAAAAATTACCAAGGATTACTTAAATTTATGTTTAAAACTAAAAATAAGATGTTCTTGAAAGCTTATTAAAAACTGTCAAAATCTGTAATAAATACGTTTCTTGGTTCTGATGGCAACCAATAAATCTTTGGACAACCAACCATTGCTAATTTGGCCAATGTTACTTTAAGTGGCGTAACAGTAAATTAAGCGTATTCCTAAGCCTAAGCCTAAGCCTAAACCGTTGCAAAAATGTGTTCTGAAGCCTAACCTAAAGCGTTGCAAAAATGGGTTCCTAAGCCTAAGCCTAAGCCTAAGCAATAAAATGTAATCTAGAGTCTAAACCTACTCTGTTATGGAACCACCATTAGGTTAGCTTAAACTGAAAATATGTAAGAATTTAAATAAGTTTTAAGCGTAAAGCAACCTGTGGGTTTACTTAATCAAGAAAGTTACTTCAATACTGCTGGATTACCTTAAGCTTAAATCAAGTAAGTTTAAGCTTTTAGAGAGTAATAGTTAATATGTAAGTACCGAAATCAACGAAAAAACTTTACAAATTTCGCGTGCAAAAAGGATTAGAATTAATATATGAAACAACATTTTTAAGTATTAAACGTGAAAGCTAAACTACTGACTTTTTACGTAGCAAAAATAAACGCAACACCTGCCCGTGTATGAGACGGACCTAATTTATGCTTTGCAGATGGAAACAACTTGGCACAATGTGTTGTCTGATGTTGCAAATATATAAATATTGCAAAAAATTGGCCAGTTTCTGCTAGCAAATTCGAATATATTTGTGTAAAATTTGGTTTTCCAAACTGTAAAATACTAAATACAAATATAAGCAGTGTCAATAAAATTAGAAAATACGCGATTTATTATAACTACAATTCAAATATATACAATTCAGTGAATTTACTTTAATTTTAGATATTTCGATGCAATCAAACTTTAACAGAGTAAAAATAGCCAACGAATCAGAGGAGTACCGAGGCAAACTACAGATGGTTATGCTCCTATCGAAATTAGGTTCAGCGCTGCCGTATCAAGACACAGCCTAGTTGAACCCTCGTTAACGGATTATCATTGCCAATTGGGTAAATTTTAAACTACGAGGGCTTACCAATGCCACTGAAGCCTAAGTGTAAGCTTAATCTTAAGCCTAAGTGAAAATATCACAGCTTATATATGTGTTCCAGTGTATAAGCCACTATAATTAATATGAACCATTAACTGTACTTGAAAAATTAGCAATACAATCATGTTTTGAGTACCCTGGCAGAACCAGATCAAGTTCCTCAGTAGTAAATTACTGATAATAATTTACGCAAGAGTCAATACCGGCGTGAGCATACAGCACTTCAGGGCGCGTGGCTCGAGGTTGTCTAGCAGACATCGGACAACTAAATAATTTGAGCATCCACTCTGCTCTCTGAAAACAAAATTTATAACTTAAATATCAGTTTAAGTAAAACTTAAATGGCTGGACGGACTAACTAAACTGGAATTTTGAGTTTTGCTTAAACTAACGTGTTTTTTAAGTTTAGCACGACTTTAAGTAAACTTAGGTTTAGTTTATGAAATAAGTGCAGCTAAGAAGTGTATCAGAATTCGTTCAGTTTAACGAAAACTGAAAATATGTAAGATTTTAAATGAGTTTAAGTGTAAACCACCTGTCGGTTAGTTTAGTTAGTCTAAAAAGATAGTTTACTACTGATGGATTAGCTTGACCTGAAATCAAGTTATTTTAAGCCTTTAGAGAGCCAAAATGTTTTGTTTCGGCTCATAAAACTGCAAAATTTCCGTACGCCCAACTCAGGGGCGTCCGCAGAAATTTGCGTTCGAGGGGCACCGAATAATTTTGGAGCACCACTACAGTTGCAACTTAAGACTGTCTACTTCTAGACCAAGTCAATCTAGAGGGGCTACCAGCCAAATTTGGGGGGATAGCGAACATGGCCACCAATGCCGTCTGCGAGGACGCCCGTGGCCCAACTCTAAATTATTTTAGCCCCCTAACAAGTTGGGTACTGCTACAAGCCTTCGCCTTATCATTATGTGCCAATTGCACATTTACGTCCTAAAGGTATTGTTTCATACAACCAAAAATTGTAATTTACACTGCACGCTTATCACAGAAGTTATCAAAAATTAATGATAAAACTTTGTTTAATATTTGACCAACCAAAACTTTTCACTTCATGAAATACTTTCGTTTTTGTCGTCAAAAATAAACATTTTTCGTGTAAAAATCGTTGTAAATTTTCATGGTTTGCTTGGTTAAAAATGATGCAAATATTTTGTTTGTGAAAAGATTACAATCTATCAAAGATCACATTGTAATGATAACGCAGTCGAAATATTTAATTATAGCGGCCCATGTATAGAACAGCGCCGGAACAGTAGTATAAGCATATTCCTAAGCCAAGCGTATGGATGAGCCTATTTCTAAGCCTAAGCCTATGCCTCAGCCTAAGCAAAAAAAAATAGTCTAAAGCTTAAACTGACTCTATTATAGCCCCTCCAGAAAACGATCCGGCCCTGTTATAAACATGGGCCACGCAGTAGAAATATTTAATCAGCTGTATTTTTCAAAGTATGATAAACAAGACTTTTATACCACTTTTGACATTCGCTCGAGCTGGTTTGTAAAAAATTTCGTTGGTTTTCCGTTTTGGCTTAAACCTGTAGGGTCGTGTACAAGTGCCAATTGGAGAAAACTGGAGTACAACGTACTGTAATGATCCGAAGAAGAACGGATAACTGACGCTTATTTCGACTCCCAGCGGGCACCCCGGTCGCTATTCCGTTGCAACTGTTATTTATTTATTTTTTAATCCAGATCCAGTGGACTCCTTTTGGGTCAGAGTCAAAGTTGAGACACCAGAGTCTTATTACCTCCGCACTGTAAATTTCAGTGAGTTGATTTTAATTCAGAATGAGTTGAATCACTCAGTCCGAGTTAGCACTTTAAGAACTCAGAAATTTGAGTGGATTCAATTGATTCTGAATTAATTAATCAACTCACCCAGAGTCAACTCAACTCAAAGTGAGAAGCAACTCAGCTCTGAGTGAGTTAATGTTTACTGATATTAATTCAAAAATAACCAACTCGCTGGCTGAATTGGTTAGTCAACTCATTGGAATTTACAGTGCGCTCTCTTATTCGGATCGCTTATTTTATGCGTAGAAAAGCCAGATAGGAATCCTTTTGATACCTGTGCAATTCTATTTTCATGTGAATACGTTTTTTTTCAATAAACAGTAGCCTGCGAACAGCAAATATTTTAAAATTGAAATTGTTAACTTTTAGAAATACTGTCGAACGGTGTCCACAAAAACCGTTTCAAATTGTCAATCATTTCATTTCAGTCGAAAAATATATTATTTTCTTTGTCACAATTTCACAGGATATGTGTGCATTCTGGTTTGATAAATTGATTACAAACCAAAAGTTAGCACAACGTTTTTGCAATTAATACGAAACTTTCTCAAATATTCTGGCAAAATAATTATTATTTTCTGATTTGAACCATTTCCGGTTCGCGAAGCCAAAAAAGTTTTTTTTTCTGGTATCATTGAAGTTAACGATCTATACGTTAAAAAACCTAAATACTACATGTTCTGGTTTAGGTGAAATATACAAAATCAACGCAAATCATTGAACACCGACGTTCGCAAGGACAAACTGTTGAATCAAACCAGGAAAGTTTGACTTTCATATCTACATTATGAGGCCATCGATACCAAAATTTAGTATTAAAAACAAATAAAGCATATCAGGCGGCTTAGGGTTGCGCTATACTCGCCGCTGGATGCCGGCGCGCGGAACGGTAAAAATTTTGTTGCACGCCGCTGGAAGACTGTTCATTAAAAATTACCGCACGCCACGTCGACGTGCGGAACTATTCATTAACAATTACCGCACGCCACGTCGACGTGCGGAACTATTCATTAAAAATTACCGCACGCCACGTCGACGTGCGGAACTATTCATTAAAAATTACCGCACGCCACGTCGACGTGCGGAACTATTCATTAACAATTACCGCACGCCACGTCGACGTGCGGAACTATTCATTAAAAATTACCGCACGCCACGTCGACGTGCGGAACTATTCATTAAAAATTACCGCACGCCACGTCGACGTGCGGAACTATTCATTAAAAATTACCGCACGCCACGTCGACGTGCGGAACTATTCATTAAAAATTACCGCACGCCACGTCGACGTGCGGAACTATTCATTAAAAATTACCGCACGCCGCGTCGACGTGCGTCGACGTGCGGTGGCGTGGCGCCCGGTTCAATAATGTATAGCGCAACCTTAAAGCTTAGGCCAATAAAAATTGGTTTCAAAATACAATAATACATAATCGAAAAACTGGTAAGTAAATTATTAATAACCTCGAGTTTTTGGCTCTAGTCATTGCCTAAATTTAGGTTTAAATTTCAAGCTTGCAAAAACAATATTTGTTAGGCAAACGCCAACGTAACGAAAGAAACCATTCAAGGCAATCAATTAATAACGAATCAAATATGTCGCTGCTGATTGCAGGTGTCACAAAGTGTCAGTTTCAGATCACGTACGTCAACGTTATAAAGCTTCAAATTTCAAACCAATTATTTTATAAATTGAAATATTGAGAAGTGATCGCTGCTAAAGGTTAAAATTAAACATTAAAATGAAATTTGAATTATAATTCGGTGACATTTTGTGAAAATTTAATAGTCGAACAAAAGTTAAATCGTAGCCAATCAAGTTCATTTGAGTAACTGTCGGCTGTTTAATATCAATAGTTGTTTTACGATTTAAAAGGCATAAAAATAACAGAAATTGTTCATTCTGAATATTCACATTTATTTTCATACCTACTGTCTAAAAGCCTAAACTAATTTGATGAAAGCTTAAGCTAATCCAGCAGTATTAAACTAAGTTTCTAGAATAACTGAACTAACGCTAGGTTTACGCTTAAACTAATTTTAAATCTTACGTATTTTTAGTTTAAGCTAAACTATAATAGTGAACTCTTTGATACGCATAATTTCTCAGCTGCACTTGTTATCTAAAAATAAGTTTACTTAAACTCGTGTTAAACTTAAAAACACGTTAGTTTAAGTAAAACTTAAAATTCTTGTTCAGTTTCGTCCGTCCAGCCATTTAAGTTTTACTTAAACTGATATTCAAGTTTTTAGTTCAGCTGTAGTTTAAGTTTTTAGAGAGTACAGAGTCTTGATACAGAAACTGTGAGTTTGTTCAACGATAAACAACCAGCCCGACAAAACATAGGAATTGTGTAAGAATTGTAAAAAATATTAGTCGTAATTGTAAAAACGCGTTCGGTCAAATAGTAGCTTGCAAGCGCTTAAAAACTGTTGATTCATTTTAGAGTTTTTTCGGTTATCGCTCAAAAGAACCCTGTTGAAAAATACTTTTAACCCGTCACAAGGGGTTAAATTTAGCGATATTATACAAGATACCTAAACTATAAGGTTAGGCCATGACTACATTGTTTGACATGTACTAGCATCAAAGTATTGAATAGAAATTAAAGCCAATATCGAATTTCTTTATAAAGATTGCCAACGAGTAAATATTTTGTTTGAATTTTAGATACGTAAGCATTGTATTACCACAATAGCTAAAGTTAATTATACCGGCCTATCAAATCATGGAAGACTGTGGGGCTTAGAGACTATCAGGCTTATTAGCGTTAGGCCTATGGTTACGATTTGGTTTAGACTTCAGGACCGGAGCATCCATCCCCATTTGGGGGGGGGGCCACCCTCAACAGGGGCCACCGCCCTAAACAAGATTTTAAACAGTTTGAAACCAGTTTTGATCATCACAAGAAGCAGCCCATCCTGCAATATTGGGAGCACCTGAGCCTACTCTGGCACTGCACGTGTCCTCAAAGACCATGATGCATGCTGCCGATACTTGTTTACTACGAACAATAGATAACTATAAGACATAACATAGCAATTAATAAATTTCAAACTGTGGCACATCCGGTTGCACCGTAGGAAACTGTATTATTATTATTAACTGCCAACTTCATATGAAATTGCACAGTTTTAATATTCAAGGTCATCCATTTTTTTTGTCGCAGTTTTAAAACTCAAAAATTATAAGAAAAAAATTCCTAAAACAACAACAACAACGGCTTTCGCAATATTATATATTTATTCTCACGGTGATATCAAAGTGTCATATTCTCTGAACATTCGTATACTAAAATTATACACGATTTGTTTAAAATCAAAGCTTTAATATTTTTCAAATGAATCTATAAAGTTTTCAAATATTTTAACTTTCACAATAACATTTTTACGACTTGTATTAAACAACTACACGTCGTAAATTTTTGACGGTAGGACACTTTGGCAACTAATCAAAGTAGGTAACAACTTGATGTATTATAAATGAATGGGGTCATGTATAGAACGGGGCCGGAACAGTCGTATAAGCATATTCTTAAGCCTAAGCCTATGGATGAGCCTAAGCCTAAGCCAAAGCCTAAACAAAAAATTAGTCTAAACCTTAAACTGATTCTATTATAGCCAATTCAGAAAACGATCCGGCCTTGTTACATACATGGGCCGTGTGAATGCTTGCGTACGCTTATCAAACCATTTTTGAAATTAGTCTTAGCATTTAAATTTCACATTATTCTAAAATATTGTCTTAAATTTTTTATCGTCCAACAGGTTATGTTTCTAAAAATTTACGGTAAAATGATTAATGCTATACTTTCCCAACGTCAGATGACCAATTTATTTCCGTTCACATGGTTTGTTGACGTAGTAAAATTGCAGGAACTACTAACAACTGTTACATATAACACAGCAACGCATGGTCCTCGCTACCGTAGCCAGAGGGGGGGGGGGCGGGGAGTGTCAGCTCCCTATAAATATTTTGGCATTCGTAGAAAAAATTACGACCACGCTTGTGAGGCACCAGAAACTATTAATGAGCATTCTAGTGATTTTAGCCGACTAGCAAGGAAACCGGCTACGGGTCTGGTGGTTTTATATGATATTTTAAGCAAAAATGTACTCCTAAAGTTCAACTTAGTATAACCAAGAGTGGATAATGCATACTTCAACAAGAGTTTGCAACTCAGTACATTCTTTGTAGAAAAGAGTGTATCCGGCACGCGTTGCGTTTTTGTCTGACCCTCCTTTAATATTTAGAGGGGGCTACAACCTGTTCGAACCATGACACTTTATGTATCCGGCAATTGTAGTTTAATTTAGGGTTATTGCATGTGTACAACGACCCCTTCCCCTTCTAAGCAAGGGGGGGTCGGCCAAAAACGCAACGCCTGGTGGTACATTATGTACCTTCAATGCAAAACCTGAAGAGTTGCACAGACGTGTATTTGCACTTTTGGTATAACTTAGAAATACAAAATTTACCATTGATAACAACCGTACCTATAGCAATTTCTTTCTGGACTCGTATTCTCAAATTTGTGTAGTATCTATATCATCATGCTGATGATCCATGTTACTTTTAGGGACGTCCAGGATTCTGGTGGGTCTGTAAAAGAGTAGGCTTACATTCTAGACTACATTTTTCGCTTAGGCTCAGGCTTAGGCTTAGGAATACACTTTTGCAACGAGTAGGCTTAGGAATACGCTTTTACAACGCTTAGGCATAGATTTAGGAATACGCTTTTGCAATGCTTAGGCTTAGGCTTAGGAATACTTTTTTGCAACGGTTAGGCTTAGGAATACGCTTTTGCAACGCCTAGCTTAGGCTTAGAAATACGCTTTTGCAACGCCTAGGCATAGGCTAAGGAATACGCTTTTGCCACGCTTAGGCTTAGGTTTAAGCTTAGAAATTCTACTGTTACGGCCCTAAAAGTAACATTGGCCATGTTGATGATAGCTGTTGTAAACATTCAAACAAGTGAATGAAGACGTTCGAAATGCAGCACATGTTTTCCACTTGATTTGTCCTAAGTACTTCTGCGCCAATTTTGAAATCCACAATTACATCAGTTCGTTATATATAATTTGCAAACATTTCGCTACCTGATGATAGGTGCTATACACATTTGCAAACATGAGTCCAGAAGTGGAGTATGTCGATCAAGTGATATTGTCTTGCATTCAGTAATTTGAAACCAAAAATTTTAACTAATCAACAACTCTCATAATACTTTGAAAATTTACATAAAAGTTTATCTCTAATGACACAAAAAGCCTATTTTTCTGTGATTATTTCTCACTTCGAATGCTGTAAATACACCAGACAACCAAACGGACGGCGTTATTTTGAACGTTTAGTTTTTCGGTCACGTTATCCTATGCCAGCTATACAGATGTTCATACATACCATAGCTTGTTGTATACACCCATCGGTCATCTCAACCCTGCAAAATGTTGTGAAATACCTGTCACTAATATAATATCAGTGTTGTTGAAGTAAATTGTAAATGTCGCACCATTTTCAACCGCAGACGTGCCACAACGACCCGACACCATCAATTTTAGACTAAATTAGGAAAGTTATCGGCGTTGAAACGAAAGTAAATACTGAGCGTGTAACTTTTAAATAATATCATGACAGCAAGAAATGCTTGTCACTAAAGACGAATCGAAGTCTGCTGGCGACAAATTAGCGTTGATGTCTGAAGCGAAATGTTAAATTATACTTCTTGTCTGCGTGGGCGTTTAAGTCATCTAAAAGTTAATAGTGAAAATGGAAGACTATGGCTCATATTCTCAAATGCGTATAGTACCTATCATCAGTTAGCGATAGGTTTTCAAAACTGACGAACAACTGTAATTGCAGATCAGAAAATTGGTGCAAAAGTAGGGCAAATTAAAACGCAATCAATGTGCTGAATTGCGAACCTCACCGTGAGCATGTTCCAAAGTTACAGGAGGAGTTATCACCAACTGGTGATAGGTGCTATATACAGTACGCTTAATCTACTGTTACGCTCCTTAAAGTAACATTGGCCACAGTTTCTATAGTTTATTTGTCACTACTAAATGATTCTTAATTGTCAGTCGTATCAAGAGTAGATGATGTCCACCTTGCACAAGAGTGTGCAACTGCTTGGGCTGTGAATGGTACTAAATGTACCAGCACGCGTTGCATTTTTGTTCGACCCCCCCCCCTTCAATCAGGGGCCGGGGTTTAAGCAAGAGATTAACAATAAAGCATGCTTCAGTACACCTACTACCCCCTCATTTAAGGGGGGGGGAGATAACTATGTTGTTTAATCACACTAAAGATGTTTGTATGCGGAAATAAGTGCGCGTCTGTTAGCACCATTGGGATAATGAAATAAGCGTTTACGAAAGGGAAACTAAAAAAATTCTCAAGAAACAGTATTTGTTTTACTGGCTTCAACAACTTTAACATAACCTGGGGGGGGCTATAGACGTAAAGATTGCATTCTACGTAACAATGGTAACGGTTTATTATGCTATTGTCTTAATACATCTACCCCCCCACCTTAAACAAGGGGGGTTACAATTTGCTAGTAACATCCAGGTTCGCTGCGTGTATGACAATATTAACACAATAATTTTACTACGATATATAACTGCATACAGACACCCCCTAAACAAGGGGTGGTAGGCCAAAAACGCAACGCGTGCCGAGTACATTCTTTAATACACAGAATGTACCCAGTTGCACGCTCTTGTTATAAAGAGTGATCATCTTGGTCGTATTAACAGCGTTAGGTCTGTGTTGCTCATCGAACCACGGAAATTATTCATTTTTTACAACCTCAAATATAAAGTTTCAACTGTTTATACTACGCCTTGCATTTATGTAAAAAGTAAATTCGACGTTAAAGAGTTGATCAATGATTTTTTCACCACTGTCTAAATTGTCTAAACAAACCCCACCGATCTATTTAACGTTGTCTTTTACCCACAATTTCTATCTGTTTTTCCGTCGTATTGAACCTCGATAAACGCGTCATGTCTACGTCATCCATTTGAAGCATAGCGGCAGATTCAAAAATTTCTGACGTCAGAAGAGCGTGCACTAACATATAATAGCGAGAATATGCGCGCAAGCGAAGCGAACAAGAAACCAAACAAAATTTAAACGGTAAATCTTAACCCAAATATTTTAAGCTTTTTTATTCCTGTTGAAAAGTGAATTACCTGATCGGGGGTACTCTGTTTAGCTCCGGTCAGTGTCAGAGAAGAATGTAATAATATATTAATACCCCGAAGCTAAAATTTGAACTATATTTACCACTGCTCAGTGAGACGTTTGGAGCCAGGCAGACGCGGTTTTCCGGCGACTTTATATTTTCAACCGTTTAGACTTGAAAACTGTCATGACCGGTGCTTCAAATATTTTGACCGACGATTGAACAAATGTTTTTCAGTTTTGTGTAGTACTAATTCGCCGTGAAATTTATCATTTTGTACATTATTGGTTGATGTTATCGGATTGACTGTAAAGTTTGAGAACATGATGATAACAGTTGGTCGACGTTATAGCGACAATTTTGAACAGCGAATACCTCGTCAAGTCTAAAGAACTGTGACATCTCGACGCACGAAATTGTGAACGCTTGAACGGACTCGGAGTTTAGAATACAGTGTGTTATCATTCGGGGCGCAAGCACAACTGGAAATTGTTTACGAAGTTGCTGGCTTGCGTACCTGAATAACTACACACTGGATTCTGAAGTCGATAGCCGTGACGAATAAGTCTCAAAGTTGCATGCGTCGATATGACAAATCTTTGGACTTGAGAGACGATTAAAACTTAGAGACTTATGTATTCGTCACGGTCGAGGAGTTTAGAATCCAGTGTGTCGTAATTCGGAGCTCAAACCCAGCTGGAAAACGAATAAGAAATTTTTGACTTATGGCAAAACGCAATACAGTTTCTTCTTGTTCCACGTTTGTGTTGTTTGAAAAAAACGCCTGTTGTATCCTTTAAGTATCGAGTTAATATCAACAGACTCTAAAGCCTTATTCTCACGTGCAAGTTTTTGCTGCGAAAACTTGCAGCTTCAAATTGCACGCAGAACTTGCATTTTTTTATCAGCGAATGAGAATGCGGGTGCAATAAATTCATTAAAGCTCCATGTTTATTCACACATGCGAACTGAATTTCTAGCTTTGATTTTTAATGAATTATTTGCATCTGCAAGTTTTTCGAACGGGATTTTGGGCAAAACTTGCAAGTGCAAATTGCAGCTGCACGTTCTCGCAGCAAAAACTTGCACGTGTGAATAGGACGTTTAAATGGCTTTTTTAAAATGGAAAAAATTGTAAGAAATTGCTAATGACAGATAATATTACAACGTGCGCTTTCACGAGCTCAAATAAATTGCAAAAATACGATTAAATTTACTCGGTTTACCATTAAATAAAGTTTCATCTTAGTGGAAGGGGAAACTTGAATTAATGTTAACCGAATAAAGTTAGTTTAAGTTGTCGAAGCCAGTATATCCATAGGTAGAAAATCAGCTCAATCAATCAGAACTGACACGTTACCCGCGGGTATGGGTAAGAAACTGACACGTTACCCGCGGGTATGGGTAAGAAACTGACACGTTACCCGCGGGTATAGGTAAGAAACTGACACGTTACCCGCGGGTATGGGAAAGAAACTGACACGTTACCCGCGGGTATGGGTAACAAACTGACACGTTACCCGCGGGTATGGGTAACAAACTGACACGTTACCCGCGGGTATGGGTAACAAACTGACACGTTAGTATGGATAAGAAACTGACACGTTACCCGCGGGTATGGGTAAGAAACTGACACGTTACCCGCGGGTATGGGTAAGAAACTGACACGTTACTCGCGGGTATGGGTAAGAAACTGACACGTTACCCGCGGGTATGGGTAAGAAACTTAACACGTTACCCGCGGGTATGGGTAAGAAACTGACACGTTACCCGCGGGTATGGGTAAGAAATTTACACGTTACCCGCGGGTATGGGTAAGAAACTGACACGTTACCCGCGGGTATGGGTAAGAAACTGACACGTTACCCGCGGGTATGGGTAACAAACTGACACGTTACCCGCGGGTATGGGTAAGAAACTGACACGTTACCCGCGGGTATGGGTAAGAAACTGACACGTTACCCGCGGGTATGGGTAAGAAACTGACACGTTACCCGCGGGTATGGGTAAGAAACTGACACGTTACCCGCGGGTAGGGGCAAGAAAATTTTGGCGCGGTTTTATACTCGCGGGTAAACAATTTCAAAGCGCGTAAGAGTGAATTGCGTACTCTGGTTAGAAAATTATTTATACAGTAAATTGTTGTGTTTTAAAAGATTTGAAAATTCTAAAAATCAAATAATTACTAATACGAAAGCTTTTCAATCAGTGCGCGAGCTATCGGAAAGGTGTTTTATACGGTCAAAATACACGAACAGTTGATAAATAATAAACAGTTGCCTTACGCACTTTATTGTGTGTCCAAAGTTCACAAGACAACTCGAATTCATAAATACTGTTTCATATAAGCTGCACAAGAAGTACTTTGCTTAATTAGTTTATCGTACAATTTCAAAGCCTACCAACTATTGCCGCTAAGGTCTCCCTATAGGACTTCCTATGGTGTCTATCACCGGTGTGCAAATGTTTCTATTCTCACAGAAACAATAACCCCAACCGAAAAAAGGAATGTTTACAAAAAGAATATGTTACTTTAAGGGGCGTCCAGGTTTCTTGTGGGTCTATAAAAAAGGAGGTTTAGATGCTAGATTACATTTTTTTGCCTAGGCTTAAGCTTAGGCTTAAAAAACTCATTTTTGCAACGCTTTTAGGCTTAGCCTTAAGAATACGCTTAATCTACCGTTACGCCCCGTAAAGTAACGTTGGCCAAAAGAACTACAGCAAGCCAACTAAATCAGCCGGCGATAAACAAACTTTATTCAGTAACACTTTGCTAGGTTCAACTTTGAAATAAACAACGTCGAACTGAATGCGAGTAATTATTAATGGTTTCTGGTTTACAATTTGACGCGGTTACAAACAACCTAAACCCGATTGAAGTTTTTGGCGAGTAAACAATGTGGCGTCATCAGCGTATATCGGACAAATTAATTGACTAACAAATTGTTTTGATTAAAATATTAATCAAAGGTTGTGTTCTGTTCAACGACAGATTAAATAATTTTCAATTCTAAATGCCAAACAGACCGAAGTGATGTATGAAACAAGTGTCAACTAAATTACAAGATGGTTTCGTTGTTTTACGCTGTACAAAATAACAAACAATATGTGAAATGATCACATTTCAAAAAACAGTCGACAATCGTTAACGGCCCATGTAAAGATCAGGCGCGGAATGTTTTTCTGTGGAACTGCAATAGAGTAAGCTTAAGCTTCCGACTATTTTTTGGTTGGCTTAGGCTTAGGCTTTAGCTTAGGCTTAGGAATATGATCATTCTTACGCTTAGGTTTAGGCTTAGACATATGCTTACGCATAGGAATATGATCATTCTTACGCTTAGGTTTAGGCTTAGACATATGCTTACACATAGGAATATGCTCATTCTTACGCTTAGGTTTAGGCTTAGACATATGCTTACGCATAGGAATATGCTCATTCTTACGCTTAGGTTTAGGCTTAGACATATGCTTACACATAGGAATATGCTCATTCTTACGCTTAGGTTTAGGCTTAGACATATGCTTACGCATAGGAATATGCTCATTCTTACGCTTAGATTTAGGCTTAGGCTTAGGCTTAGGAATATGCTCATTCTTACACTTAGGTTTAGACTTAGGCTTAATCTTAATCTTAGGAATATGCATATAATACTGTTCCACCCTTGTTCTTTACATTGGTTAATATTACGATGCAATTTCACAAAAAAATGTACGCTTATTAAAATAAATGTACACATTAAAGTAATTGTTTTCCACGCCAAACGCCTGTTAGGAAGAAGCGCAAGCAGCGCAAGAAAATATCAATTGATTCGTTTAACCTAATCGTTGTTAGTGGATTTGTTGATTGAAAAACAAAATGCTGACAAATGTAAATATTTAAAAGGTGAAGTGTAATATTAAATTTTGCCTAAGTACTGTAATGACCCGAATAAGAGGGGGTAATAAGAAAGGGGGGTCCCCATTTTGAGTCCCAATCAATAACAGTCCGTATCCCTGATAATAGTTCGTAGGCGGATAGAGTCCCTAAACATTTATTAGAGTCCATAAACGGCAATTATCTCTATTTATAGCGCATAAATGACTCCAGGCCCAAATAAAGTTAAGTTCGAAACCGCCAAGCGTACTTATGTTTTGAAGGTACATTCCTAAGTATAACCTTGCATTATAGTTCAAGCTTTTGATTCGAGACCAATAAACGTGTAATTTAACGGATAGTTACAACACCGAATATATGTCAGTATCGAAGGGCGGCGGAGCGCGGGTTAAGAACAAATAACACTCCGTAACCGAATAACAGGGGGGTACCCTATGGAGAGTACAAATAAATATCAGTCCCACCCTCTTACCCTGGTCACAACAGTTTTGCAGATCAACTTTAGGCTTTAAAATCATTCTAGGTTGATTGTCGACTATTTAAGTAATAATGAAAAGATAAACTTCGATAAACTTTAGGACCCGGCCTATACACATAGATTTAGCAAGCCCATCTAGAATACTTAAGACGTCCGTTTAGAAAAGTTACAGCATTGCTTGTTAAGTTAACTTTCGATATACCTCCTGAAGAATTTAGCACCGTAAGTGTAGCTGGCTACCGGCTTATTATGAATGTTACAATTGTAATGAGTCTATAAATAATTATGGTTCATAAAAGGGCCTGCTAGGCATATGGGCCCCAGGCTCCTAGCCATACGGGCCCCAGACCCCCTGGTCATATGGACCCTGGGCCTCCCACCACCTTAATTCGGCCCTGCTGCAATTTACAATTATTACGGCAATAGACATCTAGGGTCAACACACGACTATCGCAACGGTTATTTACGACCTAAACACAATTAGTTTGGGCGCCCAATATTTGACCCTACAGCGTTTGACCCGACCTTCCGTTTCGTAAAGGAACGATGAACGATTTTAAATTTAAATCAAAACTGCTTAACAGCTTCGGCTATAATATGGCGTCTTTTAAACTGACAGAGCGAATTTAAACCGCAAAATTACAGTTTGTTAACCAGCAATGCAGAGAAACACAACTTGACTCGTTTCACCTTATTCAAAATATTCTATTGATTATATGGTAGCGTTGTCTGGATATCGAACCACTTTTGGTTGTACAAACGAGTGAAAATGTATAATTTATATATTAAAGCTGGAACGCTAAACATACGTATTTTGGACAACTTTTCAGCATTACTTTGTTTACAATAGTTTCTTAGGGAATACACGTGATTGTTCTATGAAACAAAATTGCAAAGAAATTTTTGTGCTTTCCCTACTTTTGTGCATTGCGCAAAGCTGGCAGACTAGTAAATTTTAAGTATGACGTTTCAAGTAATTGTTAGAATTTCTAATCACGGAACGGTTTTATAAACAATCATGAATGTGGGCGGATCGTATTGGACAAACAACCAGCGTGACATATTCATATAGAAATCAAAACAAAATATTCAAACGCATAGAAAATGATTTGAGTTTCGAAAATGTGTCCAAATAACACAAGTTTTCCATATTACGACGTACTGTCAGGAATACAATTCTCTCGAATATTACTTAGCCCTGTTACTGGACAAATAGAATCTTACGATCAGTTAAGTGTATTAAGGCCCGAAGATGCCAGAAACACCCAAATGGACGTCTGTAGGCCCGTGTTTAGCGGTGAAGCTTAGGCGTATCACGATATCTGAATTTTGTGGTCCTCAAAACCCGATATCCCGCCAGGGGGACCATCATCCTCTGGACGAGTAGGTTAATTGATCGATCTACAGCCTATCGTTGAAATAACACATTTCTTCAAACACAATTGTGACGGATTGAAAAATTTCTGACACGAACCGTGCCATATATAAGAAGCTTCGCGATTGAGAAGCCAAACGCAATTTTGGAGTATACCAAATTTGGCGCATGCTACTTTAAGGGGCATTCAGGTTTCTGGTAGGTCCATAAAAGAGTAGGTTTAGATTCTAGATTACATTGTTTTTTGCTTAGCCTTAGGATTAGGCTTAGGTTTAGGAACAAATTATTGCAACGCTTAGGCTTAGGTTTAGGCTTAAGCTTAGGAACACATTTTTGCAACGCTTAGGCTTAGGCTTAGGAATACGCTTAATCTACTTCTTTCGCCTTGTAAAAAGTAACATTGAAACCAAATTTTTATACAAATTTTTGAACCTGTGTCAGACCGATGACCTATCCGATGTGTATTTGGACCACACTCTGGCTGAATGCCCCCCCTTGGATTGCCAAACACAATAAAACTGTTAGGGTATAAACTTGTACAAGGCACCAGACGTCTTTAGTAGTTGTTGAAAATCAAAAGCGAGTCGGAAACATTAATACAACACAAAAACAGCACGCGGAAACAGTGAGAGTGTGAGATATACATACGAAATCAAAGCCAAACATTTTGTTTGCATCCGACAAAATGCAAAATTAAATTCGATAATTCAAATGTCAAAACTTATAAATATTTTATTCGATTTGTGTAGAGGATTGAAAATTTTATATTGCAACTTTATTCGAGGAAAAGTTTCAAATTTTCACGCCAGAACAACGAATAAGAAACTAACAAGCGACGCCATCGACGTCATCGTGGTTACCGACAACTTTGAAGGTTCGTATTGAAGAGAATAAAAAATTGTTTTGAGAAATGTTTCAAGTGCAAACGCAGCAAACAACATGTTTGGAGCACACCCTGTGAGCGGCGGTATGGTTCACCGCTATACCCCATGCGAATTTTTCGAGTAACGCCGAGTCTAGAAAATTTTTGACGGGGGGCGGTGGGGGTGGGATGACACAATACGTATTAAGTGCGCAAAAGTTCGCACGCCAGAAGCCAAACGCCATTTTAGTATGAAAATCTTAATACTTAATATTGGTTTTGATTCCAGTTGGTGGATACGCTGTTCCGAGGCGGGGATCAATGGATCCGCCGGCCAATGTTACTGTTAGGGACGTCCAGTTTTCCCCGCGGGACAGCAAGACACAGGAGTGTAATCGAGGCGCATTCATGTACTACTACCGACAGTATTACGGGCACGTGGGAGAATCGGACAAACTTGTTTCGGGTAAATCGGAAAACGGGACAGCTGCAATTTTTGACTGGGAAAACGAGATGATGGGTCTCGAATAATATTGTTTTCAGACTGTACCAATTTGTTAGATCGGAATAGGGGAACAAAGATTTTAGTAGTTTGGGTTGCGCCACGTGTTCACTCCCGTCTGTACCTACTCGCGGCCTTGTCAACCACAGTTGCCTTCGAAGTCGCTGCGTTTTAACACCTTTATAAAACTGTAATATTTTTTCCTTTCAAAAGACAGTTTAGAGTTGCAAGTTTCTGAAAGACGAGATGCGTAATGAATCGAAAAAAATTTTAGGAAGAATGTCTGGCCCGAGTGTATTTGGAAACGGGGCATCAGCCAAATTTAGAGCGAACGACTTCCCTATGCCCCCCCCCGTGTGGACGCCTGTGCAACAATATGCTTTCTTTTGGAAATGAGAAATTTGGGAGCTATATATATTTTTGCAGAAAAAAAACGGAAAACGGAACAGCAATATTATTGGTTGACATTGATTTTATCACAGGGTGTACCGCCCCCCCTGCACCATGTGCACTTAAAAGGACCCTAAGCAGGATGGGAACTACCGCCCCCAGATCCCCTGCACTAAGCGATCCCGCTAACCAAACTACAAATAATAATAATAATAACAACAACAACAAAGTTAATAATCTTCGCGTATGCACAAACAGGAGTAGTAGCAACTGCTGCTCTCCACCACTGTTGCTGTCCCACGGGAAAACGGAACGACCCTGAAAGTAAACATGGGCTGATCCGACAGTGGTAGTAATTTTTAATTCCCAACTGCCTGGGTTACTTTAAAGCATAACACGACGGTCCAATTTCTTTACATCGTCAAATGAGAATGTCTAAATGCTGTACTGGCAGAACCGCCTGAGCATTTAGGAACATTTTATCCTTACACCAACAGTATCGGCCAAAAATGTATTGTCATCGCTTGCTCAAGTAGACAAGTTTTGGTACTTTGTTTGGTTCCAAAATGATTTCTTTGCTTGATTAAACAACTTCAAAAGTTTTCGGCCAATGTTACTTTTAACGCTATAACAGTAGATTATGCGTATTCCTAAACCTAAGTCTAAAGCCTAAGCGTTGCAAACCCTAAGCCGACGCTTTAAAGCCTAAGCCTATTAAACCTAAGCAAGAAATGTAATCTAGAGTGTAAACACCTACTCTTTTAACACACCCACCAGGAACCGGGACGGCCATCAAAGTAAGGATGGGACCAAGTTTTCATTAGCGTCAAACTCACCGGTCAGATATGTTGTATAAGTTCACAAAAAATTTTAACATTAGAATTATCGAATTAATATCTGTTTTGTGTGGGTTGCGAAACCATTTGCTCGTTAAAATCGACAAAAGTTCTCGTGTTCTGTAAACAGCTGACACCACAACAGCCAATTATGCGAAACTTCATTCACTTAAAATAATAATTATTGTTTTGATATGCGTTGACTGATGTCTAGTCGATTTTGGCTAAAATTACAAAATTTAACACCGTTGGATGCTTCAATTTTTGGAATGCTGATGTCTAAATATCTACAAGAGTTTAAGTTTACCTGGTTTTAACTGAATATTGCATACAATATAATAATTGTCGAACAATTTAATTTTACTCAAACTTTTTTTGATTAAGTGGTTGCGGCCAAACCCGGAACGTACAGGTTTCTAATTGTCACAAACAGAAACACCGGTTGATTCCGAATAGAATCTGAGCTACGCGTGGGGCTGTTTCCGAGCCAAAATCATTAGATTACTAGATAACATTCAAGACTTACAAAAGTATTATTAATATAATTTAAAAATTCACAAACAACGCGAAGTTGTGTTTAACTGTGGCCGTTTAATTTTGTCTTATTCTTAAATATTAAACATATACCAACACTCAGGAATAGTTTGCTGTCTGTTTTGGCAAAATTCAAATCGTACTGACCAGCATATTTTGTTGCTTCTAACCTAAACGTATTAAATTGTATTAACCAGATTCAAAAAAATGGCGTTAAACTAACTTTTATAGCTTTTGCCATGAATACAGCAGCTATAATGCAACAAACTGCAGACCAAACCTAAAACGTAAATATTAGGCGTACTGCAGATGTATGATCAACAAAACTTGCATATATACAGACTGCAAAACTAAATGCTTCTATCTAAATCAATACTGAGTCAAAAGTCTGCAAAATATAACGATAGCACAAAGCGCGGGGATACGGGGCCCAGAACCCGAGCCTCCCATTAAAAGGGAGCATCCCACTAACCGAAAAGTGACTTATCGAAGTGCAAATCCAGAACAGTCCCTGGACCGTAAATTTTGTTTCGTACTTTTGGCACAATTTGTTGTTTCATCAAAATGTATCACTTTAAAGCTATGGTGTATAAAGTAATTATGGTTACTAACATTGCCTACCAGTCATATGGTCTCCGGGCCTATTCGACATATGGGTCCCAGGTCTCGTGGTCATATGGGCCCCGGGCCACCGTCAACCTTAATGCGGCCTTGGTCGTTTAAACCCAGTCGAAACGTTCAAACTATTTTAAAAAGATTAAGCTTAATTTTAGATCGTTCAATTTATCCAAATGCAGCATGCGTACTACTTCAGTCTCAGATCTCATTTATATCTAACAATAGCGACGGCACAACTACAAAGTACATTTTGGCAATATTTCTTCACTGTGTACAGGTTTCCAATCAATTCTCTCTCTCAGTTGCTGACCAGCCGGACACTACTGCGAACACCGTGGTGTGGATATTTATTAATTTCTTTTCGACTCATAATTCTATGGACCAGTTGTGTGTTTGTTGTGAATCAAGACAAGACGGGTGGGTGTACGCCAACTGTCCGAACAGTTTTAGGGAACAAGACGTATATCACATTCAGCGTTACAAATTTTGTGTTCGTCCTATTGAAATGTGCGAGTGTTTGGCGTTCAGGAGTTTTTATTAGAAACACAGCTGGGAAACATTTTATCCGGAGCGACCTCGGCTCTGTTTGGTTGGCCCGATTTTCCAAAATGCCGTCCCTGTTCCGAAAAAGTTTCGCCAATCCGGTAGGAATCCTGTACAAGCCAAATACTTTCTCCAGCTGCTATATTCGTAGTTTACCAATGCTGCAACGGGCCCGCAGCCAAAGGAAGGCAGGGGTGACTCAGCTCACCCATGGGAAAATTTTGGTCCCCTAGAAAATTTTCAACTTTGCTTGTAAATATACTAAATACCTTTGTATGCCCTTTCTGAAAATTTTTTTTGCCACCCTCAACAAGGTGAGCTGGCTACGGGCCTGTGTTGCAGAATCAAGACTTGTGCACAATAATGTTTATCGCTTCATAATATTGTTCCTCATGAAACGGTTTAAATTTAGCTAAAACTGATATCAACCATTCTTAAAAGACGTTTTGAAATACAGAATGAAGTGTTTAAATTAATAATTTCTGTTCGAACCGGAAATTGCCTGAAGAGGCAAGTATACACGTCGATGTGTGTGAAACAGAGGAAGTGTATTGAACGCTACGAGTTTAAAGGGGTGCGTCAAATATCCTCAAAAGAGCGGATTGGGAACGACGAAAATTCTGTTTGGTTTTGAGTAGTTTTATAGTTAAAAGCATGCAATAACTTCGTTTCTGACGAAATGTCCATTAGCAGTAGACTGAAAATTTGATATATGCATTGCGTTGACAAAATTTAGTACCGTACAACTATACGTAGGTTCTGAACGCTTAAACGAAAGAGAATGGGACAGGTCAGGCAGACGTGAATGTATAGTAAAAACAAACAGAGACGGATTGTGATCAAAATAACGTAAGCGGAAGCGGAAAACAGATATTGAAGTGTCAAAGTTTGAAACATTTTTGCCAAAACAATTGAGGCGTTCAAATATTCACGGAAGTTTGTAAAAGTTTAATGAAAAACTGGCGAATGCATCGAAATTATTTGTTAGATTTTCGATGAGTTGCGCAATTGTTTTTGCAACATATATCCAACGAAAAATTGCTAGACTTGGTTTATAACTTAAATTTTGAGCGTAAAAAAATAACACAATTTTCGTTATTTCTAAACCGGAATCGAACACTGGTTTTGTGTCCGGAACCGGATATCCGGTTACATCCTGGTCACAGGAAAACGCCCTGTTGACTTACCTTAATCTCAACTGGTATTTATTCAGGTAAAGATACGTATTGAGTTATCGTTGTAGTAGTTTACCAATTACATATTGAAAATTATTTTTTTTCAACCGGGGTACACGTGTCGACACCCATCACTTCGAATATGAGTGGTTTTGCAATGTTTGTCAAGCAAAATTTCATAATAATTCAGCGTTTTTTGTTTTCATAGACACAATATTAATAACTTTGAGATAAATTTCATTCCGGTTCATGTATACTACAGCGTTGGCCGGGTTTTACACTCGACGCAAGACTACTTAAACAGACACAGGCAATGAAACTTGTCACAGCGGTAGACAGACGTTTCGTGCGAACATGAGTGAATTTTCACTAAATGGTTCATAATTAAATTTCAGCGATAGCTACGCGTCCCATGGGGAATCTTATTTAATGTGGACCGCTTTGAGCTATTTTGGAAACGCATACACTAGAGACATGAGTACCGGATACAGATAGAGATGAATTCACATAATAAACCATTTGCTAATGTTACTTTAAGAGGCGTAACAGTAGATTAAGCGTATTCCTAAGCCTAAGCCTGGGCCTAATCTTAACCATAAGCCTAAGCCAAAGCAAAAAAATAGTCTAAACCTACTCTTTTTAAAGATCCACCAGAAACCTGGACGCCCCTTAAAAGTAACATGGGTCAACCATTTTATATGTATTCTGATCTGAAGCTGTATAGCGACAGGTATCCCGTGTCTCAGTTGTTGAAAAGCATATTCAGCGATGTGACCTTTCGTTAGGAAGTTAGGCTGGTAATCATCCAGTGCTGTGGCTATTACCCTTACCTTTCCAACGAGCGGACACCGGGCTCTTTGAGCCCCCAACCAGAGCAGAATACCGGTAAAGGTTTTTTCATTCGGCCCGCGCTTTACCCAAGCAACTGAAAAAACTTTTATCCGCGGGTTTACGGACGCTAAAGCGATCTACCCACCACAGCACACGTATTACTCTCGCCTAAAGTTAAACCAGTATTTTGAAGATTGCTGGTGATTTGAACGTTAATGAAGCTACGCGTTATTGCTCCAATGAATTTTACACATGAAACCTTTTACTGGACACGTCACAATTGCAAACAAATCTAAATAAAGCACGAAACATTTGTTTTTTCAACGCACCCTGACTGGCTTTGTTAATATCGTATGTTTTACACCTTAATAACTCTTAAAAGCTGGTGCGATTCAAAGCTGTCTACCCGCGTGATACAAATAGTTACCCGCTGGTATATCCGCCGTTGAACGGATAATGGATGCGAAATACTTGACGCCGTCCGTCACCGCGCGTCCCTGTCCGTCACCATCTGGCATCGTACGTGCGTAATTGACGTACGGTCGCCGGACGTGACGTATGGTGACAGACGACGCCGGACGGGTGACGGAGAGCGAAGAACCGTACCGTATGACGAGTATGGCGCCACCGTTATCAAGTTTCTAGATTCCTTCACTCCCAAAATGGCTTTTACTGTTCTACAGCAATCGTATAATTTTTGTTGAAAAAATGCATAAATACTTATATATTAATTAACTTACACGTCGACTTGGGTAACTTAGTTGAGGATTCACCTTATGCAAACAGGCGCTTCTCATTTGGACATCTGCAATAATTGAACGAAAACCAGTTGCGTGTGTTGCAATTGAAGATTTGAAACTGCAATGATTTTCTTGACAGCAAAAATCATTTAAGTTTGCCAGAATAGCAAAGCTTAAAGTTTTTAAATTGAAATCTTTGGTTCACGTCAGTCAACAAAATATATCTACTTGAGACAACATATTTTGAGAAACACTCAAAGTTGATCTCCTCACAAGTCATTGAAATGATTTATAAGTCAGGTTGTATGGAACAAATTCAAGCAGACTCTCTTGATAAAGAGCTTGTTGGTCTAACGCTAAACCACATAATAAACAAAACACATTAAATAATTAGATTTAACTCATTCAAATGTCGGTCCGTGTGTAGAACAAGGCCGGAACAGTAGTATAAGCATATTCCTAAGCCTAAGCCTAGGCCTAAGCGTATGGATGAGCCTATTCCTAAGCCTAAGCCTAAGCCTAAGCCTAAGCAACAAAAATTAGTCTAAAGCTTAAACTGACTCTATTATAGCCCCTCCAGAAAACGATCCGTCCCTGTTCTATATATACATGGGCCCAATATTGCCAGTGTATACATGCATGGAGAAGAGACAGCTGGTTATACTTTTGTCGGAATAAAATTTGCCAGCCCAAACAACCCAAAAGAACCAAAGGATAACAAAAAATGTGCCAATTGAAATAACACATTATCGTCATATTTTGGAACATTTTACTTAGAGTAATGAACATTCAAGCTAACAAAAATTAAAACGTTTTAAATCTGATTCAGTATAGTTATTACCGCGAATGTACCTAAAGTTTAAATATGGATGCAATACCCGTAGTGTCATACCACCTCTGTGTTCAGGGCAATGCAAAACTAAGCAATGCAATTATGCAATACAGTAACAGGAATAGGAATAAAACAAACGTACCGCTATATTGGGTCCTAAATATATGAGTCCGTATTCCTACTTGAAATCCGTCGGTGGATAAAAGTACATAAGTCCTATTTAGATACCATACAAGAGACCAAAGTGGAATGGCCAGGATTGCCCAAATATGTAACAGGTATTGCTCAAACGACCCGCATAAGCTTTATCAAATCCGGAAGAAAATGCTAACGGACATCGCAATGAGCAAAAATGCTTCAGAGCAAGTTAGTTTGCGAAAAGAAAGACTATAAGAAGAGTGTTAGGTTCAAACAAGAGTGGATAATCGCTGTTTAACAAGAGTGCATAACTGAGCACATTCAGTGTAAAAACAAGAATATACCCGACACGCGTTGCGTTTTTAGTCTGTCACCCCTTTACAGGAGGGGTACCACCGGTGCGAACCATGTCACTTTCTGTATGCGGCAACAAAAATTGTTCCGCTTATACTTTAACTTAGGGTATTCATGTGATGATCATGATAGCGACCCCCTCTAAATAAGGGGGGTCGTCCAAAAATGCAACGTCCGGTCAGCGCCGGATTAAAGGGGGGCCTCGGGGGGCCCGGGACTCCCACCAAAAGGGGCCTCCCACCAACCGAAAACCACAATGTGGTTCAATTGAAAACAAGCCAACAAAATTTTTTCGCGGATCACAACGTTATACAAGCTGTGAAACATTCCATTGGGGACCCCGACGGACCTGTTTGGGGCGGCCGACTATTCTTACTCTAACGCTGGTTGTACTGCTACGCGATTTTTGGGAAGTACTGATTGCGTTTTTCGGCACGGTTATACAAAAGGATGTACAAAGAAATTTTCCAAATGTTGAGAAAGTTCTTCAGCTTTATCTAATTTTCTGGTTTCTACAAGGTTCGTTCTGGGCAGCTATAAGCCTATACCATCTATCATTTGTGATCCCAAACCTATGGTATTACGATGAAAAGTTGTGTAGTCAGATTTAGCTATTTTCAGGACCGGAACTTCGCTTTTCGACCAAGAGTGCCCTTGCATTGGAAGTCCTTATCCGTCATCACTGCACTATTTTAAGATTGCTTTTTGTCAAGCAGACAGGTAACATCTATTCGGCAGCAATCTGGCCTACTGTATCACGGCTGGACTACACTGCCACAAGTTTCGGTACTAGGAGTAGTGTTGTGCAATTACCACTTTTTGTACTGGCCGGCCGGTTATTGGCGCCGGCCGGCCAATATACAAATTTAAAAATTACCAAGCATTTGTATAATGACGCAGAGAGCAACCGTAAAAATATAAACACATGTTCCTACATTTTGCAACTTCGAAGCGTATATTTTTTACAAAAAATAAAGTGCCCCAAAGCACATGTAAAGGAACATGTGGAAAAGCAGTACGTTTAAATCGCATTGGCATTAAGATATACTACTACGCGTAGTTGCACAAATGTGCAACTGGACTAAGGCTTCTTCAGCCCATACAGTGCTTTTGAATACCAACTACGCTGAACAATAGAAATTTATTTCACCTCTTTTCTACACATTACAAATTTCTTTGTGATGCAGTTTGGAAACCTATTTTTTCAATGGTCCTTGCGGAGCATTTTAACTCCTAGTTCCCATTATTATTGTGAAAAAAATATTTATACATATGTACTCCAGTGAAAGATTTCACTATATTTTTAAAAAGCAATGGAACCCGATCATATCAAGCATTTATCTCACCACAAAAGCTGACTAGAATACAACTGTAACCAAAGTAGTTTCAATTAGTGATTCAATCTTAACACTGACCACATTTCAGCTAAAAGTTTTAGAATCGAAATCTAAATAAGATTTAAAATATTAAATTGATGAAGTCAATTTTTTAGCTTTTTCTGTTATGGTCAGTGGCTGGCCGGTTGGTTATTAGCAATGGCCGGTGCACAACATAGCTATAAAAATCATATCCTCGCGCCTGGCCACCGAAGTAGGGTGAAAACGTACGCCAGGGTGGGAACAAAGGTTCGGATTCGGATCCCGTTCCGTTCTGAAAAAACCGAATGAAAAACCAAATCCAATAGTGTTTGGCAATATGTTTTTTCTTTTTAAACAATAAAATTCAAGTAAATTGTTATTTTAATCAATATTTTTATTACAGGTTACAAATCTCAGGACTGAGGTCGAGCTTGAAATACTAATACCAACGTTTAAAGTTATGCAGCTGGCATTACGTTGATATTCTGAAACAAAGTATAGATATATTTGAAATTCGCAACACGCAAGAATCGGATTCAGATTCTACAAATTAGCAATGGATTCGGATTCGGGTGTCGGATTCGGTAGAATTGTGGATTCGGTGCCACCTTAAGAGTGTGTTCAAAGATATTTTTGGAAAATAGTGACTTCTCTATGTGTAAATCTAAAAAAAGTCGCCGGGCCGAAATTTTGTTTCATACTTTCGGTACAATTTGTTTCAGTAAAATGTATTACTTTAAGCTCTGATGCATAAAACAATTTTCGTTTAAAAGGGCATGCTAGTCAGATGGGCCCCGGGCTTCCTAGTCATACGAGCCCCAGACCCCCTGGTCATATGCGCCTCGGGCCTCCCACCACCTCAATCCGGCCCTGCATCCGGTGCTACGTTTTGTACCGCACAAATTTCAGTAGTTCCACACTCTTGTTAGAGTGATCATCCACTCTTGATTCAAGTAACGTAAGGTGAATCAAAATCAAATTACAATTCGTAACAGAAGACAAGAGTACCCTTCTCAAATGGAAACTAAATTATCAGTCACTTTCCACTTATTCGGGTCACTACTACACAAAATGCTACGGTAACAGTTGCGCAATACCTGTGTTTGATGTTAAATAAGATATATTTCTTACAAGACGCTTTAACCTCGCAGGGTCAAATTCACTTTTATTCGCGAATGCGTGACCACACGCGGCTGCAAACGACTGCGTCCGGTGATCTGCAGCGGATCGCGGCGTGGGGTCATGCGGTGAAGGACAGCGACTCTCGTCATCGTGCGTCATGTAGGGCTATTTTGTAGCTTAGAATTTCCACGATTGTATATATAACTTATCCTGCACTAGAATAAAGCTATAGTCCCATTTGCCCGTGAATTTTTGCAGCAAAAACGTGTGAACGCAGTTGCAAGTCGCTTGAATTTTTTACACCTGCAGTTTGATTGGTCAATCGGAATGTTCCATTGAAAATGCCAGTAGCTGCAAGTATTTCGTGCAAGTTTCAACTGCGAATTCTCGCTGCAAAAAACTTGCACGTGTGAATGGAGACTTTAGAGACAATAATAAATGCGCTAACAGGACATGTAGAAAAATACGAATCTGGTGATCTATGGTTAAGTGTATTTTGTGTATCCATACCTTATGACAACTCGACATGTATAACTCTTCCATTGCAGTGCGTGTGGACTGAATTAATAAACAATTGGTATCTCAGATAATCCACACAAACGTGGGCAACTCATTTACACTCCACTAGCGGCTGGGAACATCCAAGTTTTACTCATACCTCACTTAAATAACTATTCAAATTTGATAGTAAATCCTAAAACCGGCTTTGCCCATTTAGACACAAGAATATATCATAGAGTTTATTAATATTTGCTGCAGACAAATTAAACCTTTATGGCGTAATTTCATAAACTTAGTGCGTCTATTTAAATTTGAGGTTATGTATATTTGAAATCGTTTACCAAATACGCAGTACCATCAGGTAGCAGGGGCAACCAGAATTCCGGTTCCGGTAGAAAATTCCAATATTTTCACTATCCGGTTCCGGTAATAAATCCGGTAATTTTTCAGTGGAATTTTCCGGTATTTTGGGATTGAAAATTTTTCTCATTTGAAAATTTAAGAAAAACTGGCATATTATACTAACTTATTTCTCTAAAATTGTCCGAGCGCGTATTGCCAAAATTTTCAATTTGTGCCATACTCTATAATTTATCATATGTTTCCTCATACTTCATTTGTTTCAGGATTTTGGCATTCTAAATGGTGTGTTTACAGCATTAAAAGCGATAAAATCGGGTTAAAAAGAAATTTTTCGGTAACAAGTATTATTATTTTCCCGTTTCGGCTCCGGTTCCGGTTCGAAGACTGGTTTGGGCACCAAATTATCCTTTACAAGGGCAATATATCATTTATTTATATTAAAGCTCATTGTAAATGAATATGACATATGAGACTTGTTCACAGTGCCGGAGCAGACAGAACTAGGAACTCCCCCAAACTCCAGGATGGGGGCTCTCAAACTCGCAAGTGTAGCGAACGAGACGCCAGGCGTAATTTAAAACTCTGGCGGTTTTTGTTTCAACCAATTAGGGTGGGGGCCCTTATATAGGGGTACGCCATCCAATTGGGTGGTATTAGGGTGGCTGCACTGGCGCTGCTTGTTCGGACGAACTATTTCTTTAAGTGTACTCGTTCAATTTTTGTAATTATGACTTCCATTCGATTTTGATGTATTGCCTGCAGGCTAAGGTAGGACGTAAATGATGTAAAATATTTTGACAAAAAATGTTTTACTTCAAGGCAAAATACAAGCTTGAATTTTAGTTTACAATCCAACGTCTATTGAAAATTCAGTTTTCAGGATACTTTAAAATAGGTTTCAAGCAAACTGCTACTGAACTACTAGCCACAAGTGGTGGCAAATTGACAAATTTTCAACGGGAAGGCATACGGTATACAATAGTGAAAAACTATTGCAAGCAAAAAACAGCGAGAAACACAGAAACTAAACACAATTTTTTGTGCTAAATCTTATTCGGAGCTTTGATGGCTTGAGTTGCACACAAATTGAATGCGTCCATTGATTTATCATTTGAAATACCTTATTTGCACGTCAATAAACGATAACAAATTGTATATTTTCTAAAGGCCCATGTATAGAACAGGGCCAGAACAGTGGTATAAGCATATTGCTAAGCCTAAGCCTAAGCCTAAGCTTAAGCGTAAGGATGAGCCTATTCCTAAGCCCAAGCCTAAGCGTAATCCTAAGCAAAAAATTTAGTCTAAAGCTTAAACTGACTCTATTGCAGCCCCTTCAGAAAACGATCCGACCCTGTTGTATACATGGAGCTTTCTAAATATAGAATCGTCGTGTTCGCATTAATCTATTGTTGTCAGCTGCGAAACTTTGTAATTTTTAAAACTAAAATGCGTTCAACTTTCACAAAACTGTAAATAAACTTGAACTTTGTAAGTTTAAACTGACGTGTCTCCCTCGCACGATGTCAAATTGAAAAATTCGTTCAAAAATATATTAAAGCCAAAAAAAATTTAAGTATGGTAAAAAAGCAGGAACGTAGCGATGATTTCAGTTGTTTTAGGAGACATTCTAATGAAACAAAAGAGTTTTAATTTCTACAGTTTTTTAGATTATTCTAAATTTAATTAAAAATGTTTTGTCTCGTCTGTTTGATATAGATTTGAGACCGCTTTGCTTGTAGACGAACCTGAAGAAAAGTGCATTAATACTTTGACAGTTTCAACCTTTAGCGACGCTGTACGCTGAAGATAAAAAACATTTTATTTATACATCGCAATAAAATGGTGAGTCAAATTGACTCTCTCATAAATAGGTTTTTCTGGACTACACGAACTGAGTAAAAATTCGACCCCGCCAGAGTCACATTCGACTCAATGAATCGCTCAGTGAGTCGAATTTGACTCTGGCGGGGTCGAATTTTGACTCAGTTCGTGTAGTTCAGAAAAATCGCTCAGTGAGTCGAATTTGACTCACCATTTTTTGCAGTGTAGAAAAATACATAAAAAGACGTAAAGTTTTTTAGATGATATTGAAAATTTTGTGAAAAGATAGGCGATCTTGAGCCCAAAAATGTTAATGAATGATTTGTCTTTTGTAAATATGACATTAAAATTACTATTTTATTAAGTATCAACATTTGATAACAAGTGACGTAAGCTTGCTGCAGC
>JASANG010000025.1:0-77500 GCA_030248215.1 Enoplolaimus lenunculus
ACGCTAAGCTTACCGAGAATAAGAATATGTTTTACGTATGTACTAATAAATCATCCGAGCACTCTTACTAGCTAAGCTATCACCATTCTACCGCCAAAACCAATACTCCTGAATAATAATCCAAGGTCACAGAATATGGCAAATAAGACAGAACTGGGGCAGAATTGGCAGAAATAGAGGTGCGAAATGGAATGAGCACCTTGAAATTAGTAGGAAACGGGAAAGGGGCGCCTGAAAACATGAAAATAAATGTATATAAGATCACAAGAAATATGAGTTGTAGGAACTGGCACAAAAGGGTCAAAGGGGAAAGAATTTGTAGAAATGGGGATGCGCAACGCACTGAGCGCATAGAATTTGGTCAGAAAATGGGGTTTTAGTACCTGAAAAGACAATATGAAATATATAAAAATACACGTAATTGACATAAGCGAAATTGGCAGGAATAAGACTAAGTTTGACAAGAGTTTGACAGAAAGGTTAAAGCACAGTAGTTTTACAAATGAGCAACAGTGTAGCAAGGCTAAAAAGACACCGGTTAATTACAAATCACGATACTAGGATCGAGACTGAGACGGCTGTACTTCGCATGCCACGGAAACGACATAGCTAGGAGCTCAAGGGACGCCGAGGGTGGGCACCCGTGTGGCACAGAGTGCACACTGGGGCCCCACCCGACAATTGGAAAATCAGACTAAGCGGGAATCGAATTTCAACACTGTTGTTTCTGTGGTAAGCTGTCTACCACTGCGCCACTTAGTCAGCCTCGTCAATTCCATTCTATAGTTGACTGTATTTGTCGAAACGTAAGCGCGGCAATTTACCGTTGCGCTCACGGCGTGTGCCCCATGTCAGGTTATTAGGTAGGTACAAATACGATTCGAAACTTCAGACCCTTTTATTAAGCAGCTGGACAAGCAGGCATACGCAGAACAATATCGAACCCTCAAGCGGGTAGATCCTTAAGCAAACACCCTATTGCGCCGATTAAGCCGCCTCTTCAACTGGTTCTATTGCCGGCTATCGCTCTGGTGAACAGCTTTTCTCAAACACTGTTTACTCTCGAAACTTATCGGAAAACATGTGGAATCCTGCATGGTGTTCTTTTCTATTGTAAAGTATTTGAACAGTGCACATGCAAGTCGTTAAAAGATTTGACGTCGATTAAATTTTACCTTATTATGAGGATATATTCAGGTATAGACCTAGGAGTGATTAGTTTTATACCTTGACTTATTTAGGATGAAGGTGTCAGAATGAGATTCTGTCCTACAACCTTCGGCAAGAGGTTGAAAATCAGGCACGATTTTTCTAAAAATTTGGCACATTCGTGACCAGCTCTAGTTGAGGATTCCGAAAATATATAATATAATTTAATTTGAGTACTTATATTCTAAAAAAGGTTTTTTTAGATTTTTTCAACCAAGATAGTCTAGTATCCAGAATGCTTAGTCCGGGGACTATGGGGGTGGCTTGCCTCGTACAAGTAATTGAGAGTGTGGGGCGGTGCTCCTGTGTTTACTGCGAAGATAAAGTTTCCAAGAATACCTAACTTGCTCATGACTGGTCATACGCGGTTGAAAACTGTAACTTTGAAATTAGCTTGTGCAGATGGTTTGAACGATATATAGACATCTTTATTAAACCTTTAAAGAAAAATTTTTGTTTATTTTTTACGAACGGGTCTCTGTTATAGAAATTTGATTGAAAAAATCTATGTCGAAATATAGTCAAATTGTATACTTATCTTTAGAATGACTAGGATATACTGAACACGAATATGCCAAATTTCCACAACTCATATACATATTCTTTGATTAACTTCAGTTGGAAAGTGCCCTACGTTTTTAGAGTTTATCATTATATTTATTATTATTATTATATATTTTGTTGCGCAGGGACTAACAGTATAATCATAGATTATTAGCATTTGGTGAAAGTTATTTGCAATGGTTTTGTTTCGTGCACTTTCACGCTGCATTGCTCAAAGTAAGAAAATGTTTAGATTAGTGTACCAATTTTATATACGAAACGCAGTCAGTTATATATATGATGAACTGCTTTTTGAAAGCGAACTTAGCGCACATATGGTATGGTGCAAGTTGAATCCCAGTTTCTATAGTGCAATTCGGTACTGTCATACGTTAAAAATTAAAGGTCCCTGCTATATTTCTTATTTTGGAACTAATTAGTATGAGCACGGCCCGCCGTAATCAAAGAATTCTGCGCAGGTTTCTTTAAACTGATGATGAATCGTGAAAAATCAGCATGTTGTGGTAAAATTGAATCGTATTGTAACTGTATTTTTTATTCTGGCTCCAGTTGTGTATTCTGAATGTGTAATATATACGTAACATTCAGCTCTCGTAGATTAAAATATGACCTGTTTTTAATTGTATCATTTCAGCTTCGCAGTTTTCGCCGAAATGTCATGCTGGACGAATTGAGGTTAGTGTAGTATACGAAACACATTTTACACATTTTTCCATTAATTTGTTGCGGCCTGTATTTAGCTGTAGTCGTTAAGCTGAATATATGGTTTATGTGATTTGTACGTAGTTATATAATGTATACCTTCTGCATTGCATCCAAACTGGAATATTTAAAATTATATAGCAGTTTGACATATAATTACATGCTTTTCGCGAACGGGATGGTTCTTAGGGTTTTTCTCTGTTCGGCTTGATCACTTTTAGCTTACAACATAAAAACTTCCACGCCTAATAATAACTCACAAAATGCCAAAACCCCTTAACCGAAATTTTTACCTATGAAGCCCAAAAAAGATAAAGTACGTACGTACGTAAGTTATTGAAATGAACTTAACGCAGGTTAGTGCGAATATTGGTTTAAAAACACCACGAATTAGTTGGAAATTTGTAAATTTTGTAATTTGATTTAACTCAGAAAAGCTTTCATTGAAACCAGCAAAATTTAGTAAGCCAAGGTTGGTTGAACCAGAGCTACATCTGAAAATGATCTGTTCAAATTAAACAAGTGAAATGCCGAAATGTACGTATATACGTAAATATAGAAGTAATAGATTTAGTCTGACTTAAAGTTTTGATGCAAATGTCTAAGCTGTCTTAGCTAGTTTACTATTCAGTTACAGAAACAGTCATTTTGTACCATTCCAATCGTATCTAATAGTGCTTATATGTTACTATAGCTAGCGTAAAAGTATGTTTTGGATATGAATTAGAAAGAATGTAATACTGTGTTTTTCTCTAAGCAAAATTAGAACATTGTTATTTTTATATTCCTCATTTTAAATATTGTTTTACTTGTATTAGATTATTCGTCCGTTAGCTGTTCCTGGTGTGGCTACTAAGAAATCGTTTAGCCGTGATAAGGAACATGTAAATATTGGAACAATTGGACACGTGGATCACGGCAAGACTACACTTACGTCCGCCATAACCAAAGGTATTTTTCAGCGTCCTTTGGATGATTGTGAAAATCTTGTGCTTTTTGTGCTTTTTATATACTTACTTAAGGTGAATGTACCGTGCAAAATCTATTTTCTGTTCAACTTGTCTGACGAATTAAAAAAGTACCGTTGTTATCCAATTGTGCGACGCAGGGCTGGAATAGATACCGCCAAAAATATCGGAGTTGAATACCACAATATCTAACTAGAGCCGAGTACCACAGTATTCATCAGAATTTGTTTGTTTTAATTTTGTGCTTATATAATTCTTGTAAAAGAACCATTTTATATTGTAAATGTATGCAATTATTGTAAATTATAATTATGTTATATACACTGTCTTTTATAAATATCTTGCAAACTAGAATATCCGAACCGGATTCAATCGCGCAAACGGTGCGACTGAATATTTATTTACGGGAACCGGATATGGCGTGAAAATGTGAGCACTATTTGAAAGTAATGAGTCGGACAAAAGTATATGTACAGCGGTTAGTTGTTAGCTTGGATTTTTCATTCAGTTTCAGTTAGTGAAAAACATCACAGCTTTGGTACCCAAAAAGATTTGTTTTGGTTTTTATTCTGAATTGACTTGAGTCGCAGCTCGACACTAACCAGCCATTTATTTGTTTACAAATATATACATTCCAGTTCTCAGTCATAGCAAACGCGCTAAATTCAAGGAGTACGCCGACATTGACAAAGCGCCACAAGAGCGAGAACGTGGGATCACCATCAATGCTACTCATGTAGAATATGAAACAGAAAATCGCCATTATGGTCATGTGGATTGCCCTGGACATGCAGATTACATTAAGGTATATATGTGCAAAATACGTATAGTAACTGTATGACCGTATGGCTTAGGAATATATTAGACTTGCGTGTTGATTGGAGTAGGGTTTTTTATTTATCTCGCGCCAGTAATAATTTTATTGTGCCAACAGTTATTTTTTCGTATGTTCAGTTAGATATCCTTCAAAATTTTGTTTAGACAGATCAGAAAATTTGTTGAGCAAAAATTTGCGTTATTACGTACTTTTTCTGCGCCAAGAATACTAATATTTTCCAATTGAGCAGGTTTTGACGCAATAAAAACCATGGAGTTGAGCATAATATTTCGTTTTTTACACGTGTGCATTGTAGTTTTCACTACCAATTCAGGGTCTAATAGCATGTGTCAATTATTTAAAGAAAAAATGGTTAAGAAGAATATCTGACCTGTTATGTTGCAATAATGACAGCTGTTGTATTGAAGCGAAATAGAGATTTTCAGTGTGGATCTGGGGTTAGTCTTCGAAAGCGCCACTTGCTCGTTAAATCTTAAAAAGGAGTATCTTTTAAAAACGGGTTATATTGAATCTTATGATTGAGTATATATTGAACGACCCGTGGGTTTCTTGATACTATGTTGAACAGTGTTGAGCCTGAAACAAGATATTAAATTGTTGTTATGTAAACTATCATTGTTAAAACGGTGTTAAAATTATGATATGTTAGTTGTCTGTAATCTACTTCGCAGAATATGATCACTGGAACAAACCAGATGGATGGTGCCATTCTTGTTGTAGCTGCAACGGACGGTAGTATGCCGCAAACGAGAGAACATATTCTATTAGCAAAACAGGTTAGTGTTTAGCAGCCATTCATACTATCAGTTTTCCTACTATCAGTTGTGTGCCTTGTATTAAGCTCTATTTTTGAGTTGTTACGTCATAGTGGCTACGCGATGTTTCCAGCCGTAATTCGTCACGCGTATTAAACACACCCATATTTTACGATTGAACACCGGTTACAATCCAAATTTTCATATTCAGGCGCATACAGATACCAAAGATTAAAGGTAATTTGGCAAAATTATAAATATTAGTATGATTTCGGTCTTTTTGCTTTTAGATTGGAATCAAATCCGTCGTTGTCTTTTTAAACAAAGCAGATCTGGTGGACAAGGACACATTGGAGCTAGTATGTAGACGTTTAGTTCTAAGCAGTAATTCTGTTAATTTTATATTTACTGTGCTCCGAATTGTGCTTTTATATTCTATATGTTTCGCAATCTTAAAGTGGTCTTGGCTATTCCTTAGTGTTTAAGTTGTTATTGCACGATAATACTATGCTACTCCTCTGTTGAAATTTAGTTGTTAGGTGTTTTACATAAAGAAAAGGAAGGTATGTGGACTAAATTCATTGATACAACGCTGCAGACACTTATTTTATATCGCAACACTTAGTTGGATTGAAACAAATTGAATATAAGTAACTCACGACCATTACTACACCATGCAGTAGAAGGGATCGCCTTATGTATTGTAATGTTTTGCAATTCGCATGTAGCACAATGATTTTTAAAATTTGTGTTGTGTACGTGCTGTAGCCTTCCACGCTGGTGTATAAAGGCTTAAATTCAAACTATGGCGGTTTACGTACGTTCAAAAGACTGAAGTACTGTTTGATATTAGGTTCATTATTATTTTGCACAGGTAGAAATGGAAATTCGTGAACTACTGGATGAGTATGGATTTGATGGGCAAAGTGCACCAGTTATTGTTGGTTCTGCATTATGTGCAATCGAAGGAATTAATCCTGAAATTGGAGAAGAATCGATTACGAAGCTTCTAGAAGCGTGCGATTCGCATATTGCGCTTGGTGAACGATTATTAGACAAACCGTTCATGCTTCCTGTGGAACATGTTTATAATATAAAAGGTACCCAGATTGGTAAAGTTATTTACGGTTTTGAATTGCAGCGGTTTAGTTTTACCACCTATTGCCGCAATTTTGTTATAAAAACATTGTGTTGAAAATTAAAGTAAACACTTAACGGTACCGCTATTAAGGTTGTTGGGTGCCGTAACTTTTAAAGGATTTGACTGGGAGAGGTATGTGTTCAATATATTTTCATTTAATAGTAGGATAACACCGTTTTTAAGAATATAACGGAAAATCAAACAATAACAAGTTAATTTGCATAGTCAATTGCAAGTTTGGTTCTGTATTGTGTTCACTTGTGACCTCTTCGTATTTTTTATTTTAGGACGCGGCACTGTCACAACAGGAAAAGTTACCCGTGGAAAGGTCAAGAAAGGAGATACTGTTATCTTCAAAGGCAACGGTTGCGATGGAACTTGTGTCGTTACCGGTAAGCGTGGACCAGAGAAGCTGTGTATTGCTGTAGAAGTACAGTAATAATGTTTTATATTCAAAGTACCTCAAAGTAGCTGATGTCTTGTCTGCGATAGATTTTTTGTACATTAACGTTGAATCACAATTCTGTTAAAATTAGTGTTTTTCAGTAAACTAAATTTGTTTGGGTTTACTGGTTGGGGCCCTCAACCACATCCGAGTGCCGCACTGTAACTCCCTTCCCCAGTTGGTTGCCTGAATTTTTCATACCGCATGCAAGCACAATAATAATTTACAATTTACAGGGTTCTCAGATATAATTTACGGGTAAGTATAACGTCACGCGTGAATTTTAGGTCGATGCGACGTACCTACCAGCGTTTTGACAGTGAAAGTTGTTTTGAATTGCGATTACTGTTATGTAACAATTTATTTACGTGTTCGTTACGACAAAATCATTTCTTATATTACCGTGGTATTGAAAACAAAGTATCATGCAGTTCATACTATTGCCCGAACAAACCTGAACACTGCTTTAAATATTCATGCTGGGTAGGCGGGGACTTGAAAAATCCTAATTCCAAAAACCCAAAAACCTTCGAAAACCCTAAAAATACAATACCCCTGAAAATAGTATTGATGGCGCAGATATAGTGTTTGCTGATTGGAGTTATTCAAAATGTGTTTGACTTCTCGCGCGCATCGATTGCAAAATTGTTTACTGCTATATGTTGCGCTTCCGCCATTAAGCATGTGTAACAGCACAGAATCACGTGGAATTGGCCTTGGCTATTTGCATCAGCAGTCAATTTTCACAGTGTGAGTTTGTGAGTTCGTGTTTGTCACGTATTTTATTACATATGTCAAAGAATTTAGCTGAAATTTTAAAGTTTGAGTTTTGTTTCATCAAATTCAGTGTCCACTTTGTGCATGATTGCAGCCCATTCTAGTAGTGTATTCAAGTTGCATACCTGATCATTAGCCACTTTCTACATATGTGCTTTGCTTAGATATTTCATTGCAGGCATCGAAAGCTTTCACAAAAGTCTGGATGAAGCGCATGCTGGCGACCAGGCCGGATTATTGTTACGAGGAGTGAAACGTGGCGATATAAAGCGTGGTGCAGTGCTATTACCTAAAGATTACAAGATTGGAGTTACTGAACGTTTTGAATCAACAGTAAGTTTACGTAGGTAAAATTACTGTTGATCTTGACGCAGACGGACAGCTTTTTTGAGAGATTGGTGGAAAGTAAATTATAGTCTACATAGGCATTTGATTAACAGATGTATACACCTACTTGTTTAATTTGTGTGAAAACTGCTTTAATTACTGTATGGTTATTTGAGGTTTATGTTTTAACTGAAGCAGAAGGTGGGTCGTCAAAACCTTTAGCAACACTGGCACGTCCGACGGTATATTCTATCACTTGGGACATAACGTGCTTTATTCAACTTGAAAATCAAGATGTCATGATGCCCGGCGAAAATGGGAAGTACGTATTTACCACATGCATTATCTAAATTATTAGCCGGAATAGCAGATTATGCCGTGACTAAACTAAGTGCATATTACCGATACACTTGACGTCTTGTAAGGGAGGTTGTGAGTTCGAAAAGGCATGACACGTTTTCGAGACTAACAAGATTACGTATTTTCTGTTAATTTCACTTCGGTTTCTAGTGGTGTGTCTGTGGCATAAAATATGCTTCTGGCTCCGGCAAAAGTTATACCGGCGTTAACAGCCATGACGGCGGCGAAATATTTTATAATTTAATAGTCTCACAAAGACGTTAATAAAAAATTTTGGTTTTGGAACACATCATAGGTTATCGATAAAATTGGCAACAGATAAAGTACTTAATTTTTCTTTATCAATGGCCTTAGTATCCTTACGAATTGTATGTAGTTTGTTCTGCTCGTCACAACACACATTGAATGAAGCTTTCAACTTAATGACAAAAGTCAACAAACTAATGCTGATGTCATTCTAACTTGGGCCAATGTTACTTTTAGGGCCGTAAAAGTAGGTCAAGCATATTCCTAAGCCTAGGCCTAAGCCTAAGCGAAAAATGTAGTCTGGAATGTAAGCATACTTTTTTACAGATCCACCAGAAACCGGGACGGCCCTAAAAGTAACATGGGCCGTAAGTTGTTTTTCAAATATTCTGTACTTGCGCTAGTACAGTATGCACCTAATTGATTTCAGTACACTTTCCGCTATGAACTAAGTTTTTAAACAGTGGGTTGTGATTTTCGCGTTAGCTTTTAGTCCTTATGTTGCATTCCTAGCGGTTGAGTTATGATTACTTCATTTCTTTTTAGAATAATTTTTAATTTAACCAAACCCATGTTTATGGAAGAACAGCAACGGTTTACAATTCGTATGCACGGACGTACAGTTGGAACTGGTGTGGTGACAAAGCTTCTTAATGCGCTCAGTGATAAAGAAAAAGACAGAAGAACTTTAAAGAAACTCATGAGAGAAAAAGTTGAAAAATTAGGATTCAATCCCTATGGCATTGAAGAATTCAACGCGTTAATTTCGGACCCAACTGGTCAGCAGCCGAAAGCTAATTAGTTATATTGTCTGGTTCTTTATGCATTACCAGCAGGGTACGACCGGATTTCCGGTTCCTGTTTAATATCCAGCAAAAAGCAAGATCCGGTTTTTACGGTAGCTTCGAATACCATAAAGCTGCTAAGTAAAAAGCTATTATCTTTTCACTTACTGAAATAAAATGAAAACTCCCAACATAATTATTAATTTTAATTCGATATACTTCTGCACGATTCAATTACTTTTAACAGCTCATTTTTACATACTATTTCCGGTTCCGGCATCCGGTAAATTAATGTCTAATCGCACTCTGATTATCAATTGGTGTGGAAAGCAGCCGTAGTGCAACTGTTATCCGATTGCATCTTTTTGAACTACTAAATCAGAATGGTTGTTTGTACGAAACAATAAAATTTTGTTTATTGTTGAGCGGTTTTGTATTATGTTTCAAGGTTATGATATCATTTAAACTGCAGACATGTCTTGCAGTTGTAAAAAACGTCGTGTTACAAATTTATGCCAATATAATATGTATAGAACACGACCAAAACAAGTATAATCATAAACCTTAGCGTAAGGATTGTCTATACTTAAGCCTTAGCGAAAAATTACTCAAATGCTCAATATTGCTCAACAGTCTGCCTCTGGTCTTTACATGGGCCTACGTTGAAACTTAGTTTACGGAAAACTTCCATGCTGGTATTGTTTAAACATGTTGCAATATCTTTTTCGGTAAATGCCTCTAAACGTTGTCCAACATGATCCGGCACGTTTTTGTTACTTGTAGTGGGTACAGTGGTATGTTTACTTTGTCAAAGTCACCCGATTAACTTTCTGGTACATTTCACGTGAGCGGATGTATTGCGTCATGTTTTTTAATCCGTCCCAATGATAAACTTGTTCAATCACGTAAATTGTTTAACCACGCCCCTGCTGGCCTCTACGGTCATGATAATCGATAGAATAGAACTTTTATCAGAATGTTTTACGTATTGCTTGAACTAAGATACTGCTCTGAGTTTGATTAGAAGTTTGCCTGAAATGATTCACCTAATATTGCAAAGAGTTGAGCTTGATAGCGTTTCTGTTACCAGCTATTGTAACAGGGACAAAACGTGTTCCAGGTTGCTCCAGTTATAACGTGAACTCCGCATAAACGCATGTTTGCACTAAAATCCTAATCGATGTATTATAAATATACGGAACAGGCAAACTGTCTTGCAATACAGGGTCGATTAAATAGCTTCACTGACTTGCCTTTATCCATTTCGAACAAGTAGCCCGAGATCGAAGTCCCAGTTAGCATTAAGCAAACTGGATAACGGTTTGTATTAAGCAAACTGAAGTCCCGGTTCGCATTATAGCAAACTGTGATCCTTGTTCGCATTGAGCAAACTGGGGTCCAAGTTCGCATTAAGCAAAGTGGGGTCCCATTTCGCATGGTCCCTGTTCGCATTAAAGTAACAAGGGCCTTTTTTACCGTTTGTGCATATATTTAAGCAGTGTAAAATATAAAGAAATATATAATATTTAAACAGAGAAATATATACAAACAAGATATATGTAAGATATATGTTTTGGTTTTGTAAGCTTCTGAATTATTTGTCCAAGGTTTTCAATCAGTTTCTATGATGTTTCGGTTTGTGTTAAAACTAATGATGTTGCGGTTTCAACTTCTGACTGAATGGCAGCAAAGAAATCACATAAGAACAGAAGTCGGGTGGAACTAAAACGCTCTTTTGAGCAGCGTAAGATAATAACAGCGAGTTCTATATCATGATCTGGGTTCATGTAGTTCATCGCATTGATGAAAATTTTTATGACAGCACATAGCGCGCGAATATTCTTTAAACAATTTGCTAGATTATTTGATGCGTTTGTAAGGTCTCTGACACCTGATTGCTGGCGTGTGGAATTATATTATATTTCTTTCGTGTTCGGGATTACGGTGTTATATCATATTTTTGGTGGTGGTGTTTGTGATTAGTGTGGCCGCGGATTCAGATTTAACCGGGGTTACAATACGTTTAACGCACATATCGAACAAAATTAAAAAATAAAATAATAAAAAAATAAAATTAAGTATAATCTACTTCGTCATAATGATGTTTAAGAAAACTAGAGTGTTTTAGAAACGAAATATTGATATGAAGAAGGTTACCACACTCTTCTGCACTCGCTCAGCAGCAATGTATAAGATCATTGAAATTTTCCTTTTCGGCTTCCCCTACAAATCTCCACGTTTTCCGTTTAAAGGCCAATAGCTTTGTCTTTGAATCATCGGGGAAATGAAAATTGCACCTGCCGCAGCAGCTTACCTTCTATTTAAAAAACTTATACAAAACGTTAACAATGGGTGTCTGTTCGATGAAAATGTACATCGTGAGAAACAACGTCAAATGTCAGCGTGAAAATTATCGTGGTGAGGAACAGATGCCGCAGGTGTGCGAAATATCGTGAGGAGCATATGTCACAGGTGTGCGAAAAAATATCATCGTGTGGAACAGATGTCACAAGTCTGCGGAAACATATCATATGAGGTGTCGCAAGTTTGTGTAAAATATAACCGTGAGAAACGGGTGTCAGAACACTCATCACTAAATATCTGAAAATAGCACCCTGTATAGTAGCGTCTATTAAATTTCATGGGTGGAAATTCAGCGGGCCGATATTTCCGAAAAAATGCAGCCGGCCGAATTTCCGGGGGGATTCTGCCTGCCACAGTAGCAGTTTAGTCAATTTTTGGAAATCGAGATGTGCAGGCATTATCTGTACAATTTGTGCGTAAAGCATACTTATTTTCATTGTGTTCATAATCGAAGTAACCATTTGGAAGTATCAGGTGGAATCACTGCATGATACTTTCAACGATCCTTATCTTGGTGTGAAAATGCAAGTTAACCGAAGGAAATGTTAGAATGTAAACTTTTTACTTAGATATGCGGCATTATATACTAAAAATAGAGTCACATATCTGATTTGTCAGAAAATTGCAAATATTGCACATACACGAGGATTTGACGTAAAAGAAGATAAATAACGTACATTTGGTTATACTGCCCAAGGCCTTATGAGTTTTACTATGTATGGCGTCCTGCGCTCTGTAGTATTGCTCAGCGTGATGTTATTACTATGGAGGATTTACCATTTGGATGTTTTAGCTGATAAGAAACGGATTGCACATTTTTTGCTTAGGCTTAGGCTTAGCAATACACTTAATCTACTGTTACAGCCCTAAAGTAAAATTGGTCCTAACTTACATGGCTTTTTCCTTTGCATAAAAACGGATACTTGTAATTATAGATGGGCAACGTGTATTCGGATATCGGCCGGATATCCGAAATGCTATTGTGCAAATTTTTTTGGAATAATTTGCATTGTTTCACCATTAAACTAGCTGGAGATGACGAAAAGAAATTCTGTATTCAAACCTGAGTTAAAATATTGAACCACATTCCTTCATAATTCCATGATGATTTAAAATTTTGTTTTGTTAAAGCGTGCAAAAATGAAAAGAAAACGTTTTGCTTAGGTTGATATTTATCGGAACAATGACGTCCTATTTTTAAATTATCTCAAAGTTAACCCAGTGAAAAATTTGCATCGAATACGCACCGTCAAGTACTAAATTTATTTCATTTGCAAGAAAAATCTACTTATACATATACCAAGTCGCGTCGCGAGATTACATACTGGACGTCATTTTAAATTCTTATCACTCTTTTCAGTAAGACGCCAAGACTAACTGAGTATGATGCTAAGTAGTAAAAGGTTAGCGTGTAAATATGGTAATCTGTAAACGGCACATTTGAATTTCCCATGACCCAGAATCCATAAGCTCATAACTTTTGAATTCAAACACCCCACGAAAGTGACATTCTTCTCATACACCAAAACAGTCCAAAAGTACTTTATCAGCGATTTTAGCTGTCTGAACAAGGAGCAGCTTAGTGTATGGCTGGGGAGCGGCAGCCCAATCCTTAGTGTCCGTTTTAAATGTGGAAACTTCCAGTAAACCGCATTCTCCACGCCTGAAAGAGAAAAGGCACAAAATGGATTCAAAAAGTTTGGTTGTTGCAGAAAAAGCTTCCTCTTACATTTGTGTAATGAAATTAATAGTAGGTTAGGTGCGCTAAACCAGTCATCAAACGCAAAAAATGACGCAATTCAATTCAGCCCGTCGCTTTTACTTGTGATAAAATGATGATGTCCTTCCTGCCTTACAATTTTTCCCTCAGGAACGCCGCTGAAAGCGGGGCACCACTAAAAGTGACATGAGCGGATGTTTGTATAATTTAGCTAATATATTTTAATGTGGTTCTTTCTTCTTGTAACGTAAAACGACTTATGTATATATTGTTTGAGGGAAGGGTGAGATTCGACAGAATCGAAGACAAATCAAATCAACTCAATTTCAGGAGGCCAACGCAAGTATTCATTAGTGAGTAGCGATCTTCTTAACCGAGTACCCAGCACTTGAAACAGTTGCATAATAAAATACTATTTTTAGAATTGTATGTTTTATCGGACATCCGGATATGGAAAAATATTCAATGACAATCACTAGTTATAATTTGATTTATTATTCAGAGCACAGAATTAGATAAAACATACAGATTCGATTGAAGCAGTTCAAACTTTACAAATTTAGAGCCGATAGGCTAACACTCGCTCTCAGCAAGTCTATAGCCTTTTCTATATGCAACATCTCTCGTCGTTGGCATTTCTGAACGATTTTCAGTAGATTTTTCATTTACTCTTAAAGCAACCTTCGAAACTGTCAGTTCTTCGAAGTGAGTGTTCATTGCATCATTATTTAAGGACGTCGAGTTGTGTTTGTCGACTGTACCAACACTGTCGGATCCGTCGCTCCCAACGTGACCGCTATCAGACCCAATCATATTTTCACACAGTTCTCCATCATGGTCTTCAAAACAAATGTCGCCATGCTCAGCAGATGTGTTGATCCCATCGACGCTGTATGACGGGAACTTTTGTTCAGATTTTCTCAATTTTGTAGCAACGTCTTGTTCCGATTTTGTGTGTAGTTTGTTTTCAGCGACCGCTCTAATTTCACTTTCCAAAAAGGTAAATCTTGATCCGGCCGAATTAGTGGCTGGGGCAGCACAAATAGCTGGAGATGTTTCTTCAAGTATTGGAGAATTTTGAAATGCTTTAGTAACCATTTGGCTGCCACGATATGTATTCGACATAGTTGTTGAATTCAGGGATTCATGGTTGTTTATACGAACACTAGGACGTACACAAGGCGGTGGGTGGTATTTAGCGTTGTTTTGCGATTGTGATATACGCGATGAACACGAATGACGTGCCCAGTTGCTATCACGTGATGAGGATACCCCTGAAATTATTGACGAAGTGTCATCAGATGAAGATTGACGTTTGTCGACTCGCCCCCAGTTGGTGTTTGACGATAAATATGATAAATTCAAAGCGTTACGGTTAGATTTCAGAGCTGATACTTGTGATTTAGGTAGTATAAGTGGAGTCGAGTGATCGAGCGGTATTAGATGGGCACCGTCGTTTGATTTGATGTTATCACTTGGACCGGCTGCGAGTTCATGGTCACTTGATTTGGCATCATGCATCTCGTGCTGAATTTGGACTAGAAACGAGCGTGCTTCTCGATGTGCCGGATCGCGCCGCAGGCATTCGACAATGTCTGCGTTTGCTGCTTGCAAATTGCTGAAGTATTGAATTTTTGTAATAATTCTATTTCTGAACGAAAGGCACCAATAAAATTGCTGAAGTACGGACTGCACATGATATTCAAGTTAAAAAGCAACTCATGTATATTTTGAGAAATTATCAATGTTTCATTAATAATATAAAGCATGAAGCGTATGCGATATCGACCCCCCCCCGAAATAGAGATGTGGTAGGATAAAAGCGCAACACGTGCTGCTACTTTTAAGCCATACAAAAACACATAAGTTGCATGCTCCATTCTAAATGTAATCATTTACATAAAATGCTGATGGAAAAGTGACCTATATATCCTGGAGAATAAAGTTACTTTTTTCATATGCTTCATGTGTATTACATGTGATATCAACCTTCCCCCAAGTGATGGGGGAAGGTCAAAAACACGAGCGCTGCAACGTTGCGTACCACACAAACTCAGCCTGTTCGCTTACTTGAGCTCTTTATGGCATTGACTTCTGAGTAACAAAGCTTCTGTTGAGGTAGTCTTCAGTAACAGGCTTTGGTCCACAAGCTCGATAGCGGAATTGAGATCCTAAAACAAGCCATTGTTTCAATGTAAACACTGTTTAACAATGCGTTTAATAATCGCTACTCTGTATATATATTGCATAACAATTATTGCAAGTGGCATATATCTTGTTTGGTTTCTGAATATTTGAGTAATGCGGTCGTACTACTTCCCCCCATCACACAACCACCCCCGCACGCAAACCCACCGCCAACACAAAAAAAAAAAAAAAACAAAAAAAACAAACACTAACATACTTATCGGTCACTAAACAGAAATAGCTATTAACCGACCTAGCGATGACATAAAATATTATATATTATACTTTGTCTACTTTGATCAATGTTATTTTTACCGGCGCAACGTTAGCCTAATATTGTTTTAAGCCTAAGCTCAACATAAGATAGGTTTAAAAGCCGATGCCTAATTGTAAAGAATATTCTAAAGTATTCTAAAAGCCTAAGCCTGGGAGCAACTTTGATTGTTTAGGATTAATCATGCTGTTGTCAATCACGTAGTTTTCTTAGACAAACTGCTTTAGAAAAACCGGAAATCCAAATTCAAATTTATACTACATACATTGCTTCTACGTTTTATGCGAGCTAGCATCAGCAACAGATCATGCCGTAAATAATCAAATTGTTGTTTGTTCGCTGCCTGGGTTTCGTTTTCGGCATTAAGCGGAAATTTTTTCAGCGCATATTGTAATCGTTGCGTAGCTTCTTTGAAACGATTTCGCTGAAATCTCATAGAATACTTAAAAACATTCAACAAATTTAGTGGTTAAACAGTCAGCTGATTTAAGTGTGTTTTGTATTTTACTTGAATTACTTATCCGTGTTTACACGAGATAATCGTAATTTTTTCTGGTTACTTGTATGTCGCTAGTGATTGGTTTTCATTTAATCAACGTTGACAAATTGTTCAATACCTGCGCGTTTTCGCTGCCAACTACTGCAAGCGTAAACCTCAAATAAATTTTATATTGCGCATTTCTCGTGTACTGGCTACTACTATTATTTACTCTTCAAAATACTTAGCAGCAACAAAACAACAACGACACGCTATTGCCTTTACCTTATACAGTATACATCCATCTTCGAACAATTTTTTGAGCAGCGTCAAAAGTACTGCAGGTTTGTCATCAGAGAGTGCCCAAGTTGTTGGTCCGAGTTTAGCACCTTTTCTCAGCAAAGCGGTCAGTCCATCTAAATTGGCGTGCTCGATCGCTAAATCTAACGGACGGCGACCGGTCGAATCTGTTTGTTCTAATGAAGACCCTCGGTCAAGCAACAGTTGTATCTAAAATATCACGATTGAACGTGAGCTTAAATTTTAAGAAACTCGCATACAGACAGAAACCTGCACAAAATTTTCGTTCAGGGGTGGAGCAGGACGCCCAAAACAAGTCGAAAATTTTGGCGTCCCCGTTACCGGCAGACATACAACAAAAATGTGCACTTTATAAATCCGTTCGTTAGGCTACATGCAGCTGTATTTTTTGCGTTCCGTGAAAATTTTGATATTATTTCACATATGGCGATAAATATTCGGAACCTTGTAGCTGCTGAAGCTAATTTTAAATTTGTTAAACTCAAGTATACTGGTGCATCTTAACTCAAAAGTCTTACAACGTTCACCAACGGTCTACTTCCAATTTTTGTGCTATCATTGAAAGTGACCACAAACTATGTCGCATTAATATCAATTTACCATAGCTTTGCTTCCCTCAATGGCGGCGTAATGTAAAGCTGTTTTGTCTTCATTGCACGACCGCTCAATTCCTGCGCCACGATCAAGTAATAATGTTGCACACGGAATTTGATCCTTGATCACAGACCATATAACACTTGTTCGCCCGTTTTGGTCTTCAGCATTGACATCAGCGCCTGTAGATTGAACGTACATAAAATATCATCAGGGTAAGTTATTAGGCAAATATTGAATCACTATAGTGTCTGAATGCTTTTTAGCTATTTTGAGCACTTCAAACAGTTTAATTTACTAGTCTGGCCAAACCGAATAAAAATGCAAAATAGGGTTTGTAGAGCTACATTTGATAGTACTGAACCCACTAATTTACGCCAACTATTGTTTTGAAAGCTAAATCAATGTAATTACTGTATGACGATAAACCAGTATATATATACATATATATATATATATATATATATATATATATATATATATATATATATATATATATATGTATATATGTCGTTCAATTCTGAGAAAACTGACAAAACTAACCTCGACTGAGCAATAATTCGACAACACCAATGTGACCACTTAACGCAGCCATCATTAAAGGGGTCATCCCGTCTCGATTTCGCGCAGAATTAACATCGACGCCTTTGTCAAGTAAACTTGACACTATTTCCCAGCATCCGCCAGAAACCGCCTGAAAAATACGGTGTTTATCCGTACAAAAGTGGCAGAACTTAGAGAGAAACATGTTCTGTCTCCTGATCCCTGCTTCGGTTTGCCAAGAAACTGTCTAAAATATTGCTTAAAATAGTCCATCTTCCAATAGATACATTTTATTTAGCAGGTATTACACGAGCGAGAAACGTGTTATAAACAAAACGTTCGGGCTGGCGGTCGTAAATCAAGAGAGTACCAAGCGGGTAGCAGAAGCAGTCGATACAAACTTTTTTACCAATCAGATTCACTGTTTTTGGAACAATTGTTACCGTTCAGTCAATTTCTAATATATTAATTAGTCTGTTTCGGTACTGATGAGCGTTGCCCTGTTTATTTTGCCTCCTTTCTTTATATTTTGTCCTCTCGGGCATTCGAAATTGGCCGATTATTATATATTTTGGAATGCCCATCGTTACTTTAAAATGCTCCTTTGTGCAACATTACAGAATGCCTGGAAGCTTCGGAATGCTGTTGAATTTTGCAGTAATTACAAATCATTCGACGCAGGTTGCTATGCTGAGTCGAATGATGCTAAATTTCATGCGATCGGACAATTGGCGCACGAGTTATGATCGACAAAGTGATTTGACATTCCGTCAACTGTTTTTGAATTCCATCAAATTAGTTATTTGACCACAGCTCGTAAATCAATGGATCTGGCTACGCTACTGGCGTAAACATCAGCAGCTCTTATGACCAAACATATATTACCCACATGCTTTGAGAACCGGAATCGCAGCACTTCCAGTGCTGTGTTGTGGATGCCAAAGGCTCCCCCAAAGTCAAAGCGATGTCCCCCAAGCAAATACCTACGTCTTCTCCCTGAGATTTTAAAGACCTGACTAATTTTCTAACCGACCCATGAATACCTATTTTGGTATAAAATAGCTTCTTTTGCACTTTGGATAGGACCAAACGTAAGATCCCTATGAGGAATTTGGGCAGTAACGGCGACCTCAATTTTATGAATAGCCCTATGGGCGTGGAGGCGGGGGTGTAGGGCCGCTAAGCACGATACTGACCAGTTCATTAGCGTCTACGCGTAAGTCGTTTCTGACAATGCCTCATGACATTTTTTCAATGTTTGTTTACACCGCTTGTATTCACACCGGTATTTTAAAGGGATATTGTATTTTTATGCGGTAAATGGTTTGATTTATCATTTCATAAGCATCAATATATCTTGTGAATTTTAATCACCACTTACTTGAACCAGGGGTGAACTGCGATGAGTTTCGCCTTCGTTCGAAACCGCCACCGACACTTGAGCGCCGTTGCTCAAAAGATATTCCACTGTTTGTTTTCGTGAATATTTGCATGCCAGACTAAGCGCTAAAAAGAATATATAAACAACATAACGCAAGAAACAATAATAAACATTTCGTCTTCGCGTCTTTCTTCGAATATGTATTTTTAATATTAATTTGCAATAGCAGCAACGCTATAAGAACCGGTAGGTGTAGCGAGCTGACACAGAATGTTGTGGACCAACCATAAACTTTAGGATTGAAGGATTAGTTTGGTTTCGTTGAACGAGTGTTATTGGATCAGCTGCGGTTCTCCTGTCCAAAGGTAGTACTTTGTAAAAACAGTTTATCGAATTAGTTCGTCGGTAATTTGACAACAATTTTCACTGGTCGTTGCCTATCTCTTGCTGCTGAAACAGTTTCGTTTAAAACAAAATTCCGGTTACAAAAATATAAATTACGCGCATGTCGAGCGATAAAAGTTACCTGTATCTTCAGTTATGGTATCAATTTGATCAATATTGACGTCCGCAAATTCCAACATGAAACGACAAGTCTGAAACAGTATAATCATACGTTCAAAATATACATGCGAACAGAAAAAATTGCATGTGGACTATTAAACATCCAAAGGCACTCAAATGTTCAGCTTGAACATTGGTTCGTACTGGTTGGTCTAAAATTGCCGAAATCCGGAGAGTTCTTATTATATACTTCTGTTTTGATATATACAATGTCCAGAAGAAATTGAAAATGTCAAAGGCCTAGGTGGAACAGGGCAGGGGTCACTCAGTGGTCACTAGTGGTAGGTTCAGAAATTAGATAAAAGGGCGGGGCCGGGCGCCCGATAAAGTGCCAAGAACTCGCGCTTGAGGTCTAACGCATTTTAGCGCTAAACCTTAACACAAAATCTTGGTTTCAATCTAAGATGAAGGGGCTGTGCCTATGTGGACCCTATGGATTCAACAGTGGTGGTAACTAATAAACTTTGTTGAGAACACTGGATGCTTAAGCTTTAGGATTAGGGTTATGCCTAGGCTTAGGCTAAGCTTTAGTTTTAGATTTACGCATACACCTTATGACAAATCTGTATACGGTTAACATGACCTACAACCTAATAAATCTTATCTACCTGCGTTTGTCCAGCACCAGCTGCAGCAACAAACGCCTGTTGCGCTGACTGTTGCCGTACCACTACTCCAGTTGATGTTGACGAACAACTTTGTTGCTCGTCCACATCGTTTTCAGATCCAAATACAAGATCTTGTTGGCTTTTTTCTTGAGCTGTCTCGTCGTCCGGAAGCTGAGGAAACGAACTATTTTGAGCTGCAGTGACACTCGCATTTTCAGACCAATCACACTGGAGTAGAAAGCTACAGATTGCAGTGTGGCCCGCGGCGGCTGCGTGTACAAGTGCACATTTGCCTTCCATGTCTGTTTGTGGCAGCTAAAAACAATCATCAAACGCCTACGAACGACTGAAATTTTATACCTGGTCAAAAAATGCGTCAAAGACTGTACTGGTTGTATAGGCGGTCAGAATAGGGTCGGGGAGTTCAGCCGCCCTCTCGAACCGTTTTTTATAGGGCGTATTTTTAGAAACGAAAATGTATCAAACTAAAAATTCATACCGAATTACAGAAACACAAATCCCCGTCAGTCCCCCTAAAGTAAATTCTGTACACGCCAGTGACTGGTTCGACAAATGCTAGTTACCAGATTCTGCTGAATTAGCGAGTGTTCGTGCGAACGAAAAAGCCGAAATCTAAAGGTTTTTAGTGCCTTAAAAATCTACATTCATGTCCGTACCGATGCCGAAGTGCACAAATAAGCTCAACAGTTTGTGAAACATACAGTGCCGATCAATAGCACAGCGTCTCCTGCTTAAAAACGTTTATTTGACAATATTGGCAACCAAACATTAGCGAGGGATAAAATTTGCTCTGGTCAAATCTGAAAGTATCAATAAAGGTACAATTGGACCCTGAATATTTTCAATTAATTAAAAACACTACAATCTAACCACGCCCATAGCCAGATTGGCATCCCTGCGGGAGCAAAATAGTTTCAGGAGGTGCATGTAGGAACAAGTAGCGCCCAGGTCTTTACAAGTAGGACAAAAATTTTTCTATTGGGGACCAAAATTTTTCTGGAGCGTCTTAACCCCCCGGTCCCCTCTAGCTACGGACCCGAATCTAACCTTTGCGCCGTGTTGATGAAGCAATTGGACTACATCTAGATGTCCTTTCGAGCTTGCATGCATAAGTGCGCTCACACCGTTGCTACATGATGCATGAATATCGACTGCAAACTCTATTAACAGGGCAACCATTGCAACGTTACCGCAATAAGCTGCGACACACAACAACGGTGCGCAATTAAGATGACGTGTATTTACGTTTGCGTTTGCACCAGCAAGCAACAGCAACCGAGAAACCTAGAAAAGCAGTGTCTAGTAATATCGAGCTGAGGATTGTTACTGATATACGGACAAATTGCAGCCTAACAAACAACTGGACGCCGTCCAATTTCGTAAGCCGTAGCCTAACCATAATCCTGAGCCTAGGTCTTACCGTAATCCTAAGAAAAAGCATAATAATGGCCTAAAACGGTCCGACGGCGCGATTTCTGATTACAACTTGTCGGTCGCGGAATCGTTTGAGCACTAATGCTCCAATCCAGGCATCAAACTAAACTATTTCATACCGACATAGTTATTTTTCAGTTGGTCAAAAAATAGACAGAACTTAAAAAATTCGAGGGATTATTTGCATTTTGGACGGCCCTAACATTGACTTTTGACAGAGTCCCTCACATATTAAGATATCACTGACACAAACTATACAAGTACATATAGCTTGTATGGAAGTCTTTTCCTGGCAGCTAACAGTTGATGATTATTAATTGAAATAAGTTTTTATCATATTAGAAACCATCCTAACCCAACTGTAGCTCCCGTTTGAGTAAGGCCGCATACTTTACCCTAGTATTTGGTGAGAATACATTTTATATAGCTTGTATAGAAGTCATTTCCTGGCAGCTAACAGTTGGTGATTATTAATTGAAATAAGTTTTTATCTTACTAGAAACCATCCTAACCCAACTTTAGCACTTGTTTGACTAAGGCCGCATACTTTACCTTAGTATTTGGTGAGAATACATTTTATATAGCTTGTATGGAAGTCATTTCCTGGCAGCTAACAGTTGGTGATTATTAATTGAAATTAGTTTTTATCATACTAGAAACCATCCTAACCCAACTGTAGCTTCTGTTTGACTAAGGCCGCATATTTTACCTTAGTATTTGGTGAGAATACATTTTCATCTGTCGCCAACGCGTCGCCGATATTTTGCGAACACAGTGCAATCCAAATTGCTTGTGCGTCTCTTGAACTCAACGGAGCAGTTCGTGAATACGGATACGCTGGCGTACCAATAGCTGTAAGGTTGACTTGTTTGTAGATGTGCGCTTTGAGTATGTGGTGCCCGAGTTCCATAAGTTGAACAGGATTGCGTTGACTGGAAGGAAGTCGGCTCAGTCGCAATGCTAGCAAGCAATGACCGTACCTGAAAACGATTGTAGGTATAGGTATATATAGAAATGGGCATCAGATATTTTTTCATATCCGGATATCTATGTCGGATTGTTATACGAATATCCGAAATTAAATTTTCTATTCCAGATATCCGAAATATGATTTTGCGGATTTTCGGGTTTCTGAACCTCAAGTTTCGTTTCTTAAGCACCTGTTTTAACTTGTTGGTCTGTAACTACTTCACTAGTGCTGGGTATCCGGTTTTAAAGATTGCTACCCTTTTCCTCAAACTATATACATGAGTCAAGGTGCAACCGGAATTACAACTTACCAAAACCGGAACCGGAATTTGAAAAATCACCGGAAACGGAACATAAAAATGAAAAACATATGCCACCGAAAAATTCGTTTTAATTTTGTTTTTGCAAAAATACTGGTGAAATAACCCTTAGTTGAAGTTAGGTATTCGCTTTATCTGCTGTATTTTACATTTTCATAATCCACGGAAGCGCAATCTACCTTCGATGGTTTATTTTCGACGATTGTCAAGGTTTATAGAATATCGTAATTTAAATTTTTAATTCCGGTAAAAATTGGCGGAACCGGAACCGGAATTAAAGTTGCACCCTGTCGTGAGTCGTTTTACGTTCTACGAAGAAAGTACCACATTGAAATATACTTACGCTAATACTTTTAGTGGTGCCTGGCTTTCAGCGGCGTGATCCAGAAATTTCTGACGGGGTCGGGTTGGTCGATGTTTTGACACGCAATATTTTTCAGTAAAAAATTTCTGACGGGAAAAATTGCAAGATAATAATCTTATCATTTTTTGCAAAAAAACTTTCTGAGGGAAAATTGAAAGGTAAGGAATGACCTTACCATTTTATCACAAACAATCAAACGGGGCTTTTTCATTAGACCGCGGTAGAGTAGGCTTAAGTTTAGACTATTTTTTGGCTTGGCTTTGGCTTAAACGGTGGTTTAAACTTGCGTTTATTACGCTGAGGAGGCTCAAGCTTAGGAATGTTTCGGTTGTCACATTGTTAAAAGTAATATTGGTCTAAGTCTTCAGGACCCGCTCTGGTCTTAAAATATCGGAACATAGTGCCGATTTGGTAACTCATAACCTTCCCTGATGATTACCATTAAATTTTAATTTTTAAGACTTTACTATACACTTTCGCTTTTTGGATCTTATGTGGACTACTGCGGAACCAAAAAACGAATTTTCAATAGCTTCGAAATGTTTAATCACTTGTTGCGTTGGATGACTGGTTTACCACACATAATTTGCTATTAATTTTGCTCTAATTTAGCTTAAAAATGAAAACCAAAACTATTAAGAAGCTCTTTTTCAACTCAAATGAGCGAAGATGTTTTTTGTGTAAACGGAACAACTGCAAGCTAACGTAAGCGATAGAAAAATATTAATTTCGCAATAGATAAGGGTGGATAAATGCAAGTTATAACCATGTGTTAACTGTTTTGCGAAAATTTCATGTTTTTACAATGCAACTCTTTTTCCAAAACAAAATAGCTTTCAATGTTTAAAGATTTCGACGAAAACCATAAATAACCGTTTCTCTGAGTACCGGGTAGAAAAGTATCGTTTAAAATTCAGCTGTTTTTTACTATTTTAGTGCCGTCTGGCACAGTACCATGCCGTCAGAGAATGCCGAACGACTAATTTATATAATGCGAACGTAATATTAAATTTCGGCTATGAAACTCAATCATAGTCAACACAGCAAAACTAAACTAAATAGAAGCTAATTTTATCTAAGTTCTAAAATCTGTGCGCAGACAGTTTATCATCAACTCACCTGACTTGAAATTCCCAATGACTGCATAACAAAATATAAAAATCAAATGTTTATTAAAATATATTTGAATTTATTGCTATTTAATTCTACCGCTTCGCGGGTTGAGTAATTATTGAACTCAAATATAAAGCCTGTATTCGTAAATGTGTGTAGCACCAATTACCAGTCGACGGAATGTCTGGCAGTTTTTCAAACTAGTGTCTATGTAGCGGGGTTTAAAATTCAACATAAATTTCATTTGAGCGACCGTACTTGTGTGTCAATTTTAAGATTCGCAATTGGAAGAGTTCATCAGTTTTGAAAACCTATCGCTCACTGGTGATTGAGCTACATTTAAGGAATTGATTTCTATTGTAAGTGCATGCATTCGTATGCAGCAGAACCGCATATGAGGTTTATGAACAAACACGCTATATACAGCTAATGTTTAGAAAACTAGAAGCAACATATTCAACATGGCACGAGGGTGAGAGAAATTACGCTATTTATCGTACTGATGATATATTGATATATTAACAAGGTCGTTAAAATGACAGTGTCATCAAATAATGTCCGCCTACCTGCCATCGTTTAAGAATTTTGGACATTCACCAGGTTCACGTTTGATTAGCCAGTCACGAAAGACGGAATGAAACAAAACAAACGTATCATCGTGGCGCTGAACCAAAAAGTCGAACAGTGACATTAACCTGAAGTTTGTATATTAACTGAGTTGACGGCCCGTAGCCAGCTTACCTTACCAGGGTGGCTAACTTTGATTCAGTTTAATGAGATTACCACTTTACCAGCCCTTGTGAACAGGGCGGAAAGTTTTTCTGCGGGACTGCAATAAAGTAAGCGTAAGCTTATTAAAAAATCTCAAATAATCTTCCCACGGATATTCTTTGCAGCGCGATTACTAAATTAACTTCCGCCTACCGAAATCGAACCAGGTTTTTGCAATGCATTTAATCAGTTGTTGCTTCATTGCCCGGCATCTGTGACGTTATTCAACCACAATACAAGCATAAACATAAGCCAATGCCAATGTTATGTCAAAATTGGACAATTTCCAAAACTATGATACAATGGAGCGGCGATAATTAATATATTGGGTTTGTGGTTGCAATTCAGTACAGAACTCCCAAAATGAATATTTGTCACTATAGTAAGGATACTGTTGAACCAAATATCGAGCAATATTTGAAAATTTGTGTGAATTTGAATTCCGGCATCGGAATTGCAGTCAGTCGGAATCAGAATCGGAACAAAAAATTTGATCGTAATTTTAGCCGGAATCGGAATTTCGTTGGAACCCTGCCGTATTCCTAATATTATATGTTGCTTACCGTTCGCAAAATTCTTCCCACGTCAAGAAATTTTCAACAAATCCAGCATTGACCGCTTCGTAGATTTGTTGCGACGTCAGCGGATACAGTGACGCAAGACAAATGTTTAAAATTGACGAAACACGCTCAAACGCAGCGACGGACGGAAACTTTAAGTTAAACAGAAGCAAAAATATTTCCGACAGATTAATCGGCAGCACTTTAAAGCTGGCACGTTTCAGAACTAAGTGGTTTCGTTCAATTAAATCGAGTAATAATTTTAAATATAAAATGTTGCCTTTCGATAGTCCAGCGACATGCGCAACGAATCTTCCTACTGATTCTTCGACCAGTTGCCCGCCAGCTAACACAACTTTTGTGGTCCCGTGAGTTTGAACGAGTCCCGTATACCAGCCATTGTTACCATATTCGTATCTGCCGTAAAAACTACCTCCCTGATAATTATTATGCAACAAGTATGCAGATCCAGAGGTACCGACACCGGAAATATTTGAATATATCGATGATGAAGATTGTATTCGATGCAATATATACTGTTCAATGCCGCAATATAATCGTTCGTCGACTACAATATTGTCTAAATTAATTTTATGCAAATTCAACGCATTTCCTGTACCGGAACTTGAAGAAGCCGCAACATTACGAATTAGTTCCAATCCAGAAGTACGAACGCTGCAAACTAGTCGAATCCAAGGCGGAAGTTCACGAACCGCGTGCGTGAACAAAAACGTCGTTATTGAGTAACCGGATACTTCTGGTCGATGATATTCAGATTCGTCTAGGCCGTCGATCACGATAACAAAATTACCACCGAAATAGCTTGAGTTTTTCCCAGGCCGTCCAAGGTCATGCCTGTACTGATCATTAAATTCAGTACCGGTTGACTTTGGAGGTGAGCATTTGCGTTGCTGAAATAATGCACTTGGGATTCGATGTGTTTTGCGTAAATGTCGTAACGGTTGAACAATTAGTCGCCGAAAAAACTCCAATGGTTCCCGGAGCGCGAACACGCATTGATCATCGAGTAATTGTGACAACGTTGGACAACTCAAGATGTGTTCAGAGTACGTTGCGCCAATGAGAGGATGAGCGGCGATCATAGCGACTAAATTTGACAGCAATTGACGCAGTTGACACGTTTGGACGACATCAATTTGACAAAAATGATACGCAATCACATGTGCAGCAAGTCGTTTACAATAGCGTCCCGGTTCCGGTGACAGACGTTGTCGTTGCTGTTGTTGTTGTTCAAATTTGGAGTCAAAAGTCGATGAAGACTCTTCTTCAGCAAATGCAGAACTGATTTGTGACACATGACATATTGAGCTACGAGTACGAGCTGTTACTCCGGTGCCGTTTGGCCGGGTCGATGCCAGAGCCGGATTAAATGGTGCGGGCCCCTTAGTCCTTAAACCATCAAATGATTTGTTGCAAGATTGTACGTCACTGTTGAGTTCTGAGTTCACCTCTACTGATGCGAATCTATCAGTAGCGGGCGGAAGACTATGACGTGCCGTTCCAGACGTAGCTTCACCGGACGTATTCCTGGGCCCGTACCGGTAGGTTACCATCAGATTGGCTGCTGACTGAACAATACCAGAGTCAACGCTCGATGTACGTTGATCGTTGGCCGAAGTGGATTTCATTTGGCTTCGGTTATTTACATTTGACCCGAGGTCATTCTCATGAGTTGAACGCGTTGACACATTTAAAATGTGGTCAAAGTTGTTAGAGTTGACTGCATGCCGGGCAAGCTGATACAGCGCCGCTGTTTTTCCTGTTCCTGCATCGCCGTGGATTATTGCACCCCGCACGTTTGCCGTATCACCAACGCCAGGACGGATTAAAATCTGAAATTGAACCATGGAAGACGGTGGTTGGGGACGTACACAAAGGAAATGATAGGATGTGATATATTCCTCCCGAAATGTTAGCATACAGAAAGCACTACTTTTAAAAGATTAACATTTTACAGCAGATTCCAAACCTTAAAAAAGTTTTTCATGATATTATTCCTATCCGAAATAAAATCCTCGCAGCGCCCGTGGATTGTATAAGAAATTGATTTAAAAATTCTATACTAAAATGTTTTTGTTATTAACTTTGATTAGGAGTCGAATTCTCAATAGTGTGTTGCGCCTACTGCCAAATAAGTAATATGTTTTAACAAGATAACTGCGGCGTCTGCTAAGTTGAAACCCTGGACAAATGTAGGCTAATTCAATTAAAAAAATGTGTTACATTTCTAACATCATCGCTCAGTGGTTCTTAAATGTTACACGACCTATGTACACACGTTTGAGAATACAAGAATAGGTTTTCCATAGCAGCAGGTCAACGCTTCCCTTGCCGTTCCTCAATCTTACCGCATTCATTTGGTTGGATTTTATATTAATGGATGGTATTCTACGAGCGTTACTTCCCATTTGTTATCTTACCTCGTATAGTTCATGATACAGCCATTCACGTCCGATCAACGGTGTTTCGGCGTCAATGCTTGGAACTTCAAACTGCATCGGTTCAATCTTGAGTCTGTTACAAGTTAGCGCCAGTTGGTTTGTGGTATTCGACACTACAGCTGCTGAAGTTGGTTTATGAGCTGTACTTGGCGGAACATTTGACGATCGTGTTGTTTCTATAGAACAATTATAATAATAGGTTGGTTTAAAGATTCAGCAAACTAACTGATGAACAGTGTCGTTGTAGGTTGAAAACTTCAGTGAGATAAAAAATATGTGTTTCGTAACATAGGCAAAGGTTATTATAATGGAAGTCAGCTACGTTGCGGTATGAGGTAAGCCGAGTCCATGGGATCCGTGCCCAGAAAATATCTGTTAAAATTTTTGCTTTAGCTTAAAGGTGTATTAAACATTGGCCTGTGCGTAAAATATTTTGATATACTTTCTAGTCGTTATACCTGATATTAATTTAGTAACTTTTGCTGCTGTTCCCAAAATGTTCTTAATACTTCACAAAAAACGTTCCCTCCAACGAATTAATGGAGTTGCGCAGATGTCACTAAACTTAACTTGTTTAATATGTTATCAAAGTCAAAAAATGTTAAATAAAAGTTTCGCCAAAGTGAATGATACAGTTTACGAAATAAGAACCCAATAATAATGGGTTTCGTACAAGGAAAACGTTGCACACACCGAGTATATTTTCCACGTTTTGAATTACATGCAATGAACCCAGTTGCATACTCTACCCACGTCCCTGAGACAGGCAAAGGCCTTGCTGTTCACAAATTTTGGCAAAGGTACACCCTGTCACCCAACCAATCACCCTTTACTCAGAGGACAATTCGTTTTAAGCCATAAATTTAGAATTGCGTCAAAATGCTTCACTTTTGAGTGATCTAAAACAAATAGTGATTTCTCCGCTCTGACAACTTTAATTTCGCCGGAATACAATGACATTTGAACTCAATGCCACATTTCCGAAAACATGACATCTGAACCGAACAGTAATAAAGCTCCCAAAATTTCGGCATCAATTGCCCAAATCGAAGTTCCGTTCATATCAAATAATGGTATTTTAACAGAGCAAAAATATGTATCTCGACAATGCGTCGCTCGATAACTCGTCGACCGACAATTCGTAGTCCGACATTTCGTCATCCCGACAACTTATCGCCTGCCAGTGGGAGAGATAACTCGTAAACACCACAACTTTTTGCCTCGACAATTCGTCCATTCCGACAATTTGTCGCCCCGACCACTTGTGGACTATGATAACTTGTCGACTGTCAATAAATACGACAACTCGACTCGTCGACCCAACTTGTCGTCCAGTATTAGCTTCAGATAAGTTCCCACGATCATTTACAAGTTTTTGGTTAGTTCAAGTCGGCCCCCTGAATTTTGGTGCCCTTAGCAAAGTGAGCTGTCTACGGACCTGTTTCTAACTCATGACTACAAATATGTAAAGCGCATGTTGCTTTTTAGTTCTTGTCACTATATGCAAAAGCTGGCTAGAAATCGTCATTGGTTTTTGGATAAAACTTTTGGTACAGAGCCAAACATTTTAAGCCAGCTATACACCACACAGAGGTGTAAATCGGTAAAGATTTTTTTACCACACACATGGCTTGAAAAAAGGCGCAGTCATACCATCTAGTCTGTGTTTTGGGGTTAACGAGTAGTCAGGGCGACGAGTTTTCCGAGTCGCCAAGCTGTCGAAGCAACAAGTTTAAGTCGTCGGGGCGACAAGTTGTCGGGGTCGACGAGTTGTCCCAGTCGGGGTGACAAGTTGCCGGGATGTCGATAGGCGGTCGGACGAGGAATTGTCGTAGATTTGTACAAATACCATACTTTATTTTTTACTGGAAAAAATGTTGACGCCAGTTTCGTGAACTAATCCACAGAAACTGCAGTGCAGACAGCTCAGTGGGATACTTTTTTTGAAGCGTTTGGATGTCGTAACACGCGCAAGAATCTCTGACTGTTGAGAAACAAAAAGAAAACTTAAAAACAATGCAAAACGCGGCTACCCTTGATCATAAAATGTGTCCTAAATTAAATGACATAAATTTTCTGTTCGACACTGTGAACGTAATAGTTTCACATTATTCACAATACAAAAGTGAGTATAATAAATGCATAACCAATTACAAAATTTAACACAATATTTTTCAATTGATTTTAAAACAAAGTGAACCAAATAATGCAGACAGAATAAAATATGCGCTGGCTATTGTACACTTTTCCCTGTAGTTTTCAAAATTTCCAGACGCAGGAACGACTTAGGCTCATATTTAAGCTAAGGTTTAATATTCAAGCGTAGTGTTTAGCAATGTGTTAGGCCGTTTTGAGGTTCTCATACGCCCATTAAAAAATTGGACAAACTTCTGGCTATTCCAATTCCAGCAGTCATTTTCCTAAGAGAAATCTGTAAACAAGCGCCGAACAATCTCGACGAGGGTTAATTTGCATAATATTATATCGATATTTATTAGGTTCTCAGTTGAATCGCCTGGGATGCTCGAAAATTGACATGATGGGGTGTAATGACTCATACGAAGCTCTCTGGGGCTCATAGTATTAGAATGCGGCGTCAGTATCAATGCTACATATAGAAAAAATAAACCGAATATCACTTGCTTCATTCGATGTCCAACTAACAGATTGACGTATATATTTTGGCAATGTTTTCGAACATTTGTTGGTACAGCTCTACTTTAAATATTCCGCGCACGTATCCCCTCGCACTTAAAATCTGTGATGCATCAACAGTTGAAACTGTGACGACATGACGTGATTGGCAGGTCGGAGACGAAATAATCTTGAAAAGCAAACAAAACGAGAGAAAATCGGAAATTGCATTAAAAGCCAAAACAGTATTACGATCAAAACATCTGGCGTTCGCAATCAGTTGTGACGATAACGATAGAGATGAAAGGCTAAACATAAACTCTCCGAAATCTACTCAACCGGTTCTAAATTGAAATGTATGCATCAAGAGATAGTCATTAATTACTGTTCAACAAGAAAGATATGTTAAAGAGAAAAAACTGCTGAGCGCTTACAAAATCAGACGTCCCCACGGTGGGGCATTAAGGGGACGTCCCCCAACACCTCAAAATTATTCCGTACCCGCCCGAACATAATTGTCCATGGACGCTACTAGATAAAATAAAATTTTGACACCATACTTCGAGCAGAAGAAAGTTGACAAAAAAATCGTAAGATTTAGGCTGTACGTTCGAAATTAGGTTAACTATTTTTGTGAAGTTTTCCGTGCGGTTTTTATCTCATAATGCATGTTTATACGTCGTTCGACGAATAAAGAACTGCATAACTTGGGATATTTTGAAAACCAGCATAAAGCTGTTTTTTTTTATTTTTTCCTATTTAAAATTAGTGTGAGGACGAGGGTGGGTTATGCATAAATAGGTACGAGTTGCCAGCCATGTTAAACACCAGAAATATTTGCTGGAAAAATTCTTGTAGCATTTAATAAACAACGTGTAATACCGGTCATATTCTGAAATTCTGTATGAAACAGGGTTCAATTATTCTCCTGCTTAACCTGCATATATAAGCACGGTGTTGATGTACTGTAGTTACCCGAACGAAGAGAGGGTTCCCATTTTGAGTTTTGATCAATAGGAGTCCGTATACCTAATAAAAGTCCGTAAGCGGACAGAGTCCCTAAACCCTAACTAACTAGCGTTAATAAATGTCAATTATCCCTGATTGCAGTGCATAAATGACTCCAGAACCAAATTAAAGTTGAGCTGGAAACTTTAATGCATACTTAAGTTTTGAAAGTACATTCCGTAGTATAATCTTGCATTACCGATCAAACTTTTGATACAAGACAAATAAACGTTTAATTCAACGGATAGTTGCAATACCGCATATATATCAGTAACGAAGGGTGGCGGAGCGTGGGTTCAAAATAAATAACAGTCCGTAACCAAATAACAGGGGGCGCCCTCTGGAGAGGCAAAATAAATATCAGTCTCCGCCTTTTATTCGGGTCACTTCAGTTTGCTTTTAAATAAGAGTACCTAAAACTGGTTACATTCCGAGTAACAAAAATTTACCCAGCACTCTATGTTTTTGTCTTGTCATATTTATGGAGAGCAACCGATAAGCATCTATTTTGTGAAATTTATGGTTTCAAAAAGTATACACAAGAAAGTACCTAAAGTATCAGCCAAAACTACTAAACCAACCAGTTTCTAAATGCAAAAAGTTCCGGGACGCTTTCTGTTTTCTATCTGCCATGTGTGTCATCAGATACGTAAGGACATAGGTGGGGCAGGGCAGGTGTACCCACCTATGCTTCCTAGGCAATTTTATAAAGGTAGGTATATTGATTAAAAGTATTGTTTAATTCTTAACGATGTCACACCTTTCACCACTTACGATTTAGTATGAAACTGCAGTTAAGTACTCCAACTTAATATTCTAATGGTGGCGCCCATATTAACTGTTCAGATTCAAAATGCATACACAGCTTCTAATATTCTGCCATTCGAGTGCGGTACTAAGAATGTCTTATACATACCGATGTGTCGTCGTTCCACTATGAACCTGCAAACAGTTAAATAATCCCTTTACTTAAGCATTAAGACCTGTCTCAGCCAACACACATAAGCAGTAGATATATTAATTCTCATGATTAACACGAATTCTTTAGAGTATAAGATTTATATTTCGACGGATATCTGCTTTAGTGTAAATGAACCGGAACCCAATTATATTTGCTCGAAACACAAGACAAGATCGAGGTCTAGAACGTGATATGAGGCCATAAATAATTGTTATATAGCGTATGCCTATTGATTGACAAGCTGAGTGGGTCAATGTTATGTTGAGAGGCGTGACTGTGGTATAAAATAAAGCAAAATTTACAAACGTAACAAACCGAATGTATTTAATGCTTTTCAGAAAGTTAGCGAGAAAACAATCGTAACAAATAAAGTCAGTTGATTTTCAGCTGGATGCGAGACCAAATCCGTTTTTTGAAACAACAAAACTGCAGCGTTCTTTTAAGCAAACATGTAGGATGACCCTGTCGGGCGGCGACTCCAGAGAGCAAGGGCCAAGGTACTCTTACCCTGTCGGGCGGCGACTCCATAGAGCAAGGGCCAAGCTACTCTTCCAATCAGAAATTTATTAGAGATATAATGGCAAGGTCTCTCTTCATATACGAATTTTTAGTTTTGTGTCACGAAAATTGAGTTTGACTTCTCGCTCGCGATTCTCCATCGATCTTTGGGCAATACACACACATATTGCGTACGTCCCCATCAGTGGCGGATCCGGGATGTCAAAATGGGGGGCCCAAAATTTCACAGGTAATAAACTTACTTTTAACACATACACAAACCACGAACTATTATCACAAAATTGCTATATAATTTTTGTCGAGATGCTGTTGGGGGGCCACGGCCGGGGTGCCCCCCATGGATCCGCCATTGGTCCCCATCACAAAATGTCTAGATCTGCCACTGGTTAATTGTTCTATGTTGCGTAAAAAAGTTGACAATGTGTACCACACATCGTAAAACGATGACTGACGTCCGGTTGCTGGTTTTAAACGTTGACTGCACAACAAAATTCAAAAAGTACAAAATATACAAGACCGTAACAAGATTAAATCTTAACCTAATTTCGCCAAAAACAGTTTAACTGAACAAAATCTAATTTTGAACTACTTGTACATAAAAGCGGGCCATACATGGGCACCGCTTGAATTTTAGGTCGAGGTATCCAACTGAGAGAAATTTAAATAAACTGTTGCAACTGCAAAAATTTTTCGCATTTATACTTATTATGCACTTACCTATAAAAAGTTGTTAGTTAATCTGGAGATGCTGCAGCTGATCCACCCCCACCGCACATACAGCTGGTGTCCATAGTTCTATATCGTCGTGTTACGATAACCAATTACTTTATCACGACGCCGATCTACGACCAAACTTAGGTTTTTGTTAGTGTTTAGGCTTAGAAATGAGAATATGCACTATTTAGTTTAAGCTATAAACGGAAAACTTTATAGAATAATCCAACTTACGTGCAGATGAAGGTCTGGATAGAATGCTTCGCGACGAATGACGATGAGAAATGTGCCGACGAAAGAATCCAACGCCATCGTCAACAGAGCTCAGAGAAGTTGCTGAAAATAAAAAAAGAATAAAAAATATGTGTTAGAACAGAAGAAACCATCGTTTCTGGACAATGGTGTTTAACTCTGATCGTGTCCTGAACCGTAGCCGGGATTTCATTTTGAGATGGTATAACGTCATTTAAAAGCTTTCAGCAAGTGAGAGCGCGGAGCGAGACATTTTTAACTCTACGGTCGAACAGGTATTTTCAAAGTCTATAACTATAATTTCTCCTACACCCTCGCCAGATCAATTAAAACATTTATTTGTTCGATTTGTGCCACAGATACTACTGAATACAACACAAATTAATACTACTACCATACTACCATATATTATAAGAGTGCTGGCAAGTCACAAATTAGGATATACCAACCTAGAACAGAACTTGACAGTCGTGAAGATGATACAGATTTTCGACAATTAGACGCTTCGGCCTTGCAACTAGAATTGTTTTGTTTTTCGCCATGTTTGCTGCGGAAATTACTAGATTGTAACTGGCCCATTATATGCACATCACACAGAAAAAACTCAAGTTAAATTATATAAAAAAATTATTGTTAATATTTCTTTGCAGGTGATAAGCTCAACATCAGAAACTGTTTGCAATGCTAGAAAAATTCAAATGGTGCTGATATAAGCATGAAACGGCTTTATTTTCAAATCAATATTTGCAGTTGATGCAAACTCATTGAAATCCAATTTCGTTGCAAACAGCTAAATAGTCTATTTTTAAAAAATTTGTTAATATTACGACGAAAAGTAAGTAACTTCAATTGCGTAATGCGCTATTTAGATAGGGCTTCATCACATAACAGACCAATCGCTAACTGGCACATATTAATATGTAACTTCAATTTTTTTCGTGATATACAGTTTTACTTTGGCTCGGATCCGAAGCCAGAGATGGTCTTGCCCTTAAAAATATTCGCCAATACTAGAAATTTTTTTAATCTTGCTTGTAAAGTCAGCAAAAATCCTTGTATGCCCCGCCTGAAAAATGTTTAGCCCCATAGCAAGGAAGGAGAGCTGGCTAAGGGTATACGTTGGATTGAGATTGGTGTCAGGTTTGGCTTATTTTTACTATTTTTCAGAGCTAACACGACATTAGAAAACAAACACCAAGATCTGACATTAATCGCTCTACACTTAAACATAAGTTAAAAGAAAATTGAAACAGTTATGTATTAAATTCATCAAATTTAAGTGTAAAAATGCAGAAATTATGCATAATATATAGACGAATCCAAAGAATATATCTGGGGCCAAAACCAACCATGCTTAATTTTGCAGAAGCTATGCAATGAAACACAATTTTAAAAATTTATTGGTTATAAATAAGCTCGCAAGAATCAAATTCTTATTTGCTATAATATACTTTCTCAAACAAAACAAAAAGTTTTGCTATGAAGAAAATGAAGGATTTTACGTTTCTAAATTAATTCCAAAGGGAGTATGCGACTTTGTTTATTTTGTGCTAAACCTCACAAAATGCGAGTCAACAATATTGTGGCAAGCTTCAGATAGCGTAAAAATGATTGTTTCACTTTCTTCAATGAATAAACAAATATTGGGTAAACTCTCTCAATTTCATTGGTCAATAGGAAACGTTTTTCATAAAAGCTCTAAGAGTGGGTTTGTTTGTCAGATAAAACTAGAATTTGACTGAAGTAAATCAGTAACTCTTTCAGTATGACGAAATGATTGGATTGCGTTTTAAAATTAGAATACCAAATGACACCAGTATCACAAACTATCCACTGAAATTGCTGTGTAGAAAGCTCAGCAGGATACTTTTCAAAGCGTTCAGCAGTTATAACACGAACCAAAATGTTACATATTGTAAAACAACGCATACCTAAGAAGATTCCGGCTAATTGTTAGACTTACGAATTATCACATGATACATCCACACCGGCCTAGCAGTCAATCATACCCTAACACCCTCAGCTTTTACAAACCACCCCCACGCTCAGTAATCCTTAGCCTAAGCACAAGTTTACCCTACGACTACTTCTAAAGCCCAAGTTATGCCAAAACCTGAAGCTTTGCATAAAAAACTGAAGAAAACACAAGAGCAGCATCTCTAAGGCGAAAGTTACATTTTCAAACAAATCGGAACATTTTCACTTGTAAAGTAGTGTGAAATTTTATTTTTAATTCATATCGTCCGAACAGTAACGCGTATGAACGGAAAATTTTAATTGAAAACAAACACTAAGATGGAACGCACAAAGGTTTCCGAATTTTGCGTTGACTATTAAATACTGGCGACTACTGCATTAGCGCTGTTTTGTATATCGTCTGCAAACAGTAATGTACAATTTTAATTACCGATGCAACGGTTATCAACGTATCCGCAATTGCAGGGGACTACGGAACTTAATCAGCCCTAATGATTTTTTCAACTTATTTTTAGCAAAATGTGAATGATCGTTTGTAAGCGTGCAATAAACTCGAAGTTCAAAAATGTACTCTAAACGGTTATATCAGTTTGTGGTAAACAGCATCAAAATTGAAGTCTTGCACAATCTCTCCTCTCCCAAATTCCTCTCACGGACATCCCCGAAAGTTCACTCATATAAAATTTCCGCCTAAATTTCCTCATGTGGACAATCTCCCCTCAACACGTACTGAGGAAGGCATTGTCCATGATATCCAAACTTGTGAATTACTATCCGACTCCTCATTAAAGTTTATTGAAAAAAACTTTTAAAATGCAATTAAATATTTTAAACATTAAGTTTAAATCTAGCTAACTTTCCACACAACGCCAATTTTTCAGTATATATTTCGCAGTTTTTGTTATTCAAAATACAATTTTGACATGTTATATATAGAATTTTAAATTGTTACGGTACTTTGAAAGAGCCATGATTTTGTATTTTTCTAGTTACATTTACCCATAACCGCACTTACAAGTACCCTAAAACAATAACGTGAGCCACGTTTATTTCATTATAATCTAATTGAAACCTTGTGACCCATATACTAAGTAACGCTATCTTGCCCCGATATCGTACGATCGGTATTGTACATAGTGCGGCAGCTACCGCTTCCGGGAGCAGTTCTTGTTTAATTTCGACCCACACTGACTATAATTTGATGAATAAATAATTTTTCCCCACATTTACAGAAAACTGCGAAATTTAAAATAATATACATGCATTTTGAGGTATATGGTGAACATATGAAACGGCGAGTGCTAAGTCTGCAACCGTTGTTTGAGAATTTTATACTTTCCTACGGTGCTAATATTCCCGTATATATTACATCGGTATACCTTGTTTTGAAGACAAAATTTGCGAAATTTGTAGCTCAAATCATGTTACTGTAGGGACCCGAAGAAGAGGGAGGACCCGTTTTGAGTCCCAATAAATAGGAGTCCGTATCCTTAATAAGGACCGTAATCGTAGTCCATAAATGACTCCAGGCTCATGTTGAAAGTATATTCTAAGTAAAACCTTGTATTGCCGCTCAAGCTTTTGATACAAGACAAGAAAACGTTTAATTCAACTGATAGTTGCAATACCGGCAATAAATCAGTAAGTCATAAATAATTGTCCGTAACCGAATAAGTGGGCACCCTATGGTGAGGCCAAATAAGTATCAGTCTCTCCCCTCTCATTCGGGCCACTACAGCAGCTTGAATGCACGAGAATATTATCCATAGTGAATAATAATTTAGAAACTTAACTCATGGCAATTTGTTTTGTTTTTGGATACAACAAACAAGCAAACATTCTTTGAAACCATTTTCTACTTGGCTCAAATTACTAACTCTCTATAAGCTTAAGTGTTCGGGTTTGAGAAATGCTCCAATTTAAGATTCAAATCTGTTGTAAAGTTTCGCTGAACCCAGTTGCTATTTTTGGTAGATTCTATTTGCTCAAGTGTGTTTCAGCAAACAATTTAAACTAATGGCAGACAAATATCCGCATTGTCGAATCAGCCGATACGGTGAACTTTTCGGTCAATAATCACTGGAGAAAATGTAGATTTGGGATTTTTGTAATCAAAACCAAGCTTAGAACATGAAAATTAACCCTCTCTGCTCCACTCGTGTATTTCATGCTTTCCAGACACTTAAGCCAAGCCACGCAGAAACTACAGGTTTGCTGTGAGTAGGCAAAATTCAATTTTTAAGATAAAGCAAATAATTGTAGTTGTTGCCTATTAAAGTGTTCCTTCAGTCGGTACAACAGCTTTATCACAAAATATAAAGCGCAAAATAATACTACTTTTTCAATTATTGACCATTTCATAGGGTAGACCAGAACGTCAACTTTTTAAACGTTAATACGCTGTGCCTTGGCATCGGTAACTAGATGAGAAGATTTCGGATATATAAGATTAACCAGCTGCTACGTGAAATTCTGCACTAAATTCCAATCAACGTTGACTTACAATACCACATGCAGTTACATAGACATACTTTTTACTGACGTTTTGTTATCCAAAACGCGTTTCACAATCGGTGACATGCCAGGATCCATATCCTCAAATGCGCATAGCGCCTATCAGCAGTAAGTGAACAGTGATAAATTTTTAAACCTATGAGCTCGGCCAGCCCCAGATCTGAAAATTACCACACAATTAGATCAAATCAAATCGGAAAATGCGTTGGATTTTCGAAGATTGCAATTTACTGCTTCGAAAGTTAAATACAGATCGCCAACTGGTGATGTGTTACGCGCATTTGACAGTGTGACCACAGGACTTAAAACGCCGCACTTGCGAAACTATCTGAAAATCTTTCATCTACGCTGGTCAATGAACAACGCCGTTCGCGCTGATAGAAACAACCTTGTCTTGAACTCAATTTCGCAACCCGCATTTCCAAAACAAAATGAAAACCTTAAATTGATCATCATGACAAAAAGCACAACAACGTGTCGTCATTTCTAAATGAGCAACAAATCCGGGGAAAGTGGAAAATGGAAATATATCTAAACACCGAAAAACACTATACAACAAAAGAAAACTATGAAATAAAATATGTGGTGTTCGTATAGTATGAAAACCACGTAGAAGCAATCACAAGGTGTTGATTTGGTTTATAGTTGAGTTCGTTTCGTGATCAAACCTTTGAAATGTCAGACAAGAAGTTCAAACGGTTGTTGAATACGCAGCGTGCAATTTGTATTATTATTATTAACATTGAAAAGTACAAAAGTTCATGATTTATTGTCAAACCACTGATTTGGAGGCTACGCAAATCGTGGACTGATTGGTAAGGCAATTATTTGATTATATCTCGCGTAACAATGGTTTACTCGTGGTAACGTTAGCATCGCTGGAACTATTAGACCGAAACATCTTATTATATTGCAAAAAATCGAATTTTTTTAAAAACATATTTAATTTTTACACGTACTGATCAGCGAAGGTCACGAGAATATCAAATACGCCACAATTTTCAAAATAGGACCATTTGTAGTCATACATCGACTTTTGGACAAATAACTGGAAACAGTCTACGTTTCTACTCGCTTGTAACGAGGCCAAAGCTTACTGGGTCATTAATTTAATTGAAGGCAGAAGTCCCCACCGTGTTTCTATTATCACACTATCATATGCTTAGGCTAAAGCTTCGGTTTAGGTCTAGCGTATTCTCTGACTTTGGCTCAGGTATTTTAAATATAGCGGAAATATGTCGGGGGAAGTAAACAAGTGCCCAGAAAACTGGAACAAATTAAAAACATCTGCCATTTCTAAACATATTGAGTCGATCCCTTCAGTATTCAAGGTTTTAAGTGATGCAACACTGTTCTTAGGGTAAGTAATATAAAAATTTTAAGGGTATCAGGAACGGATCGAGAGGGATTCATTGAGTACCCGTAGAATCCCTTTCATATTAAGTAAAAAAATTTGCCAAATATAACAGTTAAAAAATGTTTCAAGTCGAGACAGTGTCACTCAAGCATATGCATCAAATTGCCGTTTTGGTTCCGTAAATCCAAACCTGTAAACCTCCTTTAAACCTTTTATACATCTGTCCCTGGCTTTCCAAGTTTAACATACTTCAATTTCTAATTTCCAGGAAACAAACTACCGTAAATAAACAAATATGCGTGTTACTAAACAATTTGAAAACGAATGTGTTTCCAAAACGTGACATTCAGACGACTTGTTCTAAAAATAGAATTTCCGTTTTCCAAAACAATACGCGACAGGTGCTTTGCTGAAACCAAAGCCATACTTGTTTACAAAGAACCGAAACTGACCGATACTAATTCTATTTAAAGTGTAAATGTAATAACGATATTTCTTTGTGTACTGTAAAATGCAGAAAATAAAAAATATATTTGTCTTCAAGGTTAAATTCAGCCCCAATATTCTTTTAGTTCATTTGAAAGTTTAAAAACTGTGGCTAAGGTGCTGAGTAGATGGCCGATGACAAATGTGTATATGCGACGATTTCAATGATATCCGCTCTGTAGGCGCAAAAGCTGAGCTATACAGCTTCAATCGAGCCTATTGTTTTGAAAATTAAAATGCATGTTTCTCATCTTTTGATAACAGAATATTTACAATAGACTGGTGATAAACTGTAGGAATAAGCGATATTTACGGTGCTCATATCATTCTCAAGTCATTGGCAACAAAACGTTTTTAAAACATCAAAAAGTGTGAAATCCTTAATCGCGTTCGCCTTGACAATGTATGCAAACTTATTTCAAATTTTAAACAACAGCGGCCAGCGCCTTTTTGCATAGCCGAACGGTTAATGAATGTCTGCAATACGGTTATTTCTGTACAATAACTAAATGATTGCAAAGAAAATATTTTCACCGTAATTAAAATTGAGAGCCCAAAACGGGTAAAAACGGCAACTCGTGCTTGTAGAATGAATGTACGGCTAAAGTGTAGCATGGCCTCATTTATCAAAGTCACCCCCATTCAAGGCCCACTTTTAAGCATAGGTATGCCGCCAGTAATTAAAATTCGCAGTTTTACAATTAGCCGCTAACATTCAGGTATAGAAGAGATAAATGTGTCTCTCTTGAAATTCCCAGACATAACCAAACATTTATCAAGGATACCTTTGTAATATATTTTTGGGTTCAACAACGTAGCCAAGATTGCATTTCCGAAAGCTACAGATTTATTTAAGTTTTTTTACTCAAAAATCCAGCAAATTAGACTAAATCCTGTAAAAAAAGTACATTTTATCGCCTTGTCAAAGATTAGGGAGGGGATATACCATCTTTTTCCTCACCTTGTGTACACCCCTGGTTGAGTCAAAATAAGTTTAACTTAATCTGCGCATTATGATCAAGAAGCTTTGCCTTGTTCATTGATTAAATTGCAAACTAAGCCTTGCAATGTTGCACACACGGGGAACGCTGTGTAACTGCAAAACGTGTGTAGTTTGATAATGAAAATGGGTCGACTAAAGTTTCCTGTACAACTACAAGGAGAAAACGTTGCCTAATTGATCGGGGAACATTACCGTCTCTAGCTCAAATTTATTTTTACTGGATAAAAATTAATATTAACGTTTATGCGGATATTGTTGTTGCATTGTACGCACTGGTAAAACATACTAAATGTTTCTGTAAAATATTAATTAAATGACAGTGAAAGTACCTTACCTCAAACCTTACAATTTTCCGCTCAGAAAATTGGCATATATATTGCATACAGTAAAAATTGCGTTTCATAAGTTTTGCTAGCCCGCCCCTCGTAGAAATTTTTGGGTACGCCGCTCGTAATAGCATGTATAATAACCGGTAATACTCTTCTATGATCAGGGTTTTTCAAAAAAACAAACATTGCCTGCATTGCAATCTAAAAGGATTTTCATAAAAATGTAGTTTTCCGCACATAAAAGGCATTCGTTGACAGCCCGAGCCATGAATGGTTCCAAAAACGGTAAGATGGGGTTTACCGGTTGTGATCCACGGAAAATGCAAAGTACCAGGAATAATATATCTTTCATTTTTTTAATATTGGCAAATATTTTTGCTCAATACAAAAGGGGGTTTAGGGGACCCAATGACACCCTTTTTGAATTCGTACTTTAATGTGTAGCTAGACTTTCGTACCAGTGTCTTGCGTGTTGCCAAGATCGATACCAAGTCTATACATAAGTAATACATAAGTAAATATGTGTTGTGTGTAAATAAGCTTTTTTTATTAAATTTAGCTCGTTGCTTAACAGCTGTTCCATTTAGTAGGCCATCAGTCGCCCCCTTGGAGACCCTACCGCCACCTGGTTAAGCTTCTGTTAAAAAGTCTGTGAACGGCGTGATGATGCTACTTGATTTGCGAGCTCGCGGCCATATCTAAATTCAATTATTTAACCGACCACTCGAGTTTGGTTCTAATGTTATTATCACCAGAGCATACTATTTGACAGCCGTTGGTTGTGGGTCTACACGTATTGATCGAAGCTCAAAACCACTTATACTGGCAATAATTTCAAATGTTATATTAACGGTATAAATAGGTAATATACTGAATAGTGTGCCTAACAATTTTAGTGCTTCAACTTATAAACGCTATATTTAAGTTTCTCTCATGCCCGAAAGCGCCATGAAGCCAACAGACCACAAACGTTTACAAATATTCACCGAACTTAACTGCCATAGCTAATATGCCAATTGGTTAGCAGTTAGGTATTCATTTATCTGTTTTTGAGAATATACAATTTTTTCTGATTCCTCACAGAACAGAACTCTTCAGTACTAAAACCAAATCACTTTTAACCCAAACAAAATTAATAGTGTAGTCCTAATTTAGGTTTAACCAATCATGCAAATTAACCTAAAGCAATCAAACCGCTTAGAATCTTAATACTCCAATGTGAAACTAACACCCCAAGATACTAAGCTTTTAAACGAGAGAAGTTTATCGAAACCGGTTCAATGTTCCTGAGATTCTCACGGACAAACGAGCGGACAGCCCAGCATCCACCTTTTGACTGCCGAGCACAAAACATAAAATGCTGCGCGAGACTCAGCTTCACCCAGAGGCTCGCTTCGCTCAAAAAGCATTATCAGCCTAGTGAATACGTAATGTTCAATTGGCCGAACAAGTTTAATTTCAGTATTCAGCAAAAGTTGTATGAGTAAAAAAGGTATGCATACAAATAGGTTTAGCATACGCCCACACAAGCTTTCGCCTAAACCTAATACGCAGGCTAAGATAAAACCTAAAAATTAGAAAAACTGCAGGCAGGCTGGTAAGTGTACAAGAGCCAAAATATTGCTGTCGCATGTCAGTGTGGCTGACTGGTTGTCTACAATTACAAAAACAAGTATTACTTAAACTGGATTTCTTTTAACAATATATCCACTCAAAAATCGAAAAATGCCATAACTCTTACGGCAACGGGCCCGTAGCCAAGGGGGGGCTCAGCCCCCCTGAAAAAAATCTGACCCCTCTAGAAAGTTTTCAACCTTGTTTGTAACTGATTGAAAACCCTTGAATGCCCCTCCTGAAAAATGTTTACCCCCCTAGCAAGGTGAACTGGCTACGGGCCCGTATGGCAATATGTCAAACTGAAATATTAGTATATATGTAACCCGAAACCATCTAAAGAAAACGTGAGGATGCGCTTTACAGTTGGTTTAGTCGGCCAGTGAAAGCAAATGCAATTGATGGACAATTGACAGTTACGCAGTGTCATACGCTAAAATTTAGAACTAAATATTAGTTTTTTGGTCCTTGTGCACTTCCGCGCCCTCTTATGTTTTAGTCATTAAAATTAGGAAAATACTTATCCAAGCCGAAGCCTTTGCCTAAGTTTTAACCTTGAATGTTGGGAAAAGTATTTTAGTCATTAAAATTAGGAAAATACGTATCCAAGCCGAAGCATTTGCCTAAGTTTTAACCTTGAATGTTGGGAAAAGTACGCAAAGCGACAACAGTTGTTTTCAGTATCACCAGAGGATCATGGATTGAGGGTAGTGACTGTTTATGATATCGAAATTTTCCGAGTTTGTACACTTTTGCCTTTACAATGAAAAATAAGGCAAAGGTTTAGGAAATGGCTTGAGCAAGCCAATCCGTAAATCTAAGCCTGTGGGTGGTGTACAAGCGCAAAGTTCCCGCTGTCATCTCCTCTGGACTCTCATGAGTACTTATGTGGATTAACCGTGACATGGTTTTGCTTGCCAACTTCCGCACTCACAAATAAGTACATAGTGCCTACGATAAAAGCATGTTATCGTCAGCGAAGCATAAATAAGCGCTGAAGGTGTTCAAAAAACAGCTCAAAAAGTATATCAAAAATACACAACCTGATAAAAAACAGCTGTAGGCTTCTAAGTCGTGATGGCAAAATAGAAATGTGTTATGGAGCACCGTGTATCACCACAATAGGGGCTCGCATCGCAAAGCGATCGCTCTAATCTACGGGTGCCGCAAACGGACAGGAGCGGACGAAGCTTAATCATATACTTGAAAAAAGGTACAGCGCATCCCTTTGTCACCAATCACTAAACTTGCTGAGCCACTGGCTGGTAACTTATATGCGGGGCATCTGGCAGTTGGGAGAACACCCTGGCCGTTGCACAGGGCTAGGCATATATACCACTCCCACTGTGAGCTTAATACGCTAAATACTGCCAATAAAAATTTATTAATTGTGCAATGTAGGTTAAACGCAAGTTTCGGAATGCAACCTAAACAACCTGGCCAGTGCCGCAGTAGCGGGTAAGTCAGTGTAGGCACGACTTCCCCAACGTCGTATGCGCTGGGAGCGCAACGAGACTCCAAGGTGTACTAAAATCACTTGCAATACCTACATTTTGATAACTTTTCCAACCAGCGGTAACTTTGTTCAATAAAAATATGGCCGGCTTCTAGTCAACCCTTTGTCGTCTAGATATTTATTGGTTTCCGGGCCGAAAAACGTTAATACTGTATGGGAGAAACGAGCACTCGGACCCATGGTACCGGAATTGTTTTTGATTTCCCGCTTGCAAACATAGAATATTAACCTGGCGCAACTGTATAACTCGGCCAAAGTAATCTGCTGTTATGGTTAAAATTGAAAACCGGCATATGTTGCATTTTCAATATGCGGTGATGCTAAAACACGCCCGTACTGTATACACCCAACAACTATATAAGGTATATCTGGGACAGAGTCTTTGCCACGATTTCCGTTTGGGGGCATAACCTTGTGTATATGCAATCGACCTCCAGGATCCAGACGATTATTCCAAAGTCTGTTAAGATATTTCTTGTTGATAGAAATTTTGAGACGAGATATATCCCCCTTTTTACCATTTGTATATGTTCCTGATCTGGGTTGAGGCTTTCACGGCTACTAGCGAACACACGATTGTGATGGTTCAATAACCATGCAAACCAAACAGTATGTGCCTGTGTGCTAACATCCAGCTGTATCGGTGTGAGAACAAAAACTCAAGCAAAAGTAATAATATTGTAGAACGTATATAACAAATCCCTACAGTATTGACAGGTTTTCTAAATCGCTAAGGCAATAGAATGTAAAAAAAGTTTAAAGTAAAGCATATAATAATTAAAGTTCCGTCACAAACGATGCAACAATTGGTGCTGATGCATACTTGATAGTCTCTCTGGAATGGGGTTGCGGTAAACTCTCCGCGCTTCATCGGACGCCTCCACATAGATATTGCCGTTATTTCTGTTAGCAACGCGTAGCGGCCCACGGCAGCTGCGGCACAGTAATGTATAGCGTAGCCCATATTATTACAGGTTGGGCAGTACCGTATAGAGTACAGTAGTCTGGCCAGCGGCGATATTTATCTCCCGATATTTTTTGACGTATAGTAAAAATGGACTTTTACAAGCTGCAGGATAACCTTAAACTCTGATAAAAATAGCTGGACTCCATCAGGGCCCCATCGATCAGCAATAACAATTTCCGGCACGTTCACATTAATACACTTTGGCCTTGGATTTCTAACCCGCTTGGTTTACCATTATATATATAAAACAGGTAACTGATAATTCGTAAAGAGCTGGCGCGTCATGCATCATAATCTTTTAAGGTAAACATTGACGAAAAGTCTTACCACGCAATTATGCTTTCGTGCAGTATTCAGGTCAAAAACTGCTAATACAAAGCTTATAACGAGTCATTAATAATTCACATGAGTGTAAAAGAATCCATGAGCAAGTTGATGCATTGTCCATGGCGCGGCTGTGCATATAGCGGTGTGTGCAAACCAAATTAATGCAGTTGCAAAATAATTCCTACAATTATTCTAAAAAGTACCGTAAGATCGAAACCTTTTCTAGGTTACGGAACTCAAACACCGCACAGCACTATGTTACCGTAGCGTCATCGAAACCTAAGTTTTGCCAAAATTTGGGGAATTTTGAGAACTGCGGAGGGAAATGTACAGGCGCCAACGTCAAAATATATGCCCGTATTATCAAATGTGTGTAACATCTATCAGCAGTTACCGAGACGTTGTCACACTAACGGAATCTAACAACTGTTGCTAACAAAAGTGATACATAAGTAGGCAACATCAAATGCAAAAAATGTGCTGAATTTCGTACGTTGCCATTCATTAGTATGAAAGTTACAACGCCTATCACGAACTGATGATCGGTGGTACATACATTTAAGAATACAAGCCTCTGTCGTAGTCGTACCTTCGTTAGTTTTTCTCGATATCTTAGTCACAGGAGCTGAAATTCCCCGCGAATGATATACGTTTGCTGCGACTCCATCCTCACATTTGACTGGTTCACGTTGTACGCTTCCAACAAATTGCGAAGGAACTGCAGCGAGTATTCTAGAAGTTCCACTGCTAGAATTTGCTGCGATACCAGATCGTCGTTCGCTATTGCTCAACAACGGTGAGTCACCGCTCAATCCTAGCCCAGACGACGTTATTCCAGACGCACCAGCTGAGCTGTCCGCGCCGTCGTCACGGGAAAGGAATGAAATAAAACTGTCCGAAGCGAGGCTTTCCTCTGGGTAATCGCTGTACGGTTCTGAAAGACCAGCTGAATGTTGTCGGCCGTGACTAACGGAGATGGGTGTCGCGGAGCGTTGATTGATCGGAGGTTTGCAGCGCTCTTGTACGTCTGAGGTAAGAGTGATTCCTGTTTGCGGCACACCTAAAAATAAATCGCAACTAAACCAAATGAAACGTACATAGCTATGTTCTGGATTTTGAAGCTTTTGATATTTTTGAAGAAACGCACCAGACGGAGCTATATATTCAAATGAAATACACCAGTGTCCGCCAAGCTGACGTAAAAATGAGTGGCATGGGCGCAGTTGATGACCACTTGGCCACTAATGCTGGCTTCAGTAATGATTTGATGAAAATAAGTTCAAAAGAAATTAAGATATCTGTAAAACCAAAAGCAAGATAGTCATGGTGCGTCAATTGAATCTACGACAATTCGACGTCGACAACTTGTCGCCCAGTAGTGTCGTAACGCCTGTGAATAAGACTAAGACTAAACATAGTGATGGGTAACGAAATGTTGAGCCAACAATATTACGGATTAAGAGGAATCGGGCGACGAGTTGTCGACCGACGAATTGCCGTAATACCGCATCAATTATGTACCGAAACATGTATATTGGGGCCGAAAAAAACAACTAAAATATTGGCCCTCAAGGTAGAATCAGCAAACCGTTAACAAATATGGGTTGAGCAAGGCAGTGTCTTAGATGACAAAAATAAATACGAACTGGGAATGGCTAAACACCTTAGCGCCATTCCACTCTCGCTACAGCCTCAGTGATGTTATAATTCCCAAAATTCACCTTCACGTCCAATTTTATTTTTCCACTTTGACACCCAGTTGTCAATTCGCAATCTGGCAGGCATGAGTGAGATACTGAGCGTAAGTATATTATACAAAACAACAAATACTAATAATAAGATTAAGTTCTATAGCGAAAAGATAGTTTTTATCATACCAAAATACGTAATTCATAAGTTGTGAAATCTTAAATTCTATGCTAATCGACTATCTTCAGGCTTAATAGGATCGGAATAACCGCTACCGGAAAACATAAGAAAGCGTTGTGTTCCGGATAAAAATATTAATATTTTTTGATTTAAGATAACCCGTTGTCATTGATGTTCTTAGCAGATTTTCAAATTAATTTCGAGATAAATAATTAGACTATTCAATACCCAAATATAATCTTGACAAAATATTGGTACGTATAAACATAAAAATATACTTTCAAAATTCCAAGACGAAAAGAATTTTTGTTCTTTGAAAAATGGACTGAGATCGGCACATTTGCTATTTAGCACACACATATCAGATGTTCAGTTGTTAACTTTTACATTTTTCCGCTCTGTTTCGTCAAGTTTATCTTGTGACAAAATGTAAAATCGCAGTGCCTATATAGTTCAAATAGTTATAGCAATTATATGATACTTTTTCAGACACAAAAACTTGTCATTTTTTTCACTTAAAAATATTAAAACAATAATTTTCGCTTCATTAATAACGTTCAATATGTTTCTATCTGATCAAAATTCGGATTCAGTATGAGTACCGGTAGGTATGTGCAAAAGAGTGCTGAACTGGAACTGTCCAGTCTTCTAAACAATTTTTACATATCTACGCTTATACAGCAAAAATAATGTTTAAGGATGTCCCCCTGGCCTTCTGTGATGCAGTTTACTCAAAAGCATCCTTGTAAATAGAAGTGAGGTGTAGTTCCGGACCGTAGGAGTAGACTTGGCCGCCCCATATGGCAGGCAGCCAAATATGAGGATATAGGGCGAAGTCTAAAATGAAGTTTTCTCTGTTCACAATTTTTTGCCTCAAAAGTAAGCTGAAACTTTTTGGCTGGAATAACAACCGAAAAATATTTCCATTTATGAAATTTTTCTTGTACTCTGCTTACTCACTATAATTGAGCTTAAAACGGCCTGAATAAACGAAAGTTACACGAAGATGGAATAATTGCATACATAACATGTAAATTAACATTAAAAATCACCGAATTCTTGCTAATTATTTGTTCGGCATATCGCTGCTATTTTTATGGGACAGTCGGGCGGCACTTTTCTTTTCGTCGGAGCTCCCGTGAAAAAATCCCTCCGACGGTGGGATGGGGAGGGTCCCCAACACTGTACTCTGACAAGACCAGTGGTCATCATGGTTGGCGACATTTAAGCTTATGAATCTAAAATTAATGTTTACTATTAGAAACATTTAAACATTTAAACGTTATCTCGTTGTTAACAATTAACTGTTATATTTAGCTGAATTGAGCCGAAAAGAAAAATGATATCTATTTCAAAGCATTGAAAAATCCTATTCCCATAAAGAGCGAACATCGGGAGACAAATTCTGTTAAACTGCGCTTTATGCGTGAGTAAAATAATCGACATAACGCGTATGTTTCAATGTCTATAACCCATCTGTCATGCGTGAAAATACTCTCCTTTTATCGAATGGGAGGATGCAGTATAACGGAAATAAATTATCTTTGTATAAGTGAGAGTAATGACTGATAGTCTGTAGACGGCCAAGAATGCCGAATTTTGTCTCAACGATTATACCCTGAAACCGAACTTATCAGTGAGTAGAGTTCAAAGATATCAAATATCTAATTATAAGTATTAGCTTCATGCCAGAAGCTTTCTTAGCATACTCCTGCGAAAATCTGTCAAAAACATTTTAAGCATAAATTGAACGCAGGTGTTAAAATTTAAAATTTTTGAATAATTACGATTAAGTATCGTACACAATTAAAATGTACGATAATGTATCAAATTATCATCTTAATGGTTCGGACCCGTAGTGATTGGAGGCCAAGGAGCACTCAGACACCTGAAAATTTTTTGGTCACCTCTAGAAAATTTTCAATCTTGCTCGTAAGTCAACGAAAACCTTTTTATGCCTCTCCTGAAAATTTTTGGCCCCCCTAGCAAGGTAAACTGACTACGAATCTGTAAAGGCTGATTTTCAGAAATAGCAATCAGATGGATTCATTTCACAAACACTCTGACTCAGCTTGAATTTGGAAGGAAAATGTTTGCGTCTATTACAATTGCATCCGCTTATTTTTTATAATTATATAAAAGTTGCAATCACAATGAAGAAGACAATTTCACTCAATTTCCCGTCAATTTAAAATTTAAAATATGAAAATTTGTCAGTAAAAATTATATTTTATAACACAGATAAATCGTATCAATTTTGACAGCAGCCACACAAAACGCAGGTATTTGTAGCAACATGTGATAAAACGCTGGTGAACAAAGCGAGCGAAAAGCCAAACACAATTTTAGTATTAAATTTTAATACAATCCTAGGATAAGCCAGTGTGCGTTACGTTGGACGTTACTACGGAAACCGATGTCAGTTACAAGACGTAGTTACGCACATCGCTGCGTGTCACTTATTTCACTCAAAGTCAAGTTGAATCTTGTTTGTGTAATCACAAAGCCACTACGACTCAACGAAAACTTTTAAACATCACGAAAATTTTACCATAAAAACAAAATATAAGTACCGTTCTCTTGCTTTCAAAGCACTGTTATATTTTCACAGGCTTCTCAAGGCTTGTTCCAGATCCTAGCATTACATATTGACAGCACTGTAAACAAAGTTTGGCCAACCCCGCACGCCAAGGGCGTTAAAAATTAACAAAACTTTGGCCAACCCCGCACGCCAAGGGCGTTAAAAATTAACAAAAGTTTGGCCAACCCCGCACGCCAAGGGCGTTAAAAATTAACAAAAGATTGGCCAACACCGCACGCCAAGGGCGTTAAAAATTAACAAAACTTTGGCCAACCCCGCACGCCAAGGGCGTTAAAAATTAACAAAAGTTTGGCCAACCCCACACGCCAAGGGCGTTAAAAATTACACGATTCAAACAAGGTTAAATAATTTGTCAACACCTCGCATATAGGTTGTCTTTAGTAGCAATCGGTATGCTCGGTATGAACACCTTTAACGAGCTTTTACGAAGTCAAATTAGCGACAAAAAATGACTAGTCAAACCCTTCCCGTTTCCGCGATGAAAACTTTTTCTTTCGTTCCATTGAACATTTAGACCAGTGGCGGATCTAGGATTTCTTGGGGTGTTGGGATATGATATCGACTTTAACATGTACGTTACACGAAACTCTTGACACGTTTCGTAATTGGATTTTTAGCTGTTAAAAACTATGAGGCTTGCAGCCGGACGGATGGTATCCGATTTTAAAATTCCCCTTAGATCCGTCCTTGATTTCGACATTTTGAGCACTTAAATCATCAGGAGGGAAACTTTAATTAATATTCTAGGTGGAACTTTGATATCTCAATGCTGGATAAAATTTAATTGATTTTGAACACGCAGTCAGGCCAAACTGTTTAAATTACTTGTTGCTATTCCAGGATTTTGTACCACTCCAAGCTGTTTATTGATAATTATAATTATTTGCAATAATATTTTCAGTAAACTTTAAAAAGTAATTCAAAGTTTCGAACGCATAAAATAGAGCAATTCACAAGTTGACGCTTTGCTTAGGACAAAAATATGTCAAACTATTTTATTCAGCTTTCTAAGTTCCTGTATCTGAACAAGCGGTTGCTACACAAAATGTTTATATATATATATATATATATATATATATATATATATATATATATATATATATATATATTAAGGTACGCGTCTTGTCTACGGATCTCAGCAGGTGATCTGAACAATATTTTTGTTTGTCGCCGATTTTCATATAGGTCGTCTGATATATACAAAAACTTCGATTAAACTTCTTAACAGGTATACAGACAGAGGCATGCAAAATTGCACTGCGCGCAGTTTAAGCAGTGATTTGAAACTTTACGCAGAAAATTTTACACAAAATCGTAGTTGGGTGGCATTTGATGCAGAAACTAGTATGATTGCATGCGTGTCTTAAGCCCAGTTGAAGATTCCGGGTTGACGGCGGGCTTTTGCATTCATGATTTCTTAATCTAACGTGTTTCAAGTGACTCGTTACGCTTATAATTTTTCGGCTTCTTCCGGCCCTTAGCCATAAAGATAAAAATTGGACTATTTTGAAACAAAATATAGCCTTCAATAATCACGAAACAGTCTCGCAGTTCCTAGCAAACCGATGCCCGTTTAAGATCTAAAGTTATCCCATCAGCTCTTTTGATAGATATCAATAAATACGACATCGACTTGTTTACACCCAAGTTGGCTCGTAACCACTCTAAGGTAGTGTCACTTTTGAAGCTTCCCAACAATGTATTAACTGGTTACACCTACTTCTAATTGATCTAAGATGCATTAAATTTTTTTAATTAGCTATATCAAAGAAGGCTTCGTTTAAGCTTATCGAATTAGACTTACAAGTAAACTTATACATACTAATTGTTTTGTAGGACGAAGCTTTAATATATAAATGGTGGGTCAGCCCCCTTTTTGGTTTCTGCCTATGTTTTTATGCATATTTTCAGTGGGGAACACAAGCACAAGAAACAACTTTTTGAATTTTTATAAAAATCAGCGCAGATTTAAGGGTGTGAAGATGTATCACCCTGCACCGGCCTGGCCGTTCTGAAAACTTTACCGTGAAAATGGTATATACACTAGAACCTCAACATTGTGACCCCTTTTCAAAATTCACTCAACGTCCATGGTCGAACAATGTCGTACATTATTCCTAAACATGGGTGGTAAATAACCTCATCGATCATATAGTGTCTATAAGAGTTGTTCCAAATCCCATTCTTAAGTACAATCGAAAACGATCAAACCAAACAAAAGAACAAAGAACAACTCATTGTAAGGTTTCCTAAACATATTGTTCAATATTTTAGTTTGATAGGGTTGAGTCTAAACAAAATAAATTGGATTTAACTTCCGCAACTCACAATATGCAAAAGTGGCTACACTAGAAGTTTTTATTGAATTGTCGCGATATACCGTTTAAAGTTTAACCTTGAAATGTTAGACAATTTTGCTGTGCTATTTGATCTTATTGCAATATTGCAAAAATTACCATCGTACTTTACTGAAGTGCGATACAGAAGCTATAAACGACCGATAGACGTTTTTAAGCACGTAATTTTTTTCAATTTGCTGCGGTTATCGGAACAGGTTGTGCCTTTTAGAACTTAGTGCGTGTTCGGCATTTCTACATATTATTCCTACAGTTTTGTCGAAAGTTTTCAATTATAACATAACTCAAAAACTACTTAGATTCTATATTTTAGGCTTGGACGAAAAAATTTTAACCCCCCTCCCAGCAAGCTGAGCTAACTACGGGCGTGAATGAACGCAAAAATTTTGAGTCATTTGCGTGATTTGTTCAGTCAGAAACTCATAATAACGTCATATATGCTTGAATATCTAGGAGCCACATTCTCATTAGTTTAGAAATGTATTTCTAGTCAATTAAAAATTAAGGCAAACAAACGTTCTATGTGCTTCAAATCTACGTGCTCATACGTTCATCCTGTAACTGAGAGGCGCGGTTGCAGAAACAGGGAAATTCGGGATTTAGTGTCAGCCGACACCTCTTGAAAACTCTAAAGGTGCGTTTCGACACCCTTAATAACGTTCGAAAACTAAAGTTTCGAGTTGGCATTAAAATTATTTAATGCAAAAACAGCGTTGGCTCCACGCTCGCGAGGGTCTTTAAACTACACTACCTGACGTTTGACTCTTGGTTGCTTACCAAAACTATGTTTTTTGATCGGATTTGATAGTCACTTTTGTTTTGGATCTTACCTGCTGACCTCCTGTTTGACAACGACAATGGTTGGAAAACATTGTTCCACTGTCCCTGGGCAGTGAAGTAATTGGTACCATAATGTGGGCTTAATTAATATCGTGTAAGTAAACTTGACACAAACTTTCCAACATTTCTGATCCAATACTATCCACGATCCGTTCTACACAACGCATTCTGGCACTCTGGAAGCTAACAAGACTTATTCATATATTTTTGTAAATAGTAACAGTTCCAAAAGCAGTGACGAACCACAATGTTTAAATGAATAACGGCCTCCATACGAAATGCAAAATCTGCAAAAACCATCAAGTGGTAATTCTAATCGTTAAGTGCCAACTTTGCAACGTTTTGAAACTATTAGGGCTCACCAGAATATCTACTCCCCAGTCATTGAGTCACTAAATATTATTTACGCTCCGGCACTCCCCCAGTTATATAAAATTTGCTCTCCCCTTTAGGCCCATAGCCATGATTTTTAATTATGAGTATGGGCAACGAAGAGTATCGTAAAGCAGGGTTCCAACAAATTCCGATTCCTGCTGAAATTCCAGCAAAATATCTGTTCCGATTTCGATACAAAAAGTTTCACTAGCGAAAGTGTTAGAACCTCAAGCAGAAAGTCTACTGAAACAGAAGGTAAAGTTTCCGCCGGAATCGGAAGCAGACCTCAGGATCCAACCCAGTGGCTAGCGGGGGCTAGGGAGGGCTCAGCCCCCTAAAACACGATTGTCACAACTTAGAAAAGACAACGTTGCATATGCGTTGAAAATAGCAGAGAAACCTATAGTCAGAATTCTGTCAGTTTATAACGTCATCAGCAGTACTAGCAGCTTAGTTGGGATTTTATTTCGGGCGGGTATAAACCTCACTTTTATAAAACATTCGTTTTATCGTTCACAGAAGACGAGAAATTTGTTGAGACTACTTACGTTTTTGTAAAAGCCTACATAGCTGTCTACTCCTCGACTCTCAAAAATATCGCGAAGGGCTGTGTTCAAACCCGTCATCAGGGTCACTATCCTTTGCAGTTGTTATGTTGCATTGCCATTTCTCGTTAAATGACAATTATCCGTTACACATAATGAAAAAAAATCAATATTGTGGTCTCTTGGGACCACTTACATTTTTATAGTTTTTATCTGCACGCTGTGTCGACTTGTATGTGGGTTGTTGAAGTAGTGGTGGTAGTTTTTTTACTTTTTTTACTTTAAACTACAAAGTGGTAAAGTTTCCCCAAGGATGGATGTGAGGCAGCCTGCGGACGCCTTTGTTTCCATAAGATTTTTTCCAGCAGCCCTGAAAAAACCGTTAGAAGCAAAAAAACTTCAAAAAGTTGGGTTATTAATGAAAAATCCCTACCACGTTTGTGTAGTATTAGGGCGGTTATTACAAAAGTGCCGAAAAGTTACAAGAAATTAGTTAGAACGAACATAAAAACTTAGAACAACTGGAAACTGTTTCAATTTCGCACAGCTACAAATTTTGTTAAAATCAAGTTAATCTATGATGAGATCAATTGAAGTTCATTTACTGCTACCGATCTTAAAAACGATAGAAAGTCAAAATTTCATTTCCATTGTGATTTTTAGTTTCACTTGTGCAATATCTTCCGATTTCCCATTGAAATGTTTAGGTTTCAATTTACATATATGACTTCCAAAATCTCATTTTAAAACTAGTCCTGTTTTGATTTTCCCAATTTCCTTCTGTTATACTTTTTTAGCTAAACGGTAGTGGGCACAATGTGTTTCTAATTTCAACATGGCAGGCACAAGATAAAATAGACGACGCATAAAACAGTGATGTATCACAAGTATAATAAAATTTGCTGAATTACGGTTGCGTTTACGTCCGGCGCGGCCGTGCGAACGGTGATGGACGGCGCCGCACGGATGACGCACGGTGACGGGCGGACCCGTACGAGTAACACAACGAACCGGGTGACGGACGGCGCCGGACGTCAAGTAAAGCGCAACCCTTAGTGTCTATGACCCGTTCCGCAAAATCGAAAAATATATCTTAGGAATTCAGCGTTAAAGTAAAAATCACGACAGTTCGCCGCTCCACTATTTGCCGGTCAACAACTTGCAATTCGAAATGTTATGCACTCGACAATTTCTCGCCCATCAACTTGCTTAATAGGCTAAGGAAAATGTCGGCGACGAATTGTCGGAAATCCGGCAAAATACAACTGATCTGATTATCACTGCAGAGATTTCAACTCTTACAATAAGCGACGTATTTTAAATGCTATAGTCTATTTTAGCACTGAGAACATTGTAAATACTAAGATGCGACCGAGACTGGGCACGCGTCATTTCAAGTTTAGCGAGCGAAAAGCCAGCGTATGCCACATTTTTAGGCTTTTTGGAGTCAGCCCAGACATGCAAAGGTACAGATATAAACACTCCAGCGAAGTCATAATTGAATTCCAATTAAAAATTTAATTTTATAACGGTTCTGGAGGGGATATATTTGAACGAAACATTTCAAGTTAAAATTTTGTAAAGTAACCTGCATGTCGTGTAGGCAGTGTAACCAAAACTCAGACAGTCAGCCTTCTCTGATTCAGAGCGTCCGGAGTGAGTATCGATTCATTAATCTCAACCATTTCACCACTATATCGTTAATTACTGGCTATTATAGAAGGAACGCTAAGAAAATCATTTATTTAGTAACTCAGCAGCGAAACAGCAATATGTATATATACGAATATTAACTCGTAACGTTTGAGTTTTAAGTAGCGCAAATGCAAACGTACGCAATACATCATTGCCCATTTAAGAGACAATGACCTGACCTACCTACACGACACGAAGACAACAGAGCTGAATCGTTGCAGACGCAATTTGACCTCATCATCACAATTCTTTACTAAATTTGATCGTTTTAAATTCGTATTCTCTGGCGCCGATGGTTTTAACATATGGCGAAATTTTACCAAGTATATGGGCCCCTCAATAAAAAATAAATGTATTCTTAATACAATAAACCGACACTGTGGCTGCGCATGCCATTGGCAGCATTGCACGTTTACTCCACTCCAAGTTTTTAAGCTGAGGAATAGCAATGTACTATTTTGTCGTGCTTGCAACACCGATTTTGTAACAAAAAGTTACATTGCTAATAAGTCTCATGATTGAACGTTTACGTTAGCTAAAACTAATGTATCGGTACCGAAATGTTGTATTTCGTTGAATCCATGGCCACTTTAAGCCCTTTGGCTGTGTCACTCCAGGTAGGATCGATCATGACATCAGATTTTTACTAAGCAGCTGAATGAACGGGATAGGGGTGCGAACAAGCAGCCTATGATTTTTAGCATACGCTCTCATTGCACCGTGTAACTCAAATCTCAAACTTCTATTAGTCGGCTATAATTGTCGACAAGTATGGTGTTGCCGACCCGCATACGATACAGTGCAATGCATAACAGCATTTGCAGTTATGCACGCACAACCATATCTCACGTGTTTACAAGCTGAGGAACAGGTATTACATCAACATACAACAATGCTTTTGTAACCAAAAGTTACATCTGTTAATAATATGAAATGATCTATTACACAACCACAAGCTTAGGTTTTACTGCACGTATCCGCTCCCTAAGTATGACATCAATCAAAGTATTCCGCCCCATCTAAGCATACCCATTAATGTTTCTCATAGTAATTTCAATAGATCAAAACGCCAAGATGTGCAGTGGACCAAGCTGAATTTTTACTGGGAAATGGTCATGACCAACTGGTATGCCAAACCTTTATGTGACTTCATAGAACAACATAACGTTGGTCTTAAGAGTTAAAAGGATCTTAGTGGAACCTCTAGAAAATTCTACAGAATAAGCTGAACGCTAAGAGACATCTCCGAATATTATTTGAACGAGTCGCTGTTGAGCGATATAGTTTTAAAACAGATCTGCTAAAGAACTAATGTTTTCAGATGAGAGAATAATTGCTCAATTCTCAAAACGCTTAAATTATTCCTTGTTCTAAATGTGTTTTCATGGCCTAGGTTTACCTCAATAGTCACTTATTTACCAAAGAAGCATTTGCGCAAACTAATCAGATTACTGTGGAAATAGTATAACCTACCCTTTTAGAATTTGTGAAGCAAAATAAGAGAAAAATATGACTGTGTGTCAGGGATGAAAGCTGGACAATTTGCGGTCGTCCAATCGAGCCCCACCTGGCACATGAAAATAACAGTTATATAACAAAAAACTAACAGCATATCAGCGATTTTTATTTTGATTTTATATATATTTAAAGCAAATATTCTGTCTTCTCGCGAATTTAATTTTTATTAAGCACTGTTTTAAACTGAACTTAGTAGCAAGCTAAGGATAGAAAAATGCAATAAACTATATATAAAAATAGTAAATGTTTAGTCTGCCGAAAAAAATTTTAGCTTCCTTTTGACCTAAAGATTTTCACAGCTAAAACAAGTTCATGTTCTGTTTCAAGCCATATTTTTGCGCCATGTTGAGCCGCCATTTCTGCCTCGTCCTACTCCGTTGCATGAGGTCCTACTTGGACGTATGCCCCACTTTCATCTCTGTAAGTTTTAAACGTTTTCTCTTAAGGGTATCAATTAAAGGCCCTCCTAAGTTGAGAGACTTTAATTATATCCAAGGTTTAAACTTGAGTTTATTAAAAAGTTTATCTACACCTAAGGATTAAGCTTAATGTTAAATGTAGTGAAAAGCGTACAAAAGCCTTCGCCAGTCCACTAGCGTTTGAAATGCGCTCTAGTGGCAACCGCAGCCGTCAACAACGTTAAACATTCTTTGCAAGTTTGACTCACTAAGTCTACTTAATTCGTTTATCGAGAGCATACATTCAATTGTTATAGCGCTCTGTTATTAACCTCCAAAGTTCAAATATGTTCCCATCGTGTTCCATACATAAGCGAAGTATCAGCGCAAGCAGCAATAAAGTAACGACACTGTGTTGTGGTGGTTCTCACAAGTGATTAGCATTAAAGCGAAGGGTCATATTTGAAATTTATACAGATTTGAAAATGAATTATTGAGGCCGCTTTTAATTGATTTTTTATAATCGAAACTTGACCGAAAATTATTGGTCAGATGCAGTTGTGAAAAATTTAAGGTATGCACCACACATTGATGTAGCAAATGAGCACTAACAGATATTACAAGGGAAGGAACCAATGATTAAAATATGTGGAGCCAAGGAGATAAAGGGAAACATACAACGGCAAATATATGATCTCATGGTAAGGATCTTATATTGGTATTATGTATATATCTATAAAACAGGCTGCAATGTGATCTCTTTTCCGCAGTGAAGTCTAACGATCGAAAATCATGCCGTATGCCGTAATTAAAAGCAATTATGGATCAACACAATGAACAGGCTGAACAGTGGTGAAAACCACGCAAAGCGAAAAGCCAAACATAATTTTTAGAAGTGTGAAACCGTCAATTACTTCTTGTTTCTTATCCTGTTTTCCGTACAGAATCTTTAGCCGAGCAGATTAGATAGATTAATTTAATTGAAACACGTAAATCATTGTATTGAAATGTAATAAACAGAGTTCAACAAACTCACTACCATACCTCCATCCAACTTCATGAGATAGCGAAAACCGTAAAATGTAATACGATTATCAGTGTGAAAATTTGTGCAGCGAATGAGTAGGAAAACCGCATTCATGTACAAGAATATATTGAGGAATGTAGGGGTCAGCACCGTATTGTGTCTGAGATAACAAAAATGAAGCAAAATACATCTGTATATTTTTAAAATTTTATCGGCCTGAAAAAATCACAAATCACAAAAATTTATACAAAATCAAAAATCCGGAAATTCCCAAACGGAAAAACCACGCGATATATAATAGTGAAAAACTTTGCCTGTGAAAAGCCAACTGCAATTTTAGTACTAAATCATAAAATTTTGGTTCATTTGATTCTTATTTGGGAGCCTAGTTTTGATTGGTTCCCCATTGGTCCACCAATGAATCCACACTTGCCTATTTAGGCTATTTTGGGCACAATCATTAACTATCCAGCTTCCATTTTGACCGTCAACCCTGAATTTTTAAAATAGGTTAGCGTTTAGAGGATGGGTAGTATTTAAATCCAAAACAACTTCTATCAATTTACAGCAGGCTATGAATCCTTCAAGCAGGCTGCAAACTCACTTGATATTCGTTGCAGCAAGTAACGATTGCACTATGCTTATGCACTGAATAATTCCAAGCAGGGGTATGATATATAAAACGAATGCTGTGAGAAACGAGATATGTGCGATTATGACACATTTTTACATTGGCCGAAATTATTTGGTTACAGAGTTCCACTGTTGAAGTTTGCTGAATCTGTGGTGACCATAAAATGTTGCGCTATACTTTGTCAGGGTCAACCTAAAGTGTGCCCTTGATGATTTCAAGTGCCCGAGATATTATTCCATGAGACGAAAGAAAAATTTTGTATTACGGGAACGTAATAGGATGACCAGAGATGCTTTTTCATTGCCAACTTGACTTTATAGGCCATCGCAACGGTCAGTGTTCATACCAAGCACTCTTATTGTTATTAGTTGCACAGTGAAACTTTAATTGATCCATTGTGGACTATTTTAAGACCATCCGGTACCGTGCGGCAATGCAAATGAATTGGCATATGGCACCGCAAAACTATCTTTAAACAAAAATGTTTTAACTTGCCATCACACTACCTTGATCTAATTTTAACGGGCATCTCTGAACATTCGAGGAATAAATTCGTACTCGAGTAAGCACCCCTGACATTGTGAGACCGCTCGTGGACGTAAGGCGTAGCAACTCAGGCTCTGTAAAACAATTGATAAGCTACGTTTTGTATTTTCTTGCCGAATATGGCGAAAGAAATAGAACATCACAGCCATAATATATGAATGAAAATAAAAGAAACATGAATCCATTTATTTAATAGAACATAAAGGAAACCGCTCAAAGCCCGAAACAAAACCGGAGAATGCTTCGTAATTTTTGACCTTTTGACCTACGCCAGCGACTAAGAATATCGCAGTTGTGGCGATAAATCGTCCACTACAGTCGGCTTGTGTAGTATCAAGATTATTTATCAAATTGATTAACAACTTTCGAACCCTCAGGCGTGACACTTGACTTTGACCTGACCAGTGCAACGAACACTCGCTCACACGTGCCAATTCTAATTCGATAGGAAACGCAATTAAGTAGCGTCATTAATTTTAAAATTTAATTTGAAAAATTTCAACCTACAAAAACGTTGGCTCAACGTTTCCGAGTTGAGGCGAAATCAGGACGGCTTCGGTGGAAAGTTAACTTTAAGGTAAGTTTGTCTAATTGATTGTTACAGTGCGAATGTGACATCGCGCGATATGTTTTGGAATCAGTCCGTGTTACTTTGAGAGGCGTATCGTTTATGCGCAGGATTCCAATAGAGTAATATTAAGCTTTAAACCAAATTTTTTTGTTCAAGTTTAGGCTTAATTATAGTATTATCCTTACGCTGAGGTGTAGGTTTCGTCTTATGAGTATGCTTATACTACTAACTACACACTTGAAAGTAAACGTGCTCAGGAACAAACTAAAATTAGCAAAAATAAAAATGTTGCAGCTTGTCAAATGGTTTTATACAATGCATTGCAGCACAAAATAGGCTTCGTTCCATTTATGTTGTGCAATCATTAAGCTGAACGTACTATATTAGATTCTTAAATACACATTGACAGCTTTTATCAACCTAAATCCAAGAGATTAATTAAATTGTAGAAAACGACCAATAATCGCTGCCATAAACCGTTGGTTAATAATAGGCCTGTTAAATGTCAATGTAGTAATAGACGATTATAGCGGATTTTAGTGAATCTTCATGGTCACGGCTACCGTTAAAGCGGATTGCCGGCGAATTAAAATAATTCAAAACTTCATTGGTTGGCTTGACTGATAAATCGCAATAAACACGAATCGGACAGTGTTGCTTTCAGAGGAGTAGCCAGGATTTCATTTTGTAGGAGTAGAAATTTCGGCCCATGTAAAGATCAGGGCGAAACGTTTTTCTGTGGGACTGCAATAGAGTAAGCTTAAGCTTTGGACTAATTTTTTTGCTTGGCTTAGGCTTAGGCTTACTTAGGAATATGCTCATTCTTTCGCTTAGACTTAGGCATATGTTTAGGAATATGCTAATAATACTGTTCCGCCTCCGTTTTTTTCATTGGCCAAAATTTCGGAGATGATATAATAACCTATTCCTTAACTTAAGCACAACTATGTTGGCCAATCTCTTCACAATTGATCTTTCATTTAAATATTTTAGAAACGTGATAGATACATTGAAATCACAACTTAACAAATAATATGCTTAGCACTAATATCCGCTTTTTTAGCTGAAAATTTCTAAGTTGTATGACAGGTCGTATTTAGTAAAAGTTGGCTTTATGTTATGCAACTCCAAGTGAAAGATTTACGCTTCATAAATTTGAATTAAAGTGGAAAATAAAATTGTTTGGACAATTTTGAGAGCGTGTAATTTATAAAGACAAGGATACAATGTCTTTAAACAAACAAAGATGACATTCACAACGGTCTTCGCTGTATGTCAGTAGTTAAAATAATTTGAAAAATGATATTTTACTGCGCATATTTTGGACAAAATACAAAAATTGATATTTCGATTTTAACAAATTTAAACAATTTGTTCGTTTCTTTCATTCTTAGTTTGCGACAGGTCTTCAATCATTAGCACACGCTTAGAAAAACAAGCAATTTGTGATGCTGTAAACGCGAAACAAAAAAATAGCAGACCAGGTTTAACGTACTCTAGGTACTGGACTAGCTTGAACTATTACCTACAATCATAGTCTGCTGTCGGTTTAAAAACAGAAATTTACGTATGCTGCAGGTGCGTAAAATAGGATGATCGGAGCCATTTATTTCCCAAATTTTTTAAAACAAACATTCATCCTTTTAGGCTGTAAAATAAACTTCTGAACACAAGAGGTCAAAACTGTTTCTTGCTGGCTAACTTACGGTCGCATACAAACAAATTACACGGCGTTATTCCCTTACGAATTTAAATCTTAGTTATGCCGCTGATAAACATTGTACCAGTGTAAACTGTAATTAGCCGAAACGAAACCTATACTGATGTTGGCACAAAACGCATCGATTAGGCATGTCTAGGATTCCGCCGCAAAATGATAAATAAATAATTACTGCATAAACATTGCAGTCGTCAACACTATTTAGCATTTTAGTAGGGCCACATTAAATTACCTTTGTTGTAACGTGAGCTGCGTTTTGAGTTCTTTGAAGTACGATTACTTATTCGAAAGCTGGACCTGAAAGCAGATTGTGGTTGGAAACAGATCTAGTTTCCGTCCACAAGCTTAAGTCTAAGACTAAGCAAAAGTCTTACACAATAGCCTCGTTGCGAACGGGAAAAATTGTCAGAAATTTATTACAAGAACCAATAGTCGTTCCTAACGGGAAAAATTGTCAGAAATTTGTTCTTGAATTAACATAATTCGTTAACCTTTAAAAATGCATACTTCTTCATTTTCAAAAAATACGATGAGAAAAATCAGTAACTAGTAATCGATTTTTTAAATTTCCAGTTCAGCTGCTAATTATATTGATGGAAAATTGACAAAAATGATCTGTTCGATCGAACCCTTGAATGTAGTCTTCAAGGCCACTGCTGAACTTTGCGTTTTTTAACTGTTTGCATATTCATTCAAAATCATGTAAAAAAATCAATGATAATTTAGAGTTGACTTTCACCTCTGGGTGCCACTATGCGGTAACTTCCGCCATAAAATACCAATGCAAAAAGTTTATTTAGAGTGTCTTTATAATTACCGCGAATTTAAAGTGTTGTTTTAAAAAGTAAATTGATCAAAAACCAAGCGACCGTGTGCATATAGTTAGACCTAGGTTAAAATTTTACCATAAAAGGTTATTGAAATTGTATTACAACTTCGCTTTGCGTGCTTTTGTATTAACCTTTTTATTAAATGCAGGGAAAACAAGTAGGTCACCAGAGCAAAACAACCTGCTTAGAGTTAGTGATTATTTGGATTGAAATAGCATTGTTCACCAGTCAATAAAGATGCACGAAGAACCCTGCTAGTAAAAACGTGTTCGGCTAAGACTGAATCCAACACCGGCAAGCTTTTAGCAGTTGATATCTAATAGCTTCAACCACTAGCTAAAACCAGCCTTACTGCATCAACGACAAAAATGTTGCCATACCGTCAGAAAATAACTAATGTTGAAGCTTTAAAATCAGTGAACATTTGCTTTACTGAGCTTTAACCCCTTCTCACATTGAGTTGCCTATAGGCTACTAGCGCAGTGTATATACGTTAAACATTATATATCGCACCGTGTTGAACAAGTGCAACACGTATACATAGTACTAAATCACCACAAGACGTGAGAGCGCCCTCTGGCTCGAGCGTCAAGCTCCTATAGCTGAGTGGTGATGGTATACGCCTCTCACTCCAGTCACTGGAGTTCGAATCCTAGCATAAAAGTAGGTGTCAGGGAAAATAGAAAATATTCATGTGAGAAACAGTTAAAACACGCATTTAGGCGGTTCAATTAAAATAAGAGCCTGTATTCTCAAATGTATGTAACACCTATCACCAGCTGGTGATAGGTCCAAAACTTTGGAACCAATGCATGTGACGTTTGAAATTCCGCACATTGTTTCCGTTTGATTTGCCCTACTCCTGTTCCAATTTTGAGATTTGCAGTTGCAGGTTTTCGTCAGTTTAAAGATTGATTGTCAACTGATGATAGGCGCTATACGCACTTGAGAATATGACGCAAGAACTCAAGAAATCATATAACTTCAGCTACAACTAAGCAAAGAAAGTGGTTTAATGCCTGCGTGTTAATATTCCATTAGAAGTTTGGAATAAACCACCATATTAATATGACTAAACAATAATGATAGAATGCTATAAATTCCTACTTCAAAACAAGTCTTCTATCTCTGTCTATTTTAATGTCTGTTCATTTATTAATAACGGCGTTGTAAACGTACATTTTACTGACACACTTGACATGCAACGACTTAAAACCAGTGTTGTGCACTGGACAGGCCGGCGGCCCAACGCCCAGTTTGCCGCCTTCCGGTCAGCCAGTAGAAAAACGGTATTGCAAAACACTCTTAAAACAGCGTTCAAACTCCGTCTGTCCAAACATTGTACATTGAATTACCTAAATATGCAAAAGCACAAATTCAACCCCCAAAATGGTCATTTACCAGGGTGCAACCGGAGGTGAGAATGACGGAGAGGAACCGTAGCCGGAGGTCAACAAAACTTGCAGGAGCCGGAGGTGAGGTTTAATTAAATAGTAAACATGATGATTAATTAGTTAATTTTAGCCAATATCTGCAATATATTATTAAGCTGTTTGCGACAAAAGTAAAAACAAAACGCGCTAAACTGAGAAATTTTGCAAATTTATGCAAAATTTTATTATCAAAATTGCCGGAACCGCCAGCAAAAATTCTGCCGGAGCCGGAGGCCGATTGTTTGCCGGAGCCGGAGGCAGACCTCCGGTTGAGCCCTGTCATTTACCAAAGTTTTGGACAGATAAGTTTCGTAATCGAGTTTGTTCCGACAGAAGAAAAAAGCAAGTTGAAGCGCAGTAATAATTTAACTAAAGTTATATTTGCTTACTTGTTAGCCGAAATGTTTACATTATCAGCATATATTAACCTGATGATGGACGCTAATATCGTAAAAGCTTTTAGAAAGGAATGTTTTCGAATTCCATTCATGCTTTGCATTAACAATATTCAAAAGAGTATTCGTGACGACACCAAACGACAATTCAATCTCGCTGCTTTAATTCTAATTTCGGGTTTATACCACGCAACGAAAATATGCTAAACTATTTTGAACGTGAGAATGATGGAAACGTGTTGCCAGTGGCGGAATGCCCATTGGTTCAAAATTTGCGTTTTATAAAGTGTCAAATTTTCAATGTTTTAAAATGGAATACTGGCTTCTTTGCAGTAAATTTTGTTTTAGTCAACACATTTTAATTACGGCTGTAGGATCGTCTTGTTTTTAAGTCTAAGGCTATATAATATGCTGAGGGTATGAGAGGATTTATAGTCATATGTTGTATAATTTTCTACAAAAACCCTATGTAGAGCAATGGTTAGTAACAGTGAAAAAGGGAAAATCAGATGTATGTCATATTTTTAGTCAATTAGAGTCAAACAAGCCTAATACGCGAAGCCTCCCAAGGTCAACGAGAGAAAACTCATACGTTTTCTGTATTCAATTTCAGCACAAACTTTTATCCTGCGTGAGTATATAAAGGGACCGACTCCTAGATCCTTCTAAATTCGTTTTTGAACTATTTAAACGCAGCAGTTATCAAAAACAAAATCAAGGGCACTTAGCTAGCGTCTCTGTACAGCCAGCGGGGAACACCAAATTTTTACAATTTTGTTTTGTATATTTAATCCAAAATGGCTAAACTTCGAACACTTACCGTGTTCATCGGATAATTTTTCAACTGAAAGTTGTTCTTTAAATAGTCCTTGCGAAGATTCGAAACGTGTTTCGCCTTGAGTCGTATCGAACGATTCTACTGAATCCTGGTTAGCCATTCGAATAATTTCCACCGAAGTCAACGGAGATTGAGCTGGGCACCAATTCCGTCGAGGCAATTCTGCTGATGCAATTTTAGGTTTCTGGCTTGTGGTTCGTCTGACCGAGCTTTTCGATGTGGCAGATTTGGTGTTACGGTTATGTAAAACTGAGTGTAATTTGATACCATTCAGATAAGAACAACGGACATTAGATGCATCGTTGGTACAGTTCTCCAGTTGATCCGGTTTTGCACTATTTGAATGCACAGTTTGGCTTTCAGACGTTGCAGAAAAAGTGTACGCGTTGCTATTACTGCGATTTGCTTTCTTACTAATGAGTGTTGGTTGCCTGAAGTATTGTTGCTGCGTGGTTTGAACTAAAAAACGCCGTGCATTTGAATATTTTGTTGTACTATCCTCATCATTGCTATCACATCCGGGTATACCGTCCCAAATGTTGTCAATTACACTCGAATGTTCAATAACTCGATTCAAACTCTCAGCGTTTAGACGAGTTCCTCCAACAGTTGACTCGTTTTTTACTTTATCGGAGAAATTGGAGTAAGTTTTGCGTTGAGATGGATTTGAACACGATTGTATAAACCGTTGAGAAATTGTAGGACTGAAATTCACTGCTTGTGACTTGTGAAATCGTTGACCGGTTGCAGTTTGTCGAGGCTGTAAACTGCGGCGGTTAAGAGGTTGCGGAGTTTCTGTGGTTGACGCAGAACGATGAATTACAGTGGCATTTGACGCTGAAATAGCGTAAGAACTGTGACCTGAATGCTATTTGAAGCCCATAAACCCGCGTTCCGTTGAAAACCTTCAAAAGAAGCTATTTTATTATGTACCTTACGTTAAAATTTTGTCGCTGTTGATTGAGAAGCGTAAATTTTTTAATTTAACCATATCGTTAATTTAGAATAAAAGTATTGAATCAAAAAGGGCATCTTCGTCTAATAGTAACGATAGCTATTTTATTAGCCTGCTTTGGTTGACAAGAATTGCAGTATTTCTCTGGTACACCGTGTTTGTAACAGTCCGTCAATAAAATTATGCAACATAGTTTCAAATTTACAACTTAACCAGCTTGTAATTGAAACATTTTGGTAAAGCATTCAAAACTGTTACTACGACCACATCGAATCGATTATTTCTAAATGCAACTTTACAAACAAGTGATTGTTCTCTAATCAAATGACACTTTTCACTAATTATAACAGCATTTGATACACGTTTTGTGATTACACTTCATTTCTATGTCCTTACAGCTCACAAGTGTATACGACTCCGTCTAAGATACTCAAAATCTGAAACATTTTAAGTTAAGCCATAATCACCGCATTCGAAGCTTGCTTCAATTCTATTTGAAATCTGAGACACTAAAGGACAAAACCTATTTGAATGATAATTCATTGAAACGAACTGAATGTTTCATTTGTAAACGTTGTTTTACTTGACGAAATATGATCCGCCGATTCTCGCGGAAACGCTGGAGCAAGCCGACTGATGCCACACGGCGACGGAGGTGGCACATGAATAGACTCTGGCAGAGGATGTGGATGTGACACATTCTCTGAAATCAATAACTACATTCACAGCTGGTTTAAAGCGTGCACATCAATTGTTTTTGTGAGATACTCAATACGAAATAAGAACCTTTATTTTAAATCATTGGAACGGTAAATAAAATAAACAACCGTTTTTTGATTATTAATAATTGACTTTTTGTGCACTGTTGTATGACGGTTTAAAAATAGAAATGTTACTCAATCTTGAAACAAATAATATTGATATTCATGTGCCGTGGCGCAGTTAATTTGGCCAAATATGTGAAATTGTGGGCGGTATAAACACTTAAGTAGTGACACTTGATATTTTCAATTGAAAGTTTTGAAACATAATAAATTAACCAGTAATCAATGTTGGATCAATAGTGGAAGATTTTAGGGATAGAACTAGGCTCAGTGGAGCCATGCAAATGTGAGATTTTGCACCTAAGACAAGCCACAATTGGACCGAGCTTGTGAGTATTTTTTCCCTTATTACTAAAATATATGTGGCTTACCCAATTTGTAAATTTTAAGGCAAGTTAGCACCTTAGGCACAAAGCCTTGCAGCTTCTTTAAAATGTATTTTCGGGAACATTTCTTCGCAATTTCGGCAGGGTGGTCGCCAACTGCAGATCGCCCAGCAAGAAAGTTTTAAATCCGAATCAAAAATTTTGTTGTTTTCAGTAGAACTTCATAATTTTTCAAGTCTGTTCAATCCAACATTGAACTTTTAGTTTAACTTACCTTCATTGTTATGTTCTTTCGAAATCTTCATGTTTGAAGAATTTCGCATAGAACTTCGGAATAGGTTGAGTGTCTGGAAATAGTTTTTCTTTATCGTTCTTGCTGCCAGCGGAGACAAATGTTGTCCGATTGGCTGTTGCGTAACATTTTTCGAACCGTCTTCATAATCTGACTTTTTATTTGACTTTTGCCGTAAACTCGAATATTGGAACGAACTTCGAGCAAATGTCCTTGCAAATCCTAACATAAAAGCACCAAAAAGCTAAGTAGTAAGAATGACACTATGGGGTTAACGATTTGTTAAACATCTATTTTAATACAAAACTGATGAGCCCATTGTATTTTTGGTAACCCTTTCTTGATCTCAAAACGCTTCAAGTGTTATTTCTTGAAGCATAATTTCTAATTTTAAAATATGTACAACTAATGCAAATAATAACTCTGACAAGAGCAAGCAACTGGGTGCATTCTGTTTAACCGAATATGCCTAAACGCGTGTTGCGTTTCTGAACGCTAACAGTTATTCATGGGAGTACATTGCAGATATTTTTCATTTGATCTAACGTCGCTTCAATTATACCTTTAAAGCCCTATTCACGCATGCAAGTGTTTGCTACGAGAACTTGTAGCTGCAACTTGCACTTGCAAGTTTTGTCCGAAATCTCGTTCGAAAAACCTGCAGCTGCAAATAATACCTGCATTAAAGAGCACAGCTAGGCATTTAGTTCACATGCGTAAATAACCGTGCCAGTTCACTGAATTTATCGCAGCCGCTTTCTCGATGCAAGTTCCGCGTGCAATTTGCAGCTGCAAGTTCTCGCCGCAAAAACTTGCAAGTGTGAATAGGCCTTAAGCATTTGTTTACTGTGAAGGGATAGCTACCACCTGCAAATGAGGGGGTATTTCGTAATGACTGAAATTTGGTTAATTTGCATACTCTTCTGTTAAGGTATTATAAAATGTTGGTTAGAGCAATAACTTATTCCAGTCACTAGCGGATCCAGATGGGGGAGTGGGTGTATGTCCCCACCAGAATTTTTCCTATTTTACAATTTTTGGCTTTCATAACATTTAATAATCCGCCCCCGTCAGAATTTTTGAATTCGTCTCTTGCGGGATTCACATTTTAACAGGGGCATGCGACTCCAATGTCATATGACATTTACTTACAAACCACCGTTCTCAGATGATCAATGTGTACAAGAGTCGGTATGTTACATGACACTAAGGGACATTTATGCGAATATCATCGCTTAGAAAAACACTGTCATAATTCAAAAATTCAAATTTCAAATTTAATATCATATGGTATTCAACAGGACAATTTGGGTATGTTACCTCAGGTATGCAGATATTTGAAAATATACCATATGATATCCGCTGACAATACGTCGAATAGCATATGAATCGAAAAACAAAAGGTGACCTACACATGAAGATAGCACACAAATACAAATTTTGAATAAGATATGGGTCTGTTAGCAGACAAAATGTAACCCAATAGGCTAATAGGGACAAAACGTGTCCCAAGCTGCCCCGATTATAACGTGAACCTCGCATCTGATTCCAGGTATCAAAGTTCTAGCACAAAACAAAGTTAAAAAATATAACATAATTAAAGTTGTTTCTAAATTTCATCGTATTCTATAATTGAGCAAAGCATTAAAAGTATTGTTGCGTCAACAGGCATAGCGTAGAATTTCAATCCGCGCAGTATTATTATTAATCCATGGCTCAGTTTCAGAGGTGCGACCTAAGTCTGACTGACGATAAAATAGCGAAGTCAACTCAATGCTTAAATTTTATTGTTTCTGCTTGCGTGAAATACCTATCATGAGCAGGGTAGAAACTAGGATATTCGCCCACCCCAAACAAACAGGTCCGAGAGCGACCCCAATACAAAGTTTCACAGCTCTATAACTTCGTGGTCAGCGAAAACAAATTATTTTGCCAAGATGGGGGTCGCCTAGGGTCGGGCCCCCCAAATTGGTTGGTTTGCGGGGCGCTTCCGCCGGCACCGATCATGGGTCCCTATTGTAATAACGCAATCTTGACGACTTACCAAGTTTTGGTGAGCCTCTCATAAATACCGATGATGACGTTTCTCCAGATGTTTTGCAACTTCCCACCGTTTTATTTTCAACAGGTTTAGAAAATTGTATACTACTAACTCGTTTTGTGCCTGACATTATGTTTCGTTTAACGTATTGCCTAAAACTTATTTACAATATCTGAAATGCCTACGCCAAAAATGTTGCATACGAACAGGCTATGGTTAAAGGTATAGTTTTATAATTCTAATATCATGGTAACAGGAATTTTAACTGGAACTAAACGGGAAACCTTAATTGACGTGAAGTGTTTAATGCCGGAACAGGCAGTCAACTAAAACCAGAAGTGTGGTCAACAATTGAAATAGGTAGTCTTAAGTAATAGGAGCGGCAATCATTCCAGTGTCGCTGTGGATTCTCGTATTGCTGTGTTGAAAGTAAATCTGATAAGCGTATAAAATTCCACAAAAAGTTTTGCCCTATGGATTTCGAGGGATTTTGACATGTTTACACCCACGCCATACAACGTCGTTAGATAATCGTTGCAAAGGCTTCTATGATAAATTAGCTGTTAGGGGCCAGTTTACTTGGGGTTTGTTTCGAAGTAAACTTATGGTTACAACTTTTTGTGAGCTGTGCAACATATCTCTGAACTGGAAACATCAATATATTCTCGAAGACAGCTTCTCAACAGCGATCATACCAAAAAGTCTCGCTTAACTTAATTTTGCGACAATTCCGTTGATTATTCCATGGAAATTATAGCAGTCGAAATTTTCTATCCAGCAGATGTGTAAATTGTACCCACACCATCTTAACAATGTAAAGTTCAGTTTGGTCAAATTTCTACGATTCTGATTCCTTGAGCACATAAAATCCTCCGGTGATAGGGCAGGTTTAAATGTTATTTTAAAAGAGATCTTTCTATAATTGACCCCTAAACTTTCTAAACGAACCGGCAATGTGTAAGTTCAAAACTAAACAAGAAAAAGCTTTTAGCAATTGATATCTAATAGCTTCAACCACTAGCTGAAACCAGTGTTACTGCATCAACGACAAAAATGTTGCCATACCATCAGAAAATAACTAATGTTGAAGCTTTAAAATCCGTGAACATTTGCTTTACTGAGCTTTAACCCCTACTCACATTGAGTTGCCTATAGGCAACTCAGCGCAGTGTATATACGTTAAATAGTATATATCGCACCGTGTTTAACAATTGCAACACGTATACATAGTACTAAATCACCACAAGACGTGAGTGCCCCCTCTGGCTCGAGCGTCAAGCTCCTATAGCTGAGTGGTGATGGTATACGCCTCCCACTCCAGTCACTGGAGTTCGAATCCTAGCATAAAAGGCGGTCCCCGGGGAAATAGAAAATATTCATGTGAGAAAGGGTTAAGCGAAAAATTTTCAGTTTACTATCTTTAAACTGAAAATTAATAAAAATTTTGAACTGAATACACTGCAAAAAATGATGAGTCAAATTGACTCTCTTCGAAATAGGCTTTTTGGGACTACACAAACTGTGTCAAATTCGACTCCGCAAGAGTCAAATTCGCCTCACTGAGCTGTTACTCGGATGAGTCGAATTTGACTACAGTGGAGTCGAATTTGACTCAGTTTGTGTAATCCGGAAAAGCCTGTTTCGGAGAGTGAATTTGACTCACCTTTTCTGCAGTGTAGTAGCAAAACAATTCAGAAACAACTGAAAGTTCTTTCACACAGCCTGAAACCTGTACACCGGTGAAAGTGTTGTTACTTCAAAAGTTATATCAGTGAAAGTTTCGCGACTATTTAATACGTAACATTAAAATAACTCAATATTAATACACAAAACTCACATCCTAAACTAAAAATTAATAAAAATTCTGACCTCAATAGTAGCAAAACAATTCGGAAACGACTGGAAGTTCTTTCACACAGCAGCCACAAACCTGTACACCGGTCAAAGTGTTGTTAGTTCAAAAGTTTTATCAGTCAAAGTTTCGCGACTAAGCCTTCCTATTCGGTGTGACGATAACATTTCAATGCGGCGCTTAAGGCGAATTATATTAGTATATTCATATCATAGTATTTATGCATGTTTCAAGTGAAAATTGTGAGCGCTACAACAATTTTCGTTCTCAGGTCTGTAGTCAATGTCAGCCAATTAATTCTATATGTATGCAATAATTCAAATGCACGTCCATCATTTCTGAGTTCAAATTATCACGGTCAACAAGGTCACAAACTCTTAATCGAAATGACAAATTTTATCGTAGGTTTTTTCCGAACGATTTGAAATTTTTGCAATGTCCTTTCGGTTGGTTTAAAAATAGTGTCTTCATTCCACACTGACCGCTATTTCAGGAACTCCAGGGCTCTAATTTCAAACAATAAACAAAGAAAATTGCTAATTTTCAAACGGGTTTAATGGTAAAAGCTGGTTAAGACGTGAGAGCCCCCTCGGGCTCGAGCGAAAAGCTCCTATAGCTGAGTGGTGATGGTATACGCCTACCACTCCAGTCACTGGAGTTCGAATCCTAGCATAAAAGTAGGTCTCAGGGGAAATTAAAAATATTCATGTGAGAAAGGGTTAAAGATGCGTCGTCCAAGCAACTGGAGCTGGCTTGAAAAATAACTGTCCGGACCAGAATATCGAGGGGTTATCATCTGGAGTGTAAAATCAATGTGAGTCTCCGCCACTCTTATTCGGATCACTACAGCACAACATTTACCGAACAAGTTACCCTAAATACTGTTTGACATTTTTTAACACTTGCAGGCTTTTCTGTTTGTTTTAATGCCCAAATTGTAAAAATTTGCCAGCGTCTTACAATCTTCGAGACTGCTGCAGTTCACAAACGACGGCAAAACTAAAAGCAAAAGTCGGCCTATCAAACGCAGTATAAAAGCATTTTTATGCATGAAGAACGCATTTAAAACACAGTATGCGCGCGGCGTCGAAAACAATTTGTCAATTTTTGACACAATTCATATCGCCGTTTTGATGTGCGTCTTCAAAATGGTATAATATTTAGTGTAAACGGCGCCCTGTCATCAATTGATTTCTAATATCTTTTGCAGTTCAGAGTCACATATTCTCACAAGACCACCACAGTGACGAATCCGTGATTTTTCGATGAAAGAGGATACTTTTCATACTACGAAATTCTGCAGTTTTAAAGTGCGTTTTTTGCTAATTTTTCAATTGAACAATTGGCACCGAATGCGTAAAATTTCTAAGTTTGTGCTGTTATAACGCCATATTTTTCGCTATTAGGCAGCGAAACACATTGCGTGCTTCTGATGAAACGTTTATTTATCATAAAATTTGAGCACGGCAGGCCCGGCAGAACGGATACATCCACCACTCCCCTGCATCCGCCACACCGCCACCGTCAGCCAAACAGCATGTTTATTTAGCATCCATTGTTTACTGTATACAATCGATGGATTTCCACTTTTTCGCCGACAAATAGTTCGCAATATCGATTCTAGTATAGTAAGTGTATAATAACTTGGATGAAACGGACAACTTAACTAATTTACGTGTTTCATAATGTACCAGCGTGCGTTGCGCTTTTGCTCAACTTGTTCTGCTTTTGGAAACGGGTGTCGTTATGGCATGTAACACTCACTCATATACAGAGAAACATCCTAACTTATTATTAAAACATTAAATTACGGACATCTTATCAATACTGAAGTATTTATATTTTGTCACATAAAGCAAAGTTACATGTATATTTATGTCTAAATAGCTATCATAGCCGGCTCTGTAATAAATATCGAGCACAAATTTGCTGTTGAAAGTATTTACAGAAGTGGACGCCACCTCTTAATAGTGCCAGAGTAGGGTATTTGAGGCAACATCTTCCCGAACTTGATAGAAGGACTCGGGCCCAGTCGAGAGTACAGTAGTCCATCCAAACACAGGGCAGGTACGCAGATGTAGAAGGCGCAAAACTTTTTGTAATCGCATGTCGGGTCGGTTTTACCAAGGTACCAATAAGGAAATGTGGAAAGACTCGGTACGTCTCCCAGCGGGCAAACACCTGTTATTAACGTGAGCCGAATTATTATGTATAGAATGCTGTTTGTAAGTCAGTAAAAGATATTGCGTAATACATTCATTTGGGCTTCTATGCCTTATGTTGGGTGTACAGCTTGCTCATACACAAGCGTCAATGAACGTATTATAAGAACGTATTTTTAGAAGCACAAATTAAATTTGAAACTTTTTAACTTTGGTTAATTATCAAAACAGTTTTTAGAAATAAAACTTTTAGTACAGAAGCAAACAGCACTTCGTTTGACTATAGCTTTTGTACGACGCTGAGTTATGCGTACAGGAAAGAATTCCAAAGTGAACTGAAGAACTTGAAGACTTGCTTCGCGAGTAATTTTTACTGCGAAAACGATGCAATCAGCTGCAGCGGCAATTACAAACAATGTTGCTGCGAATGTATATTGTGTGCAGTTAATCATTCAAAATACTTTATGTCAACAAAAAACCTGTAGAAGTCGCTTTGTCAGCTATTTTAACTGCATAAATTTAGAATATTGTGCTTCTTCGGCAGAAACTGCACCAAAATACTCTTGTGCTGCTTTTTAAAATATTTTCTTTGATATCATAGCGTTTTCTGATACTCCTATGAGGCCTTTCAAGGTAGAAAACGAACCTGTATAAATGTTTTTCAGGTCGCTTTTCGGTCCCAATCGGGTTGTGCATGGTTAAACACACGGTACAACCGGGATTCTGATTCTGGCTTCGAAAATTTCTTCGCATTTTAACAAAAAGTTTGTCCGTTTAGTGAGTCTGTTCGCAAATTTCAGACAATTCTCAAAGTATGAATTGCTAAAATCTCTCAAAAAAGATAAAACATTTTTTGACAACTATACGTTAGAGCTAAACTTCAGACAATTTATGTTATATTTTAATCAGTTGATTTTGGTTAATCTCTGGCTCTGACTTGGGTTTTTCCACCTCTGGTTGCAGCGTGGTTGGGGAGGTTAATTCTTGTCATAGACTTAAAGAGTGTAGTACTCTTGAGTGCTAAATAAAAATAAAGTTGGTGGAAACTTGTTAAATTACTAACACGAGATTGCGCTGGTGACTATTACTCGTAGATACGTGGATTCTTAAGTTTTACATATTTTAAGGAAGGCTCCTGTACAGCATAACCATCCCATGTTTCACATTTACCTACGGATTTTGACATTGGTTTAGGTTTAGGATTAATAAGTTTGTGAGGTTAACTATACATATGCCGCAAGTAGTTATGCCAGACTATTGGTTTGAAATGGCACACGTCATTATCCATACCTTTGGGATGTGTGTATTCAAACAAGGCTAATTGATAAAAATTGGGCACGCATAATGCCATGCGTTGTGCGATGGATATATACTGCGTTTATCATATGCTCGCAACACGCTGAGTTTATACGGCACCCCAGTGCTGGAGCACACGGGGGTGAGAGTTCCCCCAAAAGCTCCAGGACGGGGTCCACCAAACTCGCGATTCAAACGAGCGAAAAACAGACGCATTTTAAAATTTCGATAGTTTGTGTTTCAACCGGTAGGGGCCCCAAATAAGGGTACGGGGGTGTGCCAACTTCTTAAATCAATTACGTACACTTCTACAGATTCGTCATGCGTACGCGTTGCGTAACCTGGAGTTAAGAATCCGCTGGCTTTGTGATTTTTGCACAGGGATTTTAGAAACATTTACAGTTGATTACGCAAGAAACACACCTTCAAAATGTTCCATAGATCGTAACCCGTTTAAGAACTACAGGCTGCACCCTGTCCTCATCAGGACTTGGTGATAACCAGTATTGACATGTGACAATAGTAAACACCACAACAGCATCACGGAACCGTAGCCAAAAAACGAGGCAGAGGGCTCTGCCACCTGGAAAACTTCTGCCCCACCTACAAAATTTTCAATCTTGCTTGTAAGTCATTTAAAACCTTTGTATGCTCCGTTTTAAAAATTCTTAGACACCCCAGCAAGGTAATCCGGCTACGAGCCTGCTTTAGCGCAAAATCAAGTATTATCCGAGACAACCTACGGAATAACAGCTGGATAATTGTTTAGAACTCGTAAACTTTGAAAGCTAAGAAGTATACACGTTAAAGGTACACAACAACTAATTTTATGCTTTAGTACGAAGACGTCAGTACACAGCTCACGTACCAAGGGGCTGGGTGAAAATTTTTTCAGGAGAGGCATACGAGGCTTTTCAATGATTTACAAACAAGGTTGAAATTTAGGGGGCAAATTTTTTCAGGGTGAAGGCTGATTTCCCCTGCCCCCTTCATTGGTTACGGACCCGTCGTACGGGCTCAAAGGGCTGTACTGTTTAAAACCGTTTCTCTGTTTCACATATTAGTATTGCAATGTGTTGTCCTGCATTCAATGTCATGTATTCAATGCTACCAGTTGTGGATCGAGGACTTTCCGGTGGGGATGATTCTCTGTGTTCCAAAATTTTACAGCATTAATGTGAGTTTTTAGCAATTTTTAGTAAAGATTGTACAGCTG
>JASANG010000025.1:82500-218306 GCA_030248215.1 Enoplolaimus lenunculus
CCTGTTTGGAGCATGTAACTGTTTGGCACTATCTAATAGAATTTGATGTGGGCAACGAAAAACGGCGCAGATACGACTGAAACAATGCAAGAATTCGTCAGCGGACAACGATTCTATTACTTCAAGGTGTGATGTTCTCACAACGGCACAAGTGAATAAACAAATCCACGCTTTGATGTTTGGATCCGTAGTGTTATTCTGTATTCGCAATGGTACTAGGTAGTCTATATATACCTTCGGTTTCAAAGACTGACTGCTGATTGACGCGAAACGGCGGCGCAGTGGAAAATCTGGGGATCGATAAGGTCCACAATTTAAAATACAAATACGACAATATCTGAGCACTCCCTCGACCTGGTTTCGCCTATGAATAATCCAATATGCGAGTCACAATTGAGAAAAGTTCCTGTCACTCCGCTATAAAAAAGTCGTTCATGGTTAGCCGACTGCCAGAACGTAACATTCCGACTTTTTGAACTCTCTTGTCTGTTTAACTGTTATATTGCGACCGGTGTTCTGTAGGACATCTGGAAAATATATACGCAGAATTTGTCTTTGTGATTTCTTCCGAAGTGAAGAATCATTCAAGGGCTTTCAATTTTCTGCTGTTGTTCAAAAATCAATAACACCATGCTGTCACACGCAGATGCCTACTTAGTGATTAGTTTTTATTGGCGGAATGTTTGTTAGTGGTTTAAAAATGCTGGATAAGTACTGTAGCGATCCGAATAACATGAAGGTAATAGAGGGGGTTCCCATTTTAAGTCAATCAGTAGGAGTCCGTATTCCTAATCGTCTATAAACGGATTGAGTTCCTAAACCCTAATTAGAGTCCATAAGTGCCAATTATCCCCAATTGTAGTGCATAAGTGATTCCAGGACCAAATAAAGTTGAGGTTGAAACTTACAAAACTTAGTTTTGAAAGTACATTAGCTTGCATTATTGTTCTTCAAGCTTTTGATGCACGACAAATAAACGTTTAATTTAAACGGATAGTTGCAATACCTGATATATGTTCGATTGACTGGTAGGATGTTATTTCAGCAACTCGATTGCGAACAAATCGTATGTTAATATTCTTTTTGTTTTTGCCAGTATGCAAGAAACACTGTGAATCTAACCGAAATACTTTTTTGAAATGTTAATTCTCGATTGCGTTTCAACAAAATTAAGATGACAAGCACGCAAGCACCAATCAGAACAGATAATAATTTTAACTTTAGAATATTTAGTTGTTTAACCGGTACGACACGCGACTTCCCAAAGACAAGATGAGAAATGGTTTCTCATTCGTTACAAGTTCGCAAGTATATAAAACTGCGAAGTATTAGCTTTGGATGAAGCATCACTAAAAGCAATAAAGATCTGCATTTGCTGAATTATTTGCAAAAGTACACGCGATTCGTCGTGCCAACTGACATGACGACGTTTGCTGTAAACTGGCACCACATTCCTTCCTTTCAGCAATGATATCGTAAAGAAGTATGTCCTTCCTGTGATAATTCAAAGTCCATAGTCGCAGGAAGCTTTCGAGTGAGAGTTACCATTTACAACAAACCACAAGGGTCCGAGATTTTAGCGACATATTTGTAATCGTCAGACGTTTTGTATTGATAGTATCTTCAGGTTATATGTCAATTGAAGAACAATACAGCGCATCTATGCTGGTGTACCAATTTAACCCCAAAACCGTGGTTTCAATCGATTCACCCATATCTTCAGGGATAAATACTTTTTTCGTTTAATCGACATTTGTGTAACAATTACTTTTCATTCACAATTGTCCAAACAAAATGTTTGCAATTTTGCATCATGGCATAATCTGTTGCTTCAGCTGAGGTAGACCTTTCAATGACAATGTTGTCAACATAAATCTTTCGGCCACTCTTTCCTTGTAGGTATCGGGCTTCGTTAATGTAAAGATTGTTGGAAATGATGTCGATAATAGTAGCAGCAAACAAAATAGGGCTTGAAACAGCTCCAAAAGGCACGTAACAAAAGCGATAACTATGATATTGTAATCCTGTGACCGGTTTCTCTGGATCGGACACCCATAGGAACCTATAGTTTCAAGTCTAACACAGACCTGAAGACCGATCTGAAGGACGGCTTTCTCTCTATGTCTCGTCATCGCTACGAATAAAAGCCAAAATCACATTAAAGAATCATTAATCGTCTAACATTACTGGACCGCGAAAGATTCAATCATTAATGCTATGGCTCGTTTTGGATACTTTGGCCGACGTATCATATTTTTACAAGTGTGCAATTTTGTACTGGCCTTTGATGTGGTATGTAATGTAATGTATCGAAATGTAAGCATAGACCTTCTCAATGATTCGTTTATGTTCTTGTCTTGCTGCACGATCTTTTTTTATAAAGCGAAATACCTAGTTTTCTTTCTCTGATCCTCTTTAACAGCTAAGTTAAACAGCCTTTGGGTGTTGGTTAAACAGGTACTGCACTGTTTGATATAGTGAGTTCTGAACGATATTGGGGGTTGTGCCCCAGCCAATCTGAAAGTTGGGGGTGGGTTGGAACGTACTGCCCTTCCCCCATTTACGGCGTCTATAAATAAGCGGATTAGCATATACTTTATGCTTACAGTCTCTGCAGGTTTTTCTCTTTTGAACTACGTAGCTAGTGCGAATAGCACAAAACTGTATGGGGTTTTTTGTTTGTCTTCTAAAATTGATGCAGCCAGCGCAGACTTGTTTATTTGCTCTTTAAAATTTTGATGCAGTAGAAACAGACTTATGTATCAGCTGGGTTTTAATTATTAGGAATAAGCATCTGAACATTCGAGCTCTGGAATGACGCAACGCGTCCCAAATCGGGCATTTTTGTTTCCGGCTGATCTTGGGTCACGGATTCTACGAATCTCGGGATATCTACCGCTCGGGCTCAGGTTTAACATACAGTTCAGCTCATTTTAAAAAACGAGTAAATGCCATTCCGGTGCTTTATTGTGTAATTTTATTGTGGGTCGGGTTGTGTCTCTCCTCTTTTCGGCTAAGTTCTATGCGCTTTTTTCAATGCGCTTTACATTTTCTGCCAATTCACCTTATTTTCTTCTATTTGTGTCAATTATAAAATGTCATATGTTCTGTGATCTTGTATATCCTTATTTCTATGTTTTCAGGCGTCCCTTCCCAATTTTCTACCAAATTTCAGGTGCTCATTCCATTTCTGACCTTCATTTCTGTCAATTTTTACCCCAAATATGTCTGCTCTGCATTTGTTATTATTATCAGGATTCTCGAAGTTTCTACACTTACGCATATTCGTCATATAGCGTGTAGCCTTTTTATCGAATTATCACCGATTTCTGTGATAGTATTTTCCCGCGCTCGGAGCACAGTAATCTACTTATTATCAGAATCAGCATAGTTCAAAGGCTGGGAATCATAATTTTGGGACCTGCATAACAATGTTTGACGTTTTATGACTTGTAATTTACTGGTTTTTGGACCGTTGCCGCGTTTAGGTACCAGTTGCGTGATCTGCACCTGATAGAACCTTGCCAAATTTAGCGTTGGTTATCCGTTTACATTAGATTTTCCATATATGCATACTTTCGGGTTGTACATGTCCAGACGTTCGCTCGAAAGTTATTCTCGGTAACAGTCGTAAACAACGCGTAGAAACGTAAAAAGCTAGTAACGGGCGTCAGTTTATTTTATTTGTTCTGCGTCTGTATTGCTCGCCAGTAAAACTAGCAAAACCGTGACGAGCTCTAGGAATGCTAAATTCCGTATTCGCGTGTTGCAGGATCGGTCAGGACCCAGACCGTATCCACCTTCATCGGTCGATATTCCCCATTTTTCACCAGTTCAGACCTTACTGAGTGTCAGTTTCGTGGAATGCGAAACACTATGCAAATTTATCGTTGCGCATAAGTGTCAACTCAACACCTCTATCGACAAGAACTACTGTTGTGTAATCAATTTCGGCTTCGATGAAGAATCGTGACGCTTTATTCGTAAAATGACAAATTGCGTACACAGATGTACAAGTATTTGGTTTAAAACCAGCAGGCGTCAATGCTGCTAAGGTCAGTCGGTCAGTTTTGCGTACACCCCATGCTGTAGAGATAACGGGAGCTGCAACAGGTGATTGTTGTGGCGGAGCCGGTTGTTGAAGTGCGTTGACTTGCGCAGATTCAGTTTGCGCTATGTAGTACTGGTACCTATCACGGCGTAAGGCGCATTTTTTTTTGTTGCTGCGCTTGTGGTTGGCTGGCAACGACGATTTTTGGTGCTGTTTCTGATTGTATGCACTATAGTGATTGGATCGACGCTGTGAGATTTGATCGTTCTGCCTGTTATCAAATTTCAACCTCTGCTGGTCACGATCATGAGATTGCTCATTTCGCAATCAGCATTTGTTCGATTTTTGCAGCACGAATATTCAATTGATGAAAACCTTCGTCGGTGCCAGCAGTCAATTTGTGAAATATCTGTGCATTTACGTTGCGTAAAAATGTTGATCGCGGTAATTCGTGCGCTTCTGTGTATTTGAGACACTTGTTTTCGATTTATCGAGATCAATAGCAGAACAAATCTTCAGCGAAAGTGTTGACATAGCCGGTTTGACGGATACTTTGAAATTTCTCTAGATGTTCTTGAAACGATGTCGAATGCGAAAAACGTTGTTCGAAATATTTGATGATTGCTTGATAATCGAGCGCTGTGAATGGACGGTTCGAATTCTCGATATACTGCCAATAGTTTTCGGCATGCGAGCCTTCTTCAATTTTGTTTTTGAACCAATTCCATTTCTCGCCATCATTTTTGATATTGTATTCGTCGGGTTGTGCATTTGCGTGAGTATTTTCACAATGTGCTAAATGCTGTTTATTTCGTGTTAAATTTGTTGATAACTTTTGCAAGTTTGATCTGTTACTTGAATTTCACTGTAAGGGGTTTTTCGATACTATGACAGGTACCATGTAATTCGTTTTGAACTGTTTGCAATTGTTCAACAAAATTTTGTTCAACTTGCTCATGTGATTGATCAGCCATCAAAACATCCTCACGAATTGTTAAAACTTCATGTTGTGTTGTCTATACATCACGCAATACGCCACGTTTGTCTATTTGGACATTATCCTACACTGTCTGAATTAACTAAACTATGCGAGATTTTGAATCTAACGGCGAATTATCAAATTTTTGTGTGTAGGGCTCATTGAAAACGAACTGTGGGAGCTGATACTCAATAACCTCACTGCGAAAAGCATTATATATACGAAAAGCCCACGGGATGTGCAAATGATATAAGAAATCTGGGCCAAATTGATCCGACACAGCACTCGTTATAGTCGTCTGAAGTGGCTACGGGCTGCAACAATACAAATAATCGTAAATGGCAGAATTCCATAGGAATTCCGATTCCGGCTGACTGCTGTTCGATGCCGGAATTCTGATTTTTCGATTATGAGTTTTTAAGATGATTGAATTTAGATTTTGCTTGTTTCGTTCATTTGCAATTATTCTGTTGGTTTTTTCTTAGTAAATATTCCGAGTTGTTACGTTTATTCCGTCAGCTATATAAACAATTTTTGCTGAAACTGTGAACAGTGCCGAAACAGGCATACTGCAACAAAATTTAAAAGTCATACACCTTTAACTTTTCAATAGAATTACTAAAACCTGATTTCAACTCCGATTCCGGTTCCGACAAAAAAATTGATTCCGATTCCGCTTCCGACAAAATCTAGTTCCGGTTGGAACCCTGGTAAATGGCACAAGAATACGCACAGATGTGGCCCAAGCCTAAAAGTTATCGTACCGAGTAATAAATTACTGTATGCCGATTCCGATGAAAAGTTATTTTATAAGTTTTATCAGCGATAAAGTACTGTCCGAGTGATACCGAAAATATATGCAATATGGCTATTTTGCGGTGATGAAATTCGCACTTACTCCTAGCTATGCCACTATCCATTCTTGTAGAAACTTCCACAATATTGATAATAATGGCAAAACAGAAATATGGCAAATACGCAAGAATGGCAGGGATAGGCGGTATCGGTCTCGGCACGTCTCGGGATTTGCTTGATCTCAGTCTCGGATTCGCTTTTTTCAGTCTCGGTGGTTTGCAAACAGAGACGAAAGAAGTGAAAAAGCGGTAAGCAATCACAAAAATTTTTCTTAGATCGCAGCTTTGGCCATGAAGTACTTGCGCATTTTGACCACCATGACAGACAGCGAACGATTGTAGAGCGCCGCTGTGAATCATTTTTCTATCCATCTGCCCGAACGGAATTTAGCAAGCTCGAGCCAGATAAATTCGACAAACGACAAAATTTCTTGGAATCAGTTTGCCGAAAAAAATTTATTAGGTCACATTAGTTTGAAGTAAAAATTTCCAAACTAAGAGAAATTCATTTTTCAATTGTCTCATATTTGCTCATATGGGGCAACTTGCCTCTTCCGCTCAGTCTCATCCCTCCCTATGTCCGATCGAAAAACATTTCATGCTATGGTTCCGCTATTGCTTCCTACCGCTCATAGAGAGCCTGGTGTTTGAGCACGAATATACCGAATTTATATCAAATTAATATGTCGTGTATGGGGCCTCAGAACTGATTAGGAGCGCAGATCACGTGAGAGGTTTAGTGGATCACATGGAGATCTCCTGAGCCGGCATGGAGGACCCGAAACGTCTAGCTTAGGATCTGAGTGAGTTTCTAACTAAGCAGAACCACACACGTTCGATCATGTGCGTAAGGTCCTTATAACAGCAATGCACATGGACAAGCAACAAAACCCAAGTAAATAAATCTACTTTCCACAACTGCTTGAGTATTGCTCGGAAGTTTGGTCTCCTGTTTATTTGAAGGATATTTGTGTAATCGAAAGAATCCAGAGTAAATTCTTAAAACGAATCTATACATGGATTTTCGGAGCTTACATATGAGGATAGACTACGGAAATGTGGTTTGGAATCTCGTGAGTTGCGGAGGTTGAAAAAGACGTCGTGCTTACGTATAAAAAATGCATAATCATATGGGTTTGAAATTTGAACACTTTTTGTTTTTGCTCCTGTTTTAGGAAATAGGACCAATGATTATAGACTATATTCTGTGCGACACGTAAATTGATTGTTGCTAATTTATTTTGTAATCGTGTTTAAATGTATGGAATAGCTTACCTTATATAATTGTCAGTTCAAAGATTTTAATAGCTTTCAAACAAAAATTAAATGAGTCACAGGGTATTTTTGACGATTTTTGCGTGTGTGGGCAAATAGATCATGCAAAATAGATATACCACATTCATTGATTTTTGCAAAGTTAATTTGAGTTAAAGCATAACAACGCTTTATAGGGTGTGCTATAGAATTATACAATGGAAGCTCAGTGTGAATGGATAATAGCATATTCTACGAAACTTAACGGGCGGCCGTATTTCTTCAATGTGCACACCCAAGAAAGTTTATGGGAAGTACCACCTGGTTATGCTGTCGATGAGGCTAGTGTATATTTTTTCTGTAGTTATTATAAATACGTTTTGTCTAAATTTCAGTCCAACAGGAGCTAAAATTTGGTATGTAAGTCGACAAAATAACGGGAATGGAATCGGATAGTGGTCGGAATAAATAAAACGGAAAACGAATACACATTCAAATATAAATGTTTCAGATATGTTTATTTTTTTTGCCAACACAATTGAGACGTGAAAATATTCATCGAGTTATCTAAAATTTTAAAGATAATATGACGGATGCTCCGAAATTTTTAAGATTTTAGATGAATTTCGTTAGTTTAATTTTATTTCGAACAATTGCAGCTGCACAGTATCTGTAATGAAAAATTGCTAGATATATACATGATTTTTAACTAATTTTGAGCGTAAAGTATTTTTACAACGGAAACGGACACCGATTTTTACCGGAAGTGGAAATGGCTATCAAGATACATCCTAATGTATACAGTAAAAGTCTTGTCATGGCGGAGGTTGTGATGATATTTAGTGAAATATTGGTATAAGTTCAGCAGGGTGCAAAGCGGAACTGGATTATACCCGAATCGGAATCGGAATAGCAAATTTATACCGAAATCGGAATCGGAACTACAAAATTTGTGACTATACAGATAACTTGTATAAACAAGTATATTTTATATATATATATATATATATATATATATATATATATATATATATATATATATATATAATATTGATTTAGGATGTCTGTTGGCTGGCTGGCAACGATTCTCAAAATCGTCGCAAGAACAAAATGGCAATCTTTTTTTGGCTCTGTAAATCTAAACTACAATCAATTATTGATGTTAATTATCGAAAACAAATTAATAGATAAATGATGCTGAAATTTTACACAACATATCACATCAAGTAGGTCTAAAATAAAAACGTGGAAATTCTGATTCCGATTGATTGTGCAATCGGAATTGGAATCGGAACTGGTTTTGAATCGGAATTCCGATTGCACCCTGAAGTTCAGATATAGTTAGATTGGTATATATCTGTTACCATGCGTGATCATATTTAAACTCCGGCAAATCAGCCTACGCAACTAGCGAACTCGTTGTGTAGTTAAAATAATCAGATCGTAATGTACCAATAAATCTCGATAGTTGGTATTTGTTCATGTTCAGTAAATAGAAATTAGAGTGCTATAGCAAACAGATTTTAGTGTACGTTTCTAAAGTGTTCGCGCCTTTATATTTTTGTAGAGTGGTCCTCAACTGAAATTAATTCCTGTGCAACAACTGTCCGTTGGTAACAATGTTCAAACACAAGTGACAAATTTTCCAGAACAGCAAGCGTGCACATCTGATAATAACAGTTCGTCTGGTATTGAGGTTTTCCAGTCATCTTTGGTTGTCACCTTGGACACTAGACCTTCCGATCACCAACGAGAAAATACTAATGCATCATTGGTTGAGAAGCAGTTAAACACATCTGATGACATGGGCAGTGTTGCTGGTGTTCCAGCTAAGAAAAGCTGTATTGATCTAACTTCTGTCCAACAGTGTGGAGTGCAAATCCCTCTGTTGGGATCAGCAGTGAGAGATTCGAACTTACAACAGTCAGCTAGTTGCGCGTTGAGTTCTGACAAGGATCGCGACAAAGCATTAGTGGTTAATTTTGGAGCTCTCAAAAAACGAGCGCAATCATTGGATAAGAACAGGTTAGAAGAGCAACGAACGGTTTTTGTGAACACCCCAGATGCAATAGCGAACACTGGTGAAGGTGCGACAGCCTCAACTGATGACCCATCGAATGCAATTGAAGAAGAAGTGCGCAATGAATTAGCTCAGTATATTGCTGCACGAGCAAACGAAACAGATACAGACGGTTCCAGAGTAGGGGACGCAAGCTCGTCAGAGTTTGTTCCGGAGACGTTTGAGGATTCGAATAGTTGCGCGTTTAGCGAAAATGCTTCATCAGAAGAAATTAATACGTTGGAATTGTTTGCACTTGGAGATTGCGCAGGTAGCGAGGCTTTTGTTCCTCCGCAAAATAAAGACGTTGACGAACTTTCTAATAGCAGTGCCGTTAGCGGTAATCAGAACACGATGACTGATGAACAGAAAAAGATAGCTGAAAGACGAAAAGCGCGGCGTGGTACGTTATTTTATAGTCATTTCATTTATAATAAGGGTGGTCATCTGTTAACGGGTATGATGTTGCAAATATATTTATATTGTGCGCCTTTTCTTCTGCGGGTTAAAACTAAGTAATAAAGTGATTCGCATGCAGTTAGTCAAAAATTATGGGTCCAGCATATGTTGAAAATTTGTCGATATTTTTAATTTATTTGTTAAAGAAAGTCTACCCACAGCTAGCGGTTGTGATCAGGACGATTATTACGTGGCAGCAGTAAAAGAAGTACGTAAAGAAATGGCGGAAAACCGAGATGCACCTCCGACTCCTACTGAAGTAAGCTATTTTGCTTAGATTATTGTTTGGATCGCAATAACAAGTTAAGTAACGGTCAAAATCTAACCATAATATTGCTTGCTGGCGTTTTGTTAGTAAAATGACGCTTAGTATATCCATTTGTGGGTTCACTGGTTTCAACTTGGAATGGTTTCTGAGCGGAAGTTTCGATAACTGTTTTCTAGGTTAAATCACGCCTCGAAATTTTCAATGTTGTAAAAATATGTAAATTGGTATTTACATCAAGATTATCATGTTTGAACCTATGGGATGCCAGTGTTGAGTTGGCCATGGTATTCTCGAATATTACGATGAATTACGTATATTTGAAACTCGAATATTGACAAATAGCCTTTGTTTTATAGGTCTCAGCACTAGTAGTTTTCTCGTACTTTTTCAATTTTTCTCAGCACTGGTAATTGCGCATTCTACTTTAGGTGCAAGATCTTCAGATTCCAGCAAGTGAGCTTGTGAAATGTTCGGAAAAACTGGTATGTTGGAGATATGGGTTGCTTACAAGAATCGGTCTTGTTCACCCTATATAAACCGGGGAAGTTATCGTCGGATTTGCGGTTACGTACATACTTCGTAGTCAATAACGACTTTGCCTATTCTGAGTCGGAATTTTGGCTTTTCAAAAGTCATTTTAATTTTAACGGTAACAGCATTGTATAATTTAATATTTATGTTTTTAATGTCACAAAAATTTAGTATAATCGAAAGTTAGGTATAATTGAAACTTTAGCTGACCTAACTGGATACTGAAATATCCTCAGCCTTAATGTGAATTATACTGTGTTTCTCATGAGACATTTGTGTATTTTCAGTTACGGTTTGTTTACGATGCACTGTTGTTACTATTTAGAATTCGGTGTAGCCAATTTCGATCAAGTCGCGGTTCGGCAAATTTTCTGTGCTGTGTTATTTGGTTAAAAAGAAACTGTTGTTGGAATCTGGAAGGCCTAAAAACTCATCTCACAAAAGGCCTTTGTTATGTGATCTTCCTCGCTAATCGTTAAATATTCGTTTTTTAGTTATGGCTGGTGGTTGATACAAATGCTCTATTATCAGACTTAAAGATTGTCAGAAGCATCAGCCGGGCGAAAAGTAAGTACTGCCAAAATTTGTAGTATATAGTGGTCCCAGTGTATTAGTCGGCTTATCTTTTAAAGAAAAATCGTTACAAAAATTGATTATCATGCGTTTTGTTTTATTTTAGCTGAAGTGTAATTTTAACTCAATAGTATTTATAAATTGACTTGCGATTTTTAGCTGATCGTTGGTTTCTGCTAAACTGTTTTAATGATTTAGGTCGCGTTCGCTCTGTAATGGTGGTGCCTTGGATCGTGTTACAGGAGATTGACTTATTAAAAGACGGATATTCAGTAAGTTTGTTACAGGAAACAGGAATTTTACAACATGCGGTAAATAATAATTACTAAACATCTGTTACTATTTGAAATTTTTTAGTGCTTTGTCGTAAAATTTGGATACGTCTGAATTTTTTAAAGTAGACGGGAATTAGTCACGACATAGCCGTGCGGTAAACATGTTATCTTCCGTCTACAAAGCAACTTTGTGTCTTTTGTCTTATAGTCGGTCGCTAGAAATGCAAAGTCCGCTCATGATTTGATCTACGCCGAATTGCAATGCAAATCTTCTTTCGTTCAATGTCAGAGTCCTGAAAAGGTTGTTGATATCAAAAGTTTTTAATCTGATTTTTTCTGTTTGTAAACTGGTTAGATTGTAGTTACTGCTCGAGTGAAACTTAATTTTTGTGAATGTCATAATGGTGGCGTATGTGTGATTAACGAGTGTTTAAATAATAATAGCAATAATTTTTGTTCGAAGCCCACTAACTCGCGGTCCATATTCTAATTGTATATTAATATCAGTAGGTAATTATTTAAACTATTTTGCAGGACCAGAGTACTTTTGTTGGAATCAATGTGATGTGCAACGAAGATCGCATATTAAAATGTGCTTTGCAATGGGCAGGTATTAAATTTTTTACCCCTTCTGAATGGTTATGGCGGTGCGATGGTCTGAATCATTGGTTAATGAGTATAATATTTAATGGAAAGCTTGCGTGTGTGAGGGCAACGTTCACTGCTGTTTTATATTACGACATGCAGCGCATTAGGTTCTATTAGCCATTCTTAAATGAGAGCAGCACTGTCACCTAGTTATAAACATTGTAACTCGAGTGAATCAATTGAAAGAAAATTTCAGCTGAAATACACTAATTTCGATAAAATTTTGCCGCTATCATGTTAAGTTTCAGAACAACTGCTGTAATTATTTAAACGCATGCTGGAAAGACTATCTAATGCATCAAAACGTTTCTTAAACGTTATGTCGTGTGACTATTCGTTTTCAATTATTATAAATCGTGTTCGATTATGTAAATCATTTTAGATTGTCATGAAAAAACTGATCTTGTGCTTTGGAGCAACGACAAGAGCTTACTAGTCAAGGCCGCTGCAGCAAAGATTCAAGCAGTTAATTCTCATGTAAGCTTAAAAATTTTTCTGGCTTATCGCTATTGGAGAATAAACTCCTCACCACTCGGCACAGGTTTCGATCCCAGTCGAAAAATCTACCCTGGTTTGAAACTGCTACTGAATCTAAAATATAAACAAATTGTGCCACCTCAAAATTACACAAGCAAATTTAAGTGAAAATCTGCTAAGAATACGACAAAATTCGCGAAAACTGCCAAATTGTTTCACCTAATTTTTATATTTAAATTTTTAAACTCATTGAAATCGGTGGATTTTCAAGAAGGCCTCCCCGCGAGAGATTGGCAGTGTACGACCGGATATTAGGATCCTGTTTTATATACGGTGAAGTGATATGCGGTTGTGGTATTCGGTATCAACCTACGAGGTACCGGATATTTACGGCGGTGGTTCCAGATTTTCATAAAACTGCTTTTAATTTAACGAACATACGTTTGCGCGGCCCAATGAGTTCAAACTCCACAAATTTAGGTGATATATCTGGTTGATATTCGGTAACGGTAAAAATTCACAATTCCGCCATTTGGTAAATTAATATCCCCGGTCGCACCCTCATATTTAACAAATCTTTGTTTTTGTGTAGCGTTGCGTTTAGTTGCAATATTTCTTTGATCATGTTACTTTTAACTGCACCCAGTTTTCCTTAGGTACTATAAAATAGATATGAGTTAGCATTAATACTGTTATTTTCGCATCGGCATACCCTTAGTGTTAGACATATTTTTACGCTGAAGTATAGGCTTTAGGCGTAGGGATGGGATTACGCAGAGATAAAAAATCTGTAAAGTAAGTCAATCATCATCATCATCATCATAATCATCATCCGTTTTGAGTCACTTGTTTAAACCTTTGGCGCGTGCAACTTCACCATGACGTAACGCTCTCTTCTATTTGACTCTGTCAGAGGCATCTGTGGCTGTTAGCTGGAACACTATCATATCTTGATGGCCTAAGTCAACTAGTTTTTGTCGTGAACGTCCTCTCGACCATGTCCGCTAAACTGAACATCTCGTGCCATTTGTAAAAGTACGTCGTTCCATGCCATTCATGATCATTATTTTGTTTAGAGTCTAAAACCTCTTAACTTTGCTTGATCGATCACTCATTTATGTGCAAGTGTGTCAAATCCTTCAAAAATTTCAGGATCTGAAAGCTTTGTTCAACCGCATTTCACTGTCGCAACATTTGCAGAATGATCAGGGCCCCTCAACGTCAGCTATCTCTCTAGTCTCTGGGACTCAAATGATCAGTGGGTCAATATCAAACCAGATGGCTACAAATCCAGGTGTTCCACCCCCAACTGGATCTTATCTCAATTGGTTTCCATCGTTTACTACCCCATCGTTAGCTGCCAACAGTATGGTTATGACACGTCTCGGCGATCCTCGATCTGCAGCGCAACAAAATGTTCATACTAGTAATATCCCACTACAAACCGCAGTTGGCGCACCATCACTAGTGCAAGGATTTGCCAACACTAGACCTGTGTTTGCCTCGGAGCACTCATTTCACACGCGCCACAAAGGATTGTTAGATCCACCAGCACTGCTAACTAAAACTATGAACGCTTCAGACACACACGTACAGCCGAACAATTCTGTTGATCTCTGCAATTCTTTGTCGCAAAAGGATGATGTTACACAGCAGTTAAGTAATGCTTGCAACAACATTCTTAATTCACGGGAGGTACCGGCTTCAAAGCAAGCCCCAAATATTCATTCGTTCCCTGGCATACCACAGGAGTCCCAGCCGGAAGTAGAAGTTGGACCCAAAGACGATATTTCGATCTTGAATGATGTGAAAAAGGAATATCAACAAGAAGAAGCGGCGACTGATCAAGAGCCTACTACGAGTTCCGGAGCTGCTTCCGGGGGCAATTCTGAAGCGCTACGTAGTGCAGATGAATGCAAACTGAAACCAAATGCTAGCGGAAAAGGTACGAAAATGACAGACGTTTAATGCATGGATATGTTCCCCGACAATTTTGCTAAATTGTATTTCATTGACATGTGTCTAAAATTTTCTTAAACAGCGGGTTAACTGAGCGGTTTTGCGCCATGTATTTTATGTAGAAAAATATCAGTATAAGTTTTGCTTATGCTAATTGTTTATTCGAGTACAAAGCAAGAAACGGCGTACTGTCAAAGCATTAATTGCTCAGTTTTTGGTTTTTTTTTAAGAATTTTATATTTTATAAATTTTATTGTAGGATGGTTTGTTTGAATGTATTTTTCCCATAAGCGTAGTTAAATACGTTTGGCTCAGATGTTCATTTAGTCGTAGTAAATAATGTATATACTTGACATAGTGGTTTTAAATGTTTTTTTCTGTAGCAGATATCAAACCTGCAGTGGGCTCGTACGAAATGGATACTGCATCGTTGGAAAAGGCTAAATCAAGTGTCGCAAGCATAACTTCAAAAGATGATGAAATTAAGCTGGCAAGTCATGCTTTCGTATTGTCTAGATTTTTTATTTTAAATTCAAATTAGGGCTCGTATTCTCAAATGTGTGTAGCACCTAGTACTGATTAACAATAGGTTTACAAACTTGGGAATTCGTGCAGTTGTGGTTCTCAATGTCTGCATAAAAGAACGGCAAATCAAGTCTGAAAAATGTTCTGAATTTCGAAGCTCGCCAGCACTGATTCGAAAGTTGTAAAACCTATCACTAGCTGGTGATAAGTGTTACGCACTGCTGAGAATACAGACGCAGGTACCTGATTTGTTCAGTACGAGCGCTTGCAGTGATGCATGCAGGGTGCAACCGGAATTCCGGTTCCGGTTCCGGCAATTTTTCACCTTCCGGTTCCGGTTCCGGTAAATTTTTACCGGATTTAAAAATTCCGGTATTATAATTTGGCCGTTTTCTTAACTTTGCTAATTTTTAAGAATCTCTTTTGACAGCCACTTGTACTCCGAATATAAGCCATTGATGGTGGATTTCACTTCAGTCGATGATGAAAATCTAAAATACAGCAAATAAAATAAATACCTATGTTCGACTAAGGTTATTTCACAAATAATAGAGCAAAAAATAAGATTAAAATGAAATTTTTGGTGAAATGCATTTTTCATTTTCCGGTTCCGGTTCCGGTAAAATTTTCAAATTCCGGTTCCGGTTCCGGTAAATTGTAATTCCGGTTGCACCCTGGATGCATGCTATGATATGTGCAGTATAAAGTTTTGTATTACGGATAAAACAAGAATTCTGTTGCATAATAATGTAATGTTGTACCAGTAGATGTATGTTAGCTCATTTCTTACACATGTTTGCAGCAGGGTACGACCGCATACCCGCTCCGGTAAATATCGACATCCATCCGGCAACAGTATTCCAATTTGCCGGATGTTTTTTTAAAACGTCAAAAAACATATGTGTTTTTTAAGCATCGTGTATTAAAATTAAAATATTGAAACATGAATTCATTGATCTATTTATTGCGGTTCGAGCTGCAAGAACTAAAAGTATTCGAAAAAGGATTCAGTCGGTTACAGCTCAATTTCAGGCACACAAACCGTTGTTTCCGAACATTTCTGGATTCAACTTTTTGAAACTGAATCCGTATCCGATTCCGAACCTTAAATTGTTGCAGAATCTGAAACCGAATAATTGATTGTTGTTTACCTTTACAGATGCATCATTACCAATTTGTTCATGCTAAATGAATGTTATATTTGTTAACTCAATTTATCCATGAAGTCACATTTGTACTTCCGATTCCGGTATAAGTTTTCTTTCTGGTTGCAATATAATCCAATAATTTCGCTTTGCACCCTGCCTAACAATCAGTCGGTTGTGGTTTTATGAGATGAGATTCCAGCGTCACGTACCGAATTTCTCTTAGTGGACGACACAGGTACCACTGTTTACTGAATGCCGAATCACTGGGCACAAATTCGACTTGTGTACCTCGACAGCTCATTGATTGACATTGCGTACAATGTGCGTAGAACACATTGGAAACTACAAAAAAATTACCATGACAATGCTGTTCGAAATCCAACGCAAAGATTTCGTCAGCTAATGAATGAATTATCCGGCTCCGATCAGATATTAAATTATCCGGCTCCGACATTTTTTGGTATCCGGACGCGCCTTGCTGTGTAGCAGCCCTCATAGTGCTTTTTAGATTTTTTCGTTGCTTTTTATTGTTTATCTCCCACAAAACATCATTTTTGAAATTGGTTTATAACAAAATTTAAGTTAAACGGTCCTCAATTGAAATCTAAAGCAATGGCTCAGCTTAGTGAAAAGTCAAAATGGTGTACACAAATATCTGTCATTGCTTCAAAACAACTTCAACCTGGAGATGAAGTGACGTATTGCATGTAATATGATTTCGTCGCGTTTTTTGTCTGCAACGATAGTTTTTCGCACGATGTGTTACTTTCGCTGTAATTTGCTTTTAAACCAGATAAGTGAGAACGACTTCCTGCTAAAATTCAGAGTGCCGAGTAGAAGCAATGTAAACAGAAAAAGTTTAGTATTAGGAAGGTGGCGCAAACCGAAACCCGGACGTCGATGCTAAATTTTGGGTTTTTCTTCACATGGAATTTTGCGCCATACGACAATCATACGTTTTTCTTTATGTCAAATACATATATATACCTTTGCCGTTGGTTTTTCAAGAATTTTTGACTTTTTATTATAAAGAAACTGCTCAGTGCTTAGGCAATACCATATTTTTGTAATCTCGTTTAGTAATGTGAAGTTACTTACAACGTTGGCTTGTGTGTGAAAGAATCTTATTGAAGATTTGTATCACAACCTTGCTAGAAACTTTTAGATTATATTCGCCTTTACATCAAGCTGATCTTGGAGTATAGTGTTTAAGTTTAAATTTCAAAGTGCCCGTTTTTAGAACTGGGCAAATTTTTGTTCACATTCAGGTACATCGTTCTACAGTGGCACTACTTGTACATGCAAGGTACAAAAACTGCCAAATCGCTTTAACGGTTTCGTTATCGTGCCTTGCAGTGCGAAATAAAGCAGCAGTATTTGTGTATGAGTTACCATCACTTTACTGGGAATATAAAACAGATTTGTGCCCGTAATGATCAAGTGGTTATGGCTGTTTTTATAAGCTTTGCGAAACCCTAGGTTGCCGTTTTAGTATAGTTTAAGCCTTGTACGAAGATAATTTTTGTATACCATTAACGTTTGTCTGGTTTTATAAATTTGTCGATACGCGAAACATCCGAGCCATAGATTATGGATAAATTTGGAACCAAGTAAAACTAGTCATTGGTGGTAACCTTTGTTATGAAATCTACCGCTGAAAAAAATAACCATTTGTTTAAGCTATCTGGTATTGGTTATATACGTAACGTAAATCTTGGAGGTTTTTACCGGAATTTTCGGCGCACGTTCAACGCTTCAATTTAAGCAGTGAACCCTTGTTGAGAAAATGTTAGTAAAATTTGGCCCAGCAACCAACTTCCGTTTAATATCCTGCAAAACGATAACCGTATTCGGTTGCGTTATCCGGTATAAACCTACCGGATATTTGGGTTGTAGTCCCGAATAACATAGAACTACTTTTAAATGTTGAAATACTAGACATTTTGCTTCGAATATATTTTTGAAAGGTCAAGAAGTTTCAGATTTTGTCACTAAAATACGCAGAAAAATAAAAGCCAAAAATCAATCTAATACAGTAAACAAATACTTTTGTACGACTAAAAAGCTACTAGCAATGCACAAATTTAGATTTTACATCCAGTTAGTAGAATTATTTCACCAATAATATTGCAAAAAAGAAAATTAAAGTGAATATTTTTGCGGCATATATTTTTCTTTTTCGGATCCGTTTCCGGTAATTGTTCCAAATTCCGGGTCCGGTAAACTGCAATTCCGGTTACAACCTGGCAGTTAGCATGCTTCCGGTAACAATATCAGGTTCCGGTATCAGTTGAAATTAATATCCGGTCTAACCCTAGGTGAAATTGCGGCTAAAAATACGGTATTAGGTTTATTTTCCGGTTTCATTTCCTGTATTTTATAATTCCGCTTGCACTCTGGGGCAGACTAAAAGCTGCGGTGGTGGTACCGTTGTTACTGCAGTCGATTGGGTCTTGTTAATTGTCAAACTGAGCTCTACCTTCTGACGCAGGTGTATTTGGGAGCAAAGATTTGATGAACGCGGATAAATTAATTATTATGTAAGCGCAAGAATTTTTAAAGTTCGGATACAAAACGCCTCATAAGTCGCAGTTAAATTGTTACTATAAGTTTTAAGTTGCCGATAATCTTGCTTGCTTCTTAAACGTTGGAAATATCTGTGCTAGCTAACGTAGTATTTCATTGTTGTTCAATTCAGAATAGACATTTTTAAATGTTTGCAGAAGCCTTGTAGTACCAACGTATTTCAGTGCATTAGACTTCAGGCCGCGGGAAAGCCGAGTTGTGAGTAGAAAATTCAAACACGGGCATGCCCGCGGGAAAAAGTTAGCCTCTGCGAACAAGGCACGGCCTGGATAAAAAACTAGCTGGATTCCGTTCTAAATAATTATCATGACGAAACTAATACTTGTAGCTAATCTAATCGTTTTATTGCCTCCCACAGAACAGTTGTCTAAAACAGAACGGCTGTAGCAGTTGAGACGATAGTGTGCAGCGAGCTTCAGGTGAAAAAACTTGGAGTGGCGTACTGTGTTTAGCCAAACGTTGGCATGTAACTAACCGGGAGTGATAGTTTTTGCGATCGAGCCAACCTTGAGATGAAGCCAACTATTGATTGTAAGGTGAAGCCAACGGGCAGTGTTGAACCAACGGGTGAAAGTAACCGTCAGGATGCCAGCCACTACATTTTGTTGGGTAGTAAGTTTTTAGGCAAAATTAACATTTAGGGGTAAACGCTTCGTTGGCTTCGAAGTCAAGTATTGAGATGAACTGTAGTCGTATGAAGGCATTAGAGCAAAACTATTGTTCTAGCCGTTTGAAATTAAATATTAAGGTAAATTCAACCATTGGGGCGAAGACATCTGTTAAGCCGAAAACCGGAGAGCGACCGGATATTCAACTTGGACATAAAGTCGACGTCCGGTGGCGGCGTGCAGTTATGTCAGACTAATAGTGTTCAAAAGTATAACATAACTGTATTAACCGACAACTTATGCATGAAACTGCAAAATATCATAGCGACATGTGTGCGAGATTGCAGGACTAAATATACCAGTAAACTCAATTGATACTTTAACAACAAACTGCACAAACACAAAATTCTGGTGAATTTTAGTAACTTGTTGAAAAAGTTTTGAGATCCAGCTTCAATTCTTTTTTGGTATGGACAATTATATTGCGGGGAAAACCCGATGTATTATACCTAACGGTTGGGGTGAAACTTGTATCTAACTCAAAAGTAAACCTACGACTCGAGTTTAAACTCACTTGTCTGGTGGATGGTATGATAAATTATATTTAACGATTTTTTCTAGGTTCAAACTCAACCATTCTGTGTCGTTTAAGCATGACCTTGTTATGGAAATCTATTGTCAGGGATGGGCGGTTTCGGTCTCGATAAGTCTCGGGATTTGGCTGGTTACGGTCTCGGTCTCACTTTTTTCAGTCTCGATAGCTTGCAAATCGAGACCAAAGAACTGAAAGAGCGATATGCAATCACAAAAATTTGGCCCGGAACTACTTGCGCATTACGCATACCAACGCAGACAGCGAGCGATTGTGGATCACCGCTACCTTGTTATGTAGCGATTTTAGAAACAGAATGACCCATCCGCTATCCCAAAATGCTATTTTTGAAATAAGACCCAAAACAACTTGATTTTATTGTGGCAAAGCACAAATAATAGCATTTCGCGTTTAAAAAAATTAAGGCATCGTGTAAAAATATGCGTTATAACGTCTGCGCTATGTTAAAAAACTCTCCAGTCTATTCGGTTTGCTCGGGATCAAAAATAAAACTAAGCTTTGAACTGAGGACAGTATCCAGTCAAGTGAAACATAAAGTAAAATAAAGTTTGGCGGCGATTCATTAGTTAAATTCTATGAAACGGCAATTTAGAGCAGATAAAAATATTCCGAACTTTTGTTAAAAAGTCTTAGGTCTCGGTCTCGCTTTTCTGACCAAGATCGCCCATTCCTGTATATTGTAATTAATTTTTGCTTGAGTCTTATTTTTAAGATAATCGACACTCGAGTGAAAACTTTGTAGTTATTAGCGTGCCTTACTTCAAGAATGTTCCAAAGGATTTTTTAGAGAACCAAAATGACGCATGAACAAGAGAAATGCAGTGAGGCGACTTTACCACGGTCATTGCTGTCGACACCAACATCTCAAGAGCTGTGGAATCCACATGTAGTCACGTTTCCTGATCAGCAGTTGTTGTTTCCCGAAGACATCATACTTGAGCACCCTATGCTGTTTCAGTTTCGGCTGCATGTCTATTACTTCAACGTAAATGAGCGAGTAGAACTGCCGTCTGTTACCTTATCACCACAAGTTTTAGCTGATATTAGGGTTTGTTGGACGCAAGAAGTTATTCAGGTTTTGCGGTTCAGGCTGCGGACCACTACCACGTTACGTGCTTTCCTGAACTACCTCAATTACATCGAAAGAGGGGTTCGATTCGAGATATTTAATCGCGCACCGAGGCTAACGGCTGGTGAGTACGACTGCGTCATAAGATGGTTCGCTATGGAACTGCGCGATTTTGTTTTACGTCGAATTCCGTGGAGAGTCAAGTGTTTTGAAAACGCAGCGCAAGCCGTTTTCTTACCGATTAGCCGTGCCTTGCTGCAACAGCAATATGCGGTTACTCGGTCACTGCGTATACGCGCAAAGAAGGATCGTGTGATGCATCACGGTTACAGTGATTCTGTGTACTGGGACAGTCGTGACGAGTTTGACTGTGACAATATTGTTTTTCTTAAGCAGCATCAACTCGACCCTATCGGGGTTGATACAATGCAACTGCTGGCGCAGCTGGCTGAAAAAGTTATCGCTCTACGCGCACAAACCGCTGAACAATTAACTGCGCCCGATCGCTGGACAATCAGAGCTGCTCATCAATCATTTAATCGTTCGCATGCCGTAGAGCGTTTGAATAACAATCTGTTTGCTGAGCTGCCTGAATGGCCACATGATGAATTTATCCGTGAAATACGCTCAAGTGAACCCAAACTCAGCCATACGGAAGATACAGAGTTCAAACGTTTCTGCAAATTTCAGACGAAGCGTACAACAGTTTTGTATGATTATCTTCACGGCAAGCATTCTCCCGCACTCTGTGGACATGTTCCGGATGTGTGGCCGACGCGAGCAGAGAAGCGTCGTAGATTTCCGGACAGTCTTTAGTAATAGGAGAAAATCTGGACTCGGCAGTACGCCACAAAACCATCATCAGTTGGCGATAAGTTATTTAACTTTCTAATGAGCGAATGGTTAGTACTGAAGTACTACGCATCTTTCGCGTTTGCTCTGTTCTACATATCTACAATTTAGATCGGTGACTTTAGCAATGAGTTTATTTGAACTCCGATCGCTAACTTGTGATAGTTGCTACAGCCGTCTGTAATATGGACCTCGGACTCAGTCCGACATGTAAAGTAATCGGCGCTCAGCAGCGGTAGTTGAAGAAATGTTCGTTGTCTGTCAGTAACTGAACATAGGGACTTAGTCCCGTATTGTTTAAACGAAGCGCAGGGAACAATACGACTGCAACCAAGATTTAAAGTGTAATTACGGAGTGAGTTAACGTTAACGAGTTACTGATTGATCGTAATTACTGATATATCTCAAGCTGATTGCAAAACATTGCTTAGAATTCACAAAATAGTAGGTATAAGCGTAACTAAAACCTGGAGAAATGTTCAGGGTTTAAGTGAACTGGATATTGTTTATTAGGCATAATGATCTTGCTTCAGGTAAGGTTGTTTTAAATTAGTGTGCAACCATAAACTGAAAAAACGCAGTACGTAGTGCATCGCATGTAAAACGTTGTTACTGAATTCCGGTCTGCTGGGGCTAAAAAGCATTCAGCATATTTGCAAGTTGTACGCGTATATGCCTTACTGCCTTAGGTATTTTGTAAATTTTGAACTTTAGAGAGAACACGCGTCCGTAGAGATTACGTGCTGGTTGTAAGCATATCGAATTGGCTGAGTTGCGTTAAATCCTTTTCACTTGTTGTTATATACATATGTGCACAATCAGCATATATGGCAGATATTTGACGCTTTCTTTATTGCTTGTTGCGTAAATTGTTGAAAATGTACGCTGATATACGGACAGGGGCGTCCGCTGAAAATTATGTTTGGGACGGCACCGAACGATTTTGCAGCTCCCCTACAACTGCAACTCAAGATTTTCTTTTAGATCGAGTCATTTTGCGGGAGCACCAGCCAAATTTTCGGGGGCACCAGCCAAATTTTCGGGGGCACGCCTCCCCAATGCCCCGCAGTGGGGACGCCCGTGCATGCGGAACATTTACGTTTTGGTTTTGTTGCTCATATGCATGCATCCGTTCGAGTCGCTTTCCTGTGCTGTCAAGAGCTTTCTTAAAATACGAGCAAGATCACTAAATTACACAAATTTTAAAATATGAATAGTTTACGCTGCAAATGTTTCTGAAAGCTTGAATCCGGTTGTACCATGAATTGCGTTGATAAATCCGAACGATTAATGTTCAACTCTTCGGATATGAGATTGCGCGGTGGATCTCAAATTGTAGGATGGAAATAGAGTGGATATCTTTGGTATTCCAAGACAGAGAAAGCATTTCGGCACAACAAAAACTTACTTTAACAATGAATTGGAATGCTAATGGTTGCAAGGGTTTAAGTCTCTGCGTTTACAATGATGTAACGCAGTAATCCTGTAAGTTTAAACATCGTGTACTTATTAAAATTGCAATCGGAATCGGTATCGGCGTCGGCAAACTTGAAAATAAAGAATGGGCATCGGCAAAATTTGAAAAGAAAAATGGGCATTGGCAAGAATTTTGGTATCGGAAACCGAAACTAAAGAAGAAAGACAAGTTCCCGGTTTTCTGCTTTACGTTCACAATAAACGAACGTCAGTTAATTTTTTCCCGTTTTTAGCAATATTGTTATATTTTTTGTGTGTCAAAACACAGATAGTTGTATTTATAGATGTATTTTCAATTTTAAAGCATTTAACAAATCGTGCCACAAAATTTTAAAGTTTCAATTAACGGTAAAATATCATTTTGATAAGCGCTAAAGAAGCGTTTCGAGAAAAAACTGAAAGCGCTCTATATTTATGGTCGGCTTTGGCGTGGTGTCGTGTTATATTCCTGTATCCGGGTTTATCAATGTGTTTTTGCTAAAAATAAGGTTTTGTGATAATTTTTGTGTTTAATAATATAAATTTTGCACAGATGCAACATTTTTTAAGCCAGAATGACACAAAAACAGTCAAAACATTGGCCAGAAAAAATTTTATTTTTATGCTCTGTAACAGTCAAAAATTGACCGAGACCAAACAATCTTGGTCTCGGTTGTCGGGTCTCGGTCTCGGGTCTCGGTTTTTGACCGAGGCCGCACATCCCTGCTCCTATCTCTGACAGCCAAGCGAATGATTGATGAGCTGCAGATTGCTTAAGCTGATGTTGTTATTGTAACATTTTAGATAATAAGCATGCTTCATATTGGCTATTCGTGCGTTAAGATGTTTGAAAAGTTTCTTCGCGCCAAGCTCAAAGCAACATACGGACCGGCACGATGGAATAATTTGGTTAAGGTGAAACCTCCGTGGAATGAAACGCAGCTGGTTGGATGCATTTTAGCGTGAGTTGGTGTACGATTTCTGTAACCAATGAATTGTAATTTTAGTTTTCTAGCTTAAGCGAATAACCGAGTTCATATGTAAATGACCTGGTTATTCATTTGTGAGTGTATGCAATTTGATGTTATATTCATTAATGGTAGTTTATCGTATTGTCAGGAGCGTTGCCAAGGTTCTGAAAAAGACGGGTTACATTCGACAAACATTTTGAAGCGGTGTTTTTTGTGTTACCAGATGAAAAAGGTCAAAAAGTTCCTTTTGATTGTTGGGCAAAAACCGCAAATTTGTGTTTCTTTCTTAAACCCACCCAGTGGCAACGCTGCAGCGTTTTTGTGTGATTTTTTTCTTTTCATGTTATAGTCAGCTCTTAAGACTTGTGATTGATTATATTTGCATTTTCAGCCATTGGGCGGTATTCTGGCCTGTTTGGTATACCGATGAGCAACGTGACATGTTTGAATCTTTGTGGCGTTTCTTATCGCAAAACAAGTGGAGCAACTTTTCAAACGCAAATATTCGAAAAAGTATGTGAACGCTGTATATACTTATTTTGTTCTCGTTTTCATTGTGATAAAGTTGTTTTGAAAAGAATAATTGAAACTGGAAACTGATTTAAAATTTGGTTCAACTTTTGTTCATAACTGAATTTTGTAATGTTTGCATATGCTTATTGATTACCTGTTACATAGTTGAAACACTTTTATTCCAATATGTTTTCCGCAACTTAGCTATATTGCCATAATTCTGTAGTTGTTTTATTCGTCAAACTGAAGTATGTAATACGTACCGTTTTGGCAATGCGCTGCTAGTGTGGAATAATGTGACATTACTAAACAGAATACTGACTACATTGTAGGTCTTCCACCACTAAATGCGGTCGTAGAGGTTATGCGTTCGCTGGTGAGCCTAATGAGCCCATTGGAGCAACTAAATGACTATCAGGATGCATTTTCAAAAGTTATTCCACAATGCAAGGTAAGCGAAGATTTTCCACTGCTAAGTTACAAGTTCATTTTTTTCGTTTGGAAAGATCTGTTTAGCTTAAGCAGTGGACGTGTAAAAAATTATCCCATTAAATTTCATATCTAGAAATCTTGCCGTGGCGAAAACATTAGGAGTGCTTGCTTACGTAATTTTTGCGTATATTATAAACGGAAGTTAAGAACTTTAGTGGACGTGTTCACCCATTGCGTAACATATTAAAAGCAGGGTGCAACCGGAATTCCGGTTCCGGTTCCGGCATTTTTTCACCTTCCGGTTCCGGTTCCGGTAAATTTTTACCTGATTTAAAAATTCCGGTATTATAATTTGGCCGTTTTATTAACTGCTAATTTTTAAGAATCTCTTTTGAAAGCCACTTGTACTCCGAATATAAGCCATTGATGGTGGATTTCACTTCAGTCGATGATGAAAATCTAAAATACAACAAATAAAATAAATATCTATGTTCGACTAAGGTTATTTCACAAATAATAGAGCAAAAAATAAGATTAAAATGAAATTCTTGGTGAAATGTATTTTTCATTTTCCGGTTCCGGTTCCGGTTCCGGTAAAATTTTCAAATTCCGGTTCCGGTTCCGGTAAATTGTGATTCCGGTTGCACCCTGATTAAAAGCATTCTTACTATTGTCACACCCACATCATGTTTTGAAAAAGATTTTGTTTGTTTAATGTCTCATACTGTGGAGTTTCATTTCAACAGCATTCCAATGAAAGCAAATCAAAATATTCATGCATTTTTCCTCTGAATTCTATGACGTATGGTGAACCTTCCAAGTTTTATTTTAGGGCCAGAACTCTCAAACGTGGGTAACACCTATCACCAGTATTGATGATAGGTTATATACCTTACGAACCAGTAAATGGTGATGTTATAAATTTAGCACATTTTGCGCGTGTGATTTGACCTACTGCTGTGGCAATTTTGAAATCCGCAATTTGCCGTAGTTCATTACTTTGGAAACTTATCGGTAACTGATATGATAGGTGCTGTGTGCATTAGTCTGAAACTATTATTTATAAGCGCTATAGATCGCAGTTGCAACGCTGGAGGAATTGGTTCATCGAAATCATGATACAGAAGGCGAATGTGAGATTATTGGATTCGTTACGAATGCAGTCACAACACAGCCTGTCATGCAACGCTTGAACGATTTGTGGAATCGCATTAGAGAGTTTTGGTTGGTTCTGCATTGAACGATTATTTTGTCCACAACCAGAATAAATATTGTAAGGTCTTTTGCATTTGAACAGGCGCAAAGCTTCGCGCTTGTAGTCGCACAGTGTGATAGCGTTGATCGTACCAATCTTTGTTGTGAGAGGACTCAGGAGATAAAATCAGTTGAAATCTGCTACAGGTCTGCAAAACTAAATTGCCGCCGTAGAGCAAAAGGAAAAACAAAACCAATCAAAGCATGACATGGCTCACAAGCGTTCTTTTTACTTTATTCTGACAAGGTTTAACCTTAGCAGTTCTTTATTATTGAAGCCCGTCACTACGGTAGTTAAAAGTGTTTATCAGTTTTGTGGGGTTGACTTAAGATATTACTGTATTTGCGTTTTTGTTGGTGGTGTAGTATCAGAATAACGCCGTTTTTGATTTACTCATATTTGAACACGCAATAGTTAACGAGAAAGCATTGCCATTCGTTTTCTTTTGCGTTTCAGTATGTTGCTTCGGCGCTACGACTATCAGTCTTCTGAAAATTCTGTTCACCATGTGTATACTGGTTGAGTTGAAACACACATTGATAGTTTTCTAAAATTATTAATTGGCAAATTTTGTCTCGTATTTCTTGGTTATGATGACTGTTTCAGCTTTTCTTGCACAGCAGCAACCAACTTGACAATGATGGAAGATATTGAGCGGGTTCGAAAATTAACTGAAAACCTTTTAAAGGCGCTTTCAAGGTGAGTGAGCTGAAGCATGGAAGTTCGTGATTGAATCGTTAGTGTTGCAGAGTTATTGTGTTCGTTTGGTTTTTCCACATTCCAGACATACTCAATGTTGTGTTGTACTGTTACAAGATGAAAACCGAAATGTTCTCATTACACAACGTACCTGTGGGAGTTCGCTACAGTGATGGGATGTAGCCCCATACGGCAAAGTCCCCTGCCGCCTGCTGAACCGATTCGCACCCGATTTCCAGCACCCAATCCTGATTTTGCCAACGGTTAAGTATTTTAAGCCTTAAAATAAAACATTTTGGTTTCAAACACTTTTTTGAAAAAATTTTAAAAATAGATAAACGTGTAAAGAATGTTTAGAAACGCTGAAATAAGATAAATAGTACAGATGTTTAGTAAAGGTGATCACTGTTTTCGTCAATTTAATAGGTATTTTAGAAATTTGATGTATAAAACAGTGTTTTGTTGTTTTTAGCATATTATGTTTATTAATTTAGCTGGAACGTCTCACACATTGTATTTTGAACAAAGCTCCAAGGTCGAATTCCAGCAAAAGTTGAAGTACCCCCCCCCGCGCTCTCCCGTCTCTTGTATATGGTTCTTATTACACATTTCTTCCATGCATATTATACTTGCAATGCATCACTAAAAGTAATGATAGAAGAGCAGCATCAGAACGAGGAGAAAAGCAAAGAGAAGCAGAACAAAAATATCTTGCGTATGTAGATGTACATCATTAATGCAAGAAACCTTAATGTGAGACGGCCGTGTATGTATGCTTTGAAATCTTAGCGTCGCAAGTTATGGAACCAGTTAGATTAGTACATTGTTGGTCATCGTTTTCATCACTTTTACTTGTTTTATTTTAGCATGTTAAGTTGTTCCGTCGAGGCAAGAACTTCGGTATCTCCAGTTACTATTCATGATGTTGTGTTCGGTCTCAACGAAATGATAAAATATCTGAGGGTACGGCAGCGCTTCTGTGAGGTTTATGACATTGTGCAGTGCAAGAATTTTTGTTTAAATGAATTGTTTTTAATGTAATGGCTTTAACGCGAGGACTGTTTTTAAATACATACTGTTAAAAATAAACTGAATAATGCAAATTTGTGCGTATAATTATTACTAATTTAAACGGAACGGTTTAACAACTTGATTTTATGAAGAATATTGTGAAACCTGTATTGATTGAATTTAAATATTATATTTCAGATCCCCGACCATCTGTGTCAGAGGTTTACTGGGCCTGAAATCACAGAATTTATTAAGGTAGTGGATCATTGGTACGTTTTGCGGATGTTCTTATACATAGGGTAATTTAGCTTGTAAGAAGGTGTTTATTCTTTTCATTTAAAAACAAGATGGTGTTTTCTTGTTTTCGTGGATATGCTGGCTTATAAGTGTATTTACTTTCGCCTGAGTTTCGGTTCTCGTAAACTTTGCGTGTCTCTGGGTGTGCTCAGCATTTCCGTTCGTTCTGTATGAAGCCTGAGACGCCTAAATGGGCCATGTTACTTTGTGGGGTTCTTCTGCTACGCCCCTCAAAGTAACATTGGCGTCGAAGCGCATGGTAATGTGTATTTTTTGATTGATCCTCATTCAGGTCTTCCTTTTGTGATGGACGTGATGAACTGCAACAGTATTGCAATGTACTCCGTCAAACTTTAAAGTCAATGAGAAAAAAGTAACACTTTGGATAGATTATAGTCGTTTTAACTGTATTATTGCTACATTTGTTCGGGTGCTAAATATACCGTTTTGGCGAAGGCTGCTATTTTTTAGCAAAAGGTGTACCGAGAGCGGGCATAAGGAGCAGGCACACATCCTTTATCGGGTTTTTATTGTCAGTCTGCTTTATTGAATCAACGTTAATTTTTTGTAAATAAATTCTATATTCGGAAGCAATATTTTAGTCGGTTTCGGAGCCTACCGCAATGAACTCAGTTTTTGGTACGCCGATGTGTTTTAGTTTTGTGGGGATGCATTAGTTTGTGTTGACTAAGTAATAAGCTACAACATGTAAGTTAATGATCTTGGTATTGCGCAAAATTTTGTATAACTATTACTTTTGGGCAAGTTTTAATTGTTATGAAGTATTAAAAAATTTGGCTATTCATAATGCGGGGTTCACGTTATAACTGGGGCAGCCCGGAACACGTTTTGTTTCAATGAAAATACCTGGTAACATTTTCTGTGCACGTTTATCCGCCATCAGATTCAAAAAATTTGAATTGTCTGCTATTCTGATGTGACATCTACTGTTTGTACTGCATTGTCTGTCAGTGTCATATGATTTATTTGAAAATGTCTACAAAGTTGTGATAAACTAGGTTGATTGTCGTGTAGAATGTCATATGATACGAAAGTTTAAAATTTGAATTAATTGTACTTTGGAATATATTTTGGAAAAAATTCAGCGAGAAACAGGCACGTGGAAGCTAATTACAACATTGGAAATCATTTAGTGCTCAATTATCTAACTTTTTACCGCTTTATTACCTCGCAGAAATTCCGTTCTCCTGCATAATATCATATAATATTTAGTTGAATTTAGGAATATCATGATATTTGCATAAATGTCACACAGTATCATGTGACAAATGGCTCTTTGTATACGATGACCGCTTCGATCAGTGATTTGCAAGCCAGTGTCATGTGACATTCACATTTGTCTACACAACCGCTATTCAGATCACAACATTTTATGTTGACGTCAAATGAACTTCAACAAAACGTGTTCCAAGCTGCCCCAGTTATAACGTGAACCCCGCATAAGGGTGAAATTTTCTCGTTCGTATACGGGAGTATTCGGAAAATTTTATATTAGAAACTTTTTTGAGATGTTCCAATATATTCTTACATTTTCATGTTTATTTGTGTTTCTGAAAACCGATATAAAATAAAAATAAAATGTTTGTTTTGCTGTTTTAAACGGGCGAAAGAAAAAAGTCTTGCGGCGCAGCGAAGATATAACCATGAAATGTAAAGAATTGTAAAAACATTGAAACAGAAATGTACTGCTTTGAAAATTACTTCTGCGATTAATGCGGGGTCTACGTTATAACTGGGGCCAGAGTGGTACTTTATAACCGGGTCGGGTAAAGAATTTCATTCGTATGTTTGTGCATACCCGCGATTTGGATTCATGTCGCGGTAAAGTCTGTCCCATTATCCCGGGACAGCGGTATACCAGGAGTGCAAACATGCACTCCTGTTTATATATGTACAGCCAAATATATATTACAGATGGGCATTTGATATCCGAAATGCTATTGTGTAAAGAATTTTTTGCATTGTTTCACCATTAAAGTAGCTGGAGCTGTCATGAAAAGAAATTGTGTATTCAGCCCTGAGTTAACCACATTAATACATGATTCCATGATGATTTATAATTTTGATTTTTTAAAACATGTCAAAATTAAAAAACACTTCAGTTTAGCTTGATATTTATTGGAATAAAGCGATTCTAGTTGTCTGAATAATGATCAGCATAATAGTGTGGGGTTCGAGGCGACAACCCCATCGTGCTTAGTGTAGTTTGAAAATCCGGAAGATGCGACAAAGCCGCATCCTTCCTCTGAGAAAAGCACAGAATTGATTAAAAAAGTTTGGTTGTTGCAGAAAGTTTCTTCCTACATTTGTGTGGTGAAATTAACAGTAAATCAGGTGCGCTTTACCAGTCACCAAACGCAACAAAGGACACAGTTCAACTCTGTCCAGCTGTCGCGCTGTACCAACTGTCAAAACTGTCCCCATTGTCCTAATTATCTACGTTTGTTGTGTGTGCTGGTGCATTGCTGTTCCGGGAAAATGGCATGGCTTTTTGGATAACATTGGCCAAGATTTGTATCATTCGGGTACAAATTGGCAGTTTTTACCGCACCAAAGCTGTCTAATATTATCTCTTTTACTTCTGGTTAGTTGTGCAGAGCTATAAGAAATAATATCACTGAACGAGTTCAATTTTAAAAACTTGAACAATTTCCATTGTAATTGCCGCAATCAATCTGCCCCAAGATGTTAATAATTCCGAACAGCATTCATTTACCTCTTGCTATCTATTTTTTAGCTTAACAGTATGCATTTGTGGACCAATGTATGAAGGGCGTAACAGCATAAAGCACATTTCTATCCTAAGCCTCACCGTAAAGATAAGCCTGCAACTATTCGTAAGACTAATCCAAAAAATAGTGTAAAACTTAAGCTTACTCTATTATGGTCATGCAAAAAAATGGATCGTCTCAAAGTAATAAGCCCATTGGTTAAGTGAATTTTTTGACATTCTGTTTTTTTCGCACGCCTAAACGATGAAACAGGTTGTTTGCATGCCATTTACCGGCAAGATACATTTTCAAAGTACGCGGTTTTTGTAAATTTCTTAAAATTTCTTACATTATCAGCAGCACAAAACTGTGCGTTCTATCAACAACCTTTTCTATTATATGGATTGCGATGAGTTGAAAAGATAACAGTTGTCCGCGAAACAACTTTTGTTTACATTGCGATTAAATAACGGCTTACGTATAATTTTTTACTGTTTGGCAAATTTAACACTAGCGACAGCAACGGATCTAGGATGCTCTGGTAGGCGTTCCGAGGATGGATTTTGTTATATAAGTCAGTGCCGCCTCCACTGTATCCGAGACCACCCCTATAACCTGCGAGATCGGACCCCATTGTTAGACATTTTATCACTTTACGAAAAAGTGAAAAACTATAAAATTGTTGCTTCAACACCTGGTCCCGCTAAGCATGTGCGCTGTTAAGCGAGGAATTGTTTTGAACACATGCGTAGTGAGGAATGTTCGCTAGCGAAGCGAGCGAAAATCTAGAATGTGGTGGTAATCTGGTTCAAGCTTACGGCATATTGGTACCAATACAAAAAATTCGCAAGCGAGACGCGAGAGCATTTTTTACTTCAAACTTCTTAAAAAGTTAACTTTTGGTTCGTGTGGAGTTTTTAAGGCTGACTTTGTCGTCCAACACCTGGAGTCGTCGGCCATGTTGCACTACTGTATTGGCCCCAATAAGATTGCAGGCTGATATTTGTTTTCCCTCTCCAGAGGTTATCCTCCTGATATTGGGTTACGGACTGTTATTTATTTTTAACACGCCTTCCGCTGCCCTTCGTTAGTAATATATTTTCGGTATTGCAACTATCCCCTGAATTAAACGTTTATTTGTCTTGTTACAAAAACTTGAGCGGTAATGCAAGGTTAAATACATAGGCTTGACGCTCGAGCCCGAGGGGGCTCTCACGTCTTGTGGTGATTTAGTACTATGCGTACGTGTTGCAATTGTTAAAATGTATATACAATGTGCTAAGTTGTCTGCAGGCAACACAATGTGAGAAGGGGTTAGAGATAGTAAACTGAAATTTTTTCGCTTAAAGATAGTAAACTGAAAGTTTTTCGCTTAACCCTTTCTCACATTAATATTTTCTATTTCCCCTGAGACCTGACATTTATGGACTCTAATTAGGCTTTAGGGACTCCATCAGCTTACGGACTCTTACTATGAATACGGACTCTTATTGATTCGGACTCAAAATGGGGACCCCCTCTTATTACCTCGCTACTTCTTATTCGGTCTTTACAGTACATTCTTTTTAACAGTTTTACGTAGTTATGGAAGTTGGCCGCGGGGTCCAACTAGCATTTTTTCACTAGTAGCTAGCTTATAAAATTAATCCACCCACATCAAGTAATTAAATAACTCCTTGGCTTTCAACAGACACAACTTCTTATAAGATTGTTGTCAAAATGCAGACTGTGACTTCTATATGATCGAAAGTTACGAGTTTCTGTCTAACGCAATAACAAAAATGGAAAAACCTCGCGATACAAAATCGCAGTCGTCGTTGGATTCAGATTGTGACAATGAAGGCGAAGAAATTCCTCTACTCGCAACACAGCCAAGCGTTAACCGAAACGTGTCGTAAGCTTTATAGCATCGATATCATCTGAATATCAGCGTCATATTTGCATAACTATTAAACCATTCCAACACTAAAATTAATGCTTATGCTTTCTATGGTAAATTTGTTCTTAGTTTTTGCTGATACAATCCTAAATAACTGATTTCATAGTGTTAACATATATATTCTACGCCGTTCAAGCAGGGGTGCAGTCAGAATTTTGGAAAGGTGCTTACGTTCTACAAAATTTTTAAAAGGGTTCACACCCTACCCTCCAAACCACAAGCGAATTGACACCCAAAGTTTCCCTGGCTGCCTCCTTCTACTCAACCATCAACAATTTTCCGTAAATCGCAGTCTAAATTTGAATTGTAATGTTTTACTTTAATTGATAAGTATATGATCATGATTAACCGATGAGTAAAAACAATGCTAGCAATGTTAAAATTCCTTCGAGTATATGGAAATATTTCTGTGTTATTTTGCATTGGAGCATTTTTCAAAAGCTCTGGTGGAAAAAGCTACAGTTAAAATTTCCACATGGATAGCGGCACAAAATGGACGTCCATTGTAACAGAGAGACTGAAACTTTGTTCAGTTCAATTTTAATCTCTCGCTGAATTATCAAGTTAAGAAGAAATTATATTTGTACAAATAAAGCTTTGACCTAAAATTATTAAACAAAAACATTTAGCGATACCTTATATCATTGACGACAACGAAGAAACTGAGAATGCTTATACTTTATTTAATATTTAACCTTTTTCATAGTTTTCAATTTTAGAGCAACTGGAACGTTCATAAATGTGTTAAAAGGCATGATTGGGCCCGGTTGTCTATCTCTTCCATTGGCATTCCGATTTTCAGGTTTATGGGTAATTGTCATTTGACTTGTATTTGCAATAGCATAGTGTATGTCATTTCATGATGATGCAGTTTCAGACTCTAAAAATGAGGAATTGAGTAATAGTTTTCGATTTCATCAAAAATACAATTCAAGAAACTAAAGTTTTAATACATAAAGACGAAAAACTAATAATTGCTTGCTTGCAGGTTAATTTTCTGTTTTAACATATGAACTTGGGAATGTTGAATGTTGATAATACATATCATTACTTACATTTTAACCGCTGCAGTAAAACTATAGGATAATAAGTGAAATTTTTTGCAAATCGCATTTACTACTGAAGATATGCACTGTAAGCGAAGTACTATTTGCACAGATTCTGTAAGTCGCTGCGACAATTTTTTGTGATGTTTATAAATGACAAGCAGACCAATTTATGTAAATATAATATAAATGTATTTGCATTAATGCATATTTAAGTAGAAATAACAGCACATTGGTTACGTATTTATTATAGATGGGCACCCTATATCTGGATATCTGAACATGAAAAATTTCCGGATATGTATCCGAAAAGAAACGTGTACCCATATATTCGGATATATCGGGATATCCTCCGGTGTATCCGAAATGCTATTGTGCAAATAATTTTTTGAAATAATTTGCATTGTTTCACCATTGAAGCAGCTGGAGCTGACGAAAAGAAATTCTGTATTCAAACCTGTGTTAAAATATTGAACCACATTCCTGCATAATTTTATGATGATTTAAAACTTTGGTTTCTTAGGAAACAAAAATTGAGGTTCGAAAATCCAAAAACGCAAAATCGAGTTTCAGATATTCGCAATAAAAAATTTCATTTCGGATTTCTAAATATCCAGATATCCGGATAAATATCCGGCAGTAATTTCTGGTTATCCAGATACGAAAAAATATCCGATGCCCATCACTAGTCGTATCGAATTGTATTTGTTACTAACGGAGCTGTCCGCCATTCTTAGCTAAGCATCGGCTGTATCACGGTATTGATTGAAAGCATTCCTACATTTGTATCCTGTTTCAGGTCGGCTTTGTATTAACGTTCATTTTCGGAGCTATAAACACACACTGTATGGCTTTGTTGGTTGAAACGTCGCAGTTTCTGTGCGAAAAGTAACTTTAATCATTTTATTAATGCTGTTTTACTTCGGTATTCATTCCGAGCTCATTTATTCTAAAACGGATCGTCTACAAGACGCGCACTGAAGTTTGCAGCTTGATATTGTCTGAAGTTGCTGGAAGCAATAAAATCCACAATGTTTGCTGTCAGTTTGTCAAGCGGTATTTAAGAATATACTTATCATATTTTTAACCATTTATATACCACATGAATACTTTCTATTATCATTTCGAATCTAATTTGAAAATAGGATTCGGACCACCAGGTTTTCCGCAGGAGGGATTTACCATCGTTGCTCCAACGAACTAGACGGTCGAGTTCGACGGACTATCTCGTCTTGTGGAGATTTTATGCTGCACATACGTGTGCTGGTGATAGTATACTTGATGCAGTAAAAAGCAATAATTGGTTATTTTTAGTCCTCGCAGTAGCCAGCTCGACACCTACTTTAAGAATTGTCTTTGACTGCACGTTTAAAAATTGAATTCGAAAAGCTATGTGTGCTAAATAGATTGCAATGTTGATTACTTCAGATCAGGTCGACGCAATCTAGACTACGGACATTTAGCGAAAAAAGCCGTTGAGTATGGACCAAAGAGATTTCGAACTCATGGAAAAACTGCGCTGTATGTGGCTTGAAAAGTTTATTTATTTGAACTGAAATTATTCATTTTATACCAAAAATGTTTAGTTATTTAGGAGTATAAAATCACATATTAGTAAAAGTTTTGCTACCCGCAAACGAATAATCAAACTACGATAATTCCTGGTGTTGTTGTACCAAGATGTCTTAATTTTCAATAAGGTAGTCCATTAACCATCCATATGCTATTTCCGCCTGAAAACTGTGTCCACAGCGCGACAATTCACCATTGCACTCGCAGAGTAAGTCTTCACGCAACTCAAGTTTGCATTCGCTGCGATTATTTCTATAAGTACATGATTGTGACTAAGTATATTTTTATTGTTGAGTTTACCAAAATGAACATTTGTCACCGACGTAAACTTGTGTATTGTTTCCGGTATATTACCAATGCGATCGTGTTCGTGTACCAAATGGGAGTTTGCAGTGTTCAGCTCGTGTTCATCGCCGCCAACATACAAAAAGTAAGTTTTGGTAGATAAGCGTCCTTGTTGTTCGAGGGCCAATTAAATACGCATGTTGATGATTTGGCTAAGCTTTTGGGTCTATCATTAATTGTTTTGTTGGATCCTGTTTGTTGTTAGTAACAGGTTAGCCACAAGCGGTTCAGTGTACACTGTAAGTTTCAGTGAGTTGATTTTAACTCAGAATGAGTTGAATCACTCAATCTGAGTTAGGACTATCAGAACTCAGAATTTTGAGTTGATTCAATTCATTCGGAGTTAATTCATCAACTCGCCCAGAGTCAACTCAACTCAGAGTAAGAATCATCTCAACTCAGAGTGAATTAATGCTTACTGATATTAATTCAGAAATAACTAACTCGCTAGCTGAATTGATTAATCAACTCATTGAAATTTACAGTGTATAGTATATATACTTTGCATTTAGGAATCGTTTCCAAAATAAAACGCTATTTTAAACGCTTTTTGTACTTCAAGTAATAGCATCTTTCAAAACCCTTTTTAGTATGTTGAGAAACTTCGAAATAAGCAGCTAGCTTAGATAAACGGTTTTAAATAAAATAACCCTATTAGCTTATGAATATTAACGTTTCTTTTTCATAACGTGTGTGTTTTCCATTTTTAACCGGTTTCCTTAATCGCTACATTTGTATAATTTTAGCCACTATTCTGGAAACAGTTTTCTCTTCACTTCACCTTGTCCAGCAAAATCTTTTATCACCTTTGACTTTCGCGATCATGGAAAGGTTGAGAAACTCAAAATTGTAAAAAATCTACCAGCTAAATAAATTTTTGCGATATCGTATCAGGTCCAACAAAACTTCAACGCTGATATTTTAATCAACATCCGGGTGTACGAAACAATGGTGCTTTGCATGGCTGTTGTGGTTTGTTGTATCCGGTCATTACGGATATTAGCAATTGCATCATTTCTGGGCAACATTTTGCTCGTCATCGGATTTGTTATTGTGTTTCAATATACCGTTCAACCACCAAATGAATACGAAGTTGTCGATTATTGGTTTTATAGTTTCCAACGGTTGCTACTTTACATTGGTTCGATATTATACGCGTTTGAAGGCCAGGCTTTGGTATATTAATACATCAATATTAAAAAAGCAAAAAAACTGCAAAAAAATATCGATTTGGTACAATGGCAGGATTCGGTTGATTTAGTGCATTTTGTCTGAAAAGGAAAAGAAAAAATTATTTTTATAAATAATTTTGATAAAAATTTAAAATTTTTTAAAACAATTTTTTACATTCCGTCTATATCTAATAAGCATATTTTTTAGTTTTATAGCACTGAAGAGTAGCTTCTATTAGCTTCATGTTATGTTTTGAACGGCACGGCTTAGGAGGTGTATCACAATTGAAAGAGCTATGAGCAGCGCTACGGCATTTATTTGATAAAAAACCATCCCTTGAAATTAGTTGAGAATGATAATTGAATTAATTTTGAATGAAACTGTTTTGATCGCTCTAAAATAATATCGCCATATCTGCATTCAGATTTTGCCTATGGAAAACGAAATGAAACATCCAGAAGATATGAACCGAAAGATGGGTGTGTTACAGTCGGTTATGGTAATCGTGACTTGTATTTATGCAGCAACGGGATTTTTTGGTTACATCAAGTTCGCTAACGATGTTCAAGGAAGCATATCACTAAATATGCCTGATACTATGTAAGGATATATCGTATAACCTATGCAAATCATACTTGTAAACTAGACAACCAACAAATTTGTGTTATATATAATTCCAATTCGGTATTAAATTTCAGTGTTAACATAGAAAACGCTGTTCTGCATGTAATTTAGGTTAAAATTTCTTGTACTGTAGTGACCCGAATAAGAGGGGGACTGATATTTATTTGGTCTCTTCAGAGGGAACCCCCTGGTTATTCGGTTACAGACTGTTATTTATTTTTAACCCACTCCCCGCCATCCTTCGTTACTGATATATATCCGGTACTGCAATTATCCGTTGAATTAAACGTTTATTTGTCTTGTGTCAATAGCGGCAGCGATAATTCAAGGATATACTTAGGAATGTACTTTCAAAATTTAACTACGCTTTAAAGTTTCGAACTCAAATTATTTGGTCCTGGAGTCATTTATACGCTACAATTAGGGTTAATTGACATTTAAGGACTCTAATTAGGCTTTAGGGACTATCCGCTTACGGACTCTTATTAGGGATACGGACTCCTATTGATTCGGTCCCAAAATGGGGACCCCCTCTTGTTACCCCCTCTTATTCGGGTCAATACAGTACTTAAGTACGTGCAAAGTGATACTTAGCAATTTTGTGATTTTTAAAAGCGTACTTTAAGCAAATATACTTAAATCGCTGACGAAATCTGATAGATTACAGATTAACCGTTCAGGTATGCTACACTGTAAATTCCAGTGAATTAAATAATCAACTCAGCTAGTGAGTTAGTTATTTCTGAGTTAATAACAATAAGCAATAAAGCACTCTGAGTTGAGCTGATTTTCACTCTCAGTTGATATGATTCCAGGTGAGTTGATCAGCTAACTTAGAATGAGTTGAATCAAATCACAAATCTGAGTTCTCAGAGTCCTAACTCAGCCTGAATTATTCAACTCACTCTGAGTTAAAATCAACTCACTGCAATTTACAGTGTGATATTGGTTTAGCTAAAATTGTAAACTCTTGGTGCCTCCATAATATAAAGCAAAACTGTTACTTTTTTGTTATGACAATGGCTCACATTTAGCGTTTTCCTGTTTTGTTCGAAAAGTTGTATTACTCTCTTGTTATGACAGTGGCTCACATTTGTGGTTTGCTTGTTTTTGCTCAAAATGTTAAGTATTTACTGTAGTGACCCGAGTAAGAGGGTGTCCCAATTTTGAGTCCCAATCGATACAAGTCCGTATCCCTAATAAGAATCCGTAAGCGGATAGAATCCCTAAACCCTAATTAGAGTCCATAAATGTCAACTATCCCTAATTGTAGCGCAAAAATGACTCCAGGACCAAATAATTTAGAATTAAAAACTTTAAAGCGTACTTAAATTTTGAAACCACATTCCTATAAGTATAATCTTGCATTATCGCCCTAGATATTGACACAAGATATGCGTTTAATTCAACGGATAATTGCAGTACCGGATGTATATCAATAACGAAGGGTGGCGGAGCGTGGGTTTAAAAAATATATAGACTTAAGTCGGCGACTTACCTAAGCAATTACTTACGTACTTAAGTAAAATTTTTAACACCTAGCCATTATAATGACTACGCGCAAAATTTTTTATTTCAGATTGTACCAAGTGCTCAATTTGTGTCTTGTATTTGCTGTGTTAGCTACGTTTCCCTTGAATGTTTACGTGTTGAAAGCAATGTTGTGGAGTGCGTTTGCTCGGCGCTACTTACCCGGTCACGGCTCTGATCATCCGTACTTAGAACTTGTTTTCAAGATCTGTCTTGTTTTGATACAATGTAAGAATGGCGGTATACTTCCCGTGTGGCGGCTTGCGTTGCTGTCCGTCAACCGCACCGTCCGTCAGTGTGGTCCTTTCTCGGCTATAGTTTAGTCGTTTGGTTAATACCAAGCAATCATTTAGCGTTTCTAACATATTCACATGCTGCGTGTTTGACAAACCCTTAGCCAGCTCACCTTGCTTGGGGTGCTAAAAAATATTCAGCCGGGGCATATAAGGTTATTCGTTGACTTAATATATACAAGCATGATTGAAGATTTTGTAGCGGGCCAATATTTTTCTGCGGGGGGGGGGCTGAACCCCCCTTGGCTCACCCTTCGTTGACTACGCTCACGGTGGTTGATATATTTTAGACGCTTACTTCAAAATTTTACAATGTTCTTAACACTCCATTTGTTTCAAAATTTTAGTTTTATCTTCGCTATTACAGTGAGTTATGAGGAAGTATAAGCTTCATCCGCAATTCTAACGTAAAAGCTATTGACTCGCTCAGCACAAAAATACTTTTGCAGTGGCAATGTTCTTTACACTCCATTTGTTTCATAATTTTAGTTATCTTGGCTATTTCAATACCAAACTTGAATCAAATTATTCCATTTGTCGGATCTACAATGGGAATTGCGATAGCGTTAATTTTACCACCAGCAATCAATTTGACTGCAATGTGGGATCAGTATTCAACAACCATGACGCGTACACGGTTTAGAATATATGTCATCAAAAGCGTTACAATACTTACACTTGGAATATTTGGTCTTTGCGCTGGTCTCTATGCGAACATTGCGCAATTTATCTCTCCAAATATCAGCTGAGATTAAAAGTTCGATGTTTGATTTTGTATTACATTAAACCTGTTTCCCTGATAAATATTTTTCAAAAATGTTTACACAAAAGTTAAAGACCGCTCTTTTAATTCGGCTTCAAAGTTTTTTCTTGATTACGTTGATAAAGGCGCCGTAGGCAATATAACTCAAGCTCGTTGTCTCACTTTGCCATGATCGTTGTTGCATTTCACGGCCCATTATCACGAAGTATATTTGGCTTGGAGAGAGTTGCATTTTGGAGAATATTACTCAACTCAACTGTAAAGCTTTCGTTGTTCAGCAGTTTTAATGGCGAACAGTATTTGACAAAGCTCGCTTTGCGGATTTTCATTCAATTCTCTGTATACGCAAAATATTTATAAAACGAAGCAAAATATTGTTTCCGGTGACGACAACGTGTTTCAAGAATGATCACAACATTTACTTAAAGCTTCACATGTATGCCATTAAACATTATATATGCTGTAGACAAAATTCCTCAAATGGTCCATGCGTCAATCCTTAGTGGGCGCTTTATATTTGTAGCTATACAATCAAACGTAAGAGTACCGAAGTTAACTTTAAATATTTGCTGACATTCTAAAGATTTATCGGTGAAACGGAAGAACACATGAATGTTAGTTAAACTTATTGCCTCAAATTGCATATAGATATAATTGCTTTGATATTTAATGTTTGCAAACATCGCCTGTGGCGATGTTATTTATAAAATTTCGCACATAATAACATAGCTAGTGAATAATCGAAGAACAAAATGCTATTCATTTTTAAAATGTTCCTCTTTGACGGCATCGAGTAAATGGCCAATGTAAAGAACAGTGGTTTAACAGTATTACAAGCATATTCCTAAGCCTAAGCTTAAGCGTAAACCTAAAGCTAAGCATACGAATGAGCATATTCCTAAGCTTATGCCTAATCATTAGCTTAAACCAAGCAAAAAAATAGTCTAAAGCTTAAGCTTACACTTTTCTAGTCCCACAGAAAAACGTTCCGCCCCTAATCTTTTCATTGGCCGACTAAACGAATAATTTTTGAACTTTGATGCCATATATTTATTTTTTTTTCGCTTTGCAAGACCATTTAAGGACACCGTTCAACAGTAAAACTACAACTAACTGATGGAATGAACACAGTGAACGGACTATTAACAACAAGTATTGAACAAACAATTTAACAAACACACAGTACAAATATCTTTCATAACGTTTATAACAAAACGATTTGCTTGTTTTTGGTACCGCAAAACGTATTCAATTTGGCACTTTTTCACCTTCCCAGCTCTAAAAGCTTAAACCTACTTCCAAGTGTAATCTAAAAATTTCGATAACTGTGAAGAGAAAAATAAAAGGGCGTTCCATTATGGTTACTAAATGAAAACTTTCAAACTAATATTGTTTCAGTAAGTAAGCAACATATACACGGTTAGGTTACTAAATACCTAAATTAAGGTTAAAAAGACTAATGCTATTACACAATACGGTATGTTAAAGTTTCAAACAGTTCAAATGTTTTAAGTTACTAAATTGTCTAAACTTATCTTTGATTTTAGCCGTTGTCTTACGCAATAAACGATGCGACAAAATATTCAACGAAACTTTATTTCTATCTGTCATAAGCAAGTAGGCGATTGGGATAATCATTAAATTTTGCCAATAAAACTTCAGTTGTTGGTCAGAGGCATTGTCTTATTGCCAATTACGCATGGTATAAGCTCAATACATTCTGTATGCTGTTCTGATAAAAAGATTAACGTTAATGAATGCTAAACAAGTTGTTAAAGAAACCAAGACAAAAACAAACACAATATAAAGCTGAACGAAATGGTAAGGAAAAAAGACTAAACACAAACTACGACACATATAGCGAAGACTTATTAGCAATGATAAATGAAGGCCCGTAGCCATCTCACCTTGCTAGGGCGGGGCTTAAATTATTCAGGAGGGCATTCAAGGATTTTCAATGAGTTACAAGCAAGGTTGAAAATTTTCTACGGAGGCCAATATTTTTCCAGCGGGGGACTGAGTCTCCCCTGGCCCCGGTTGGCTACGCGCCCGGATAGAAGTTAAGCTTATAAACAATGCTGCAATAGGTTTCGAGTGTTTGAAAGAAACTCGCCTACAGCGCTATAATATTTGCATAGGAATTCCTGATCCAGTGTTCGAACGAACACAAAAATTTTTGATGTACAGAAATGCAATAAAACAGCGTTTACGCATTTTTTCAAAGTTTATTTTAATGGCCCACGTCACTTTTGGGTCCGTCCCATTTTCTTGTGCGAGTGTAAAAAAGTAGGCTTAGAGTTTATACTGTACCTATTTATTGTTTAGGTTTAGGCTTAGACTTACAGTTTTTCCACGCCTTTAGACTTAGACTTTATCATTGGAATATGCTTAATCTACAGTTACGGCCGTAAAAGTAACACTGGTTTTTATGTTACCTCACTTTTTCGTTGATTGAAACTTTGAAGCAATTCTTGTTTCAATACCAGTTAGGTTTCAATTGGGATTCATTTGTTACCAACTTAGAAATCAGAAATGAAACTACTTGACGTCAAGTACTGTATTTGGTTCAAACTAAATTGGACCACAGATACAAAAGTGTACAAAAAATGTGGCATTTTAACTTTTTTAGACACCAATAAAATAATATTAAACAAACTTTTCATCAGCGAATATAGGAGCGAACACTTTTTTAAAAGATTTTTTGATAATCTTTGCTAACACAAAACTAGTATTTTGTTTCATCTTTGATAACAATGGCAGAAATTAGTGTGTATTCGGTATATAAATTTCAACCAGTTATATGGCGAGCGTAAAACAGATTTGTTTAGCTTGGTTGCTGCGATGTTCTTTGGATATGCGTTGCTCGTTCCTGAAGAAAAAAAATTATATTTTTAGCAAAATGTTGCGTACGAAGCTTTAAAAAATTCGACAAAAAGTTTATGACAACTTCAATCAGATGAGTTCCAATGCAAAAGTGCTATGTTGTAGTGGTAAAACAGGGGCGTGGCAAGATTTCATTTCGGAGTACATGTTTAGTTCCTCTTCAACACAAGTATTAATTTAATAATAGGCGAAAGGTCCCCCAGTATTTATACGATTACATCATATGCTTAGGTTTAGGCCTTAGCTTAGATTTAGGCTCATGCATAGGCTTTGGCTTAGCATTTTTCTCAACACTTAAGCATAGGTTTGTTATGTGGGAGAAAGAAAACAAGGACCGATTTTGGAATAACATAATTTTCATCTAATTTTTTGACAGCGAACGTAGCGAGCGAGAAATTTTTTTTCATATCTGAAATCCCGCAGGCAATTCTAAATACTGCAAAATTTGCTAGTTTTCTCGTCTTCCACAAAGTTCCGCATGATATAATGCCAAAATCCTTCCTGTATGCGAACTAGAGTATGTGTAAGTGTACACGGAGATTGCTTGGATTTTTGTAATCTTTGATGATTAATACAAAAGGATCTACAAATGAATCTGCCCTTTATTTTCCATTCAGGAAACAAATATCAAAATGTTTCTAGTGGTCGTTATATATATGCTTAATATGCAGTTATACGCAGTTGAATAAATATTAGAATTATAGACTGAAATGTTGAAATTATTAAATATTATACGTTGTGTATAACATTTGTTTAAACTAACCTCTCCGTCTTTGTTGTAGAGTAGCGTTTGAATGTTGCTTCCGCTTCCCCAGCTATCTTCACCGTCAAAAATAATATCGTCAGGTGGGTCATGTCGCCCGCCTTGATTTTTCGCCCAAATCTTAAAAATGTATTAAATATAAATTCAATAAATTTAATCTTGAATATGTAACCGTCACAACAAAATTACCGTTTCGCCGCAGGCTGGTATGTTTTTAGTGGGTGCAGTTATACTCCTGGCTTCTCTAAATAATTTTTTAGATGAGACAAAGTTAAAATTTTTAAACTTTAGGTACAGTAGCAGCAGGTTATTTAACATGTGCTCTGAGCTCAAAAACCCAATTTGCGGCGCTCGTGGTTTTGACTGTACGTTTCAATACTTTAACAAAAATGTATGAAAGTTACCAATATGCAAAAATATACATTTATAAAAAAATTTTCCTCATTTTGGAAATAAACATAGTTTTGGGTAAAGAGTTTCAAGCAATGTATTTTGTTGACAAAAAGTCTTCGAAAATCAACAATATAACACGGGTTTAGTGCGTACCTTGACGCTTTTGCCAGCCTTCAAAACAAATCCTGATGGCAGTGTGTAGACAATTTCTTTTCGACCATCAATTTTACGCTTCAACTTCCAGTTATCCAAACTTTCTTCCTGAAAATAGTGCGTCACAAGTTAAACGCTACAATTGAAAACTTTGACGCAGCACATTGGTTCACAAGTTCTTGAACAGCTACCAAACTATACGCCAAGTGACTTTTGAAGGGATTAGTAATAGATGGACACTGAAGTCGGAAAAATTTCAGTAGCGAAAGAGCTTCAGTATAAAAGTAAAAATCGCGAACACGTTGCTTAAAACTAAAACTAAAGTCAAAAAAGCTTCATTAGCGGCACACTAAAGCCGAATAGCTTCAGTATAAAACTAAAAATAGCAAACACGTTAAATAAAACTTAAAACAAGAACAAAACAACCATAGCCAACCTTCGAACGGTGAGTATTTTCTAGAATAATATATTTGCCTTCTGGATTGCACTCTGCAATACTGACGTTCCCTTTTGCTGATCGTTGGAAGCTTGTGCGCGTCGCTATTTCTCCTTTTATAACGCGACTACTTTCTGAAATGTAACTAAAGTACGCTATAAGGTGCTAGGATTCGAACACCGAACGCTCGCAAAAGACGTGTTTCAGGTTAAAATTTTTTTGTTTACCAATTTTTTATCGCCAGATTATGCAAATCTGCCCATCACGTTACACACGCGGCATGACTAACTCAACGCAACTCTGTACCGACGCATCCAAAAATTCCGTAATAGTTCTAGTTTGCAACTTGAAACTGCGAATGACATTTTGCAAATGTATTTTGACTTTTGAAATGCAACTATTAAATAGCAAATATTATACCTTAATACGGATTTTTATTGATTATGTTTAATGGTGAAACCAAATTTTTTAATAAACAGGCATGCAATATATCACAGTGAAGAAACATCGTGCACGAAATAAGCCTGAAACCAAACCTAATTTTAGTCCTAAGTTTTCATAAAAAATGTTGGTTATGTCTTTGCTGGAGAGAACGTTGGCAATAGTACCCCATATCCGCCATTGAATGTGATCTCCGAGTTGAGGTAACTTAATTGCAAACCGGAAAAACTGCACATAATGTTAGCTTACCAGATTCGTCAGTAGTGTGAATGCCATGTGAACGCACAACAGTTTCAACAAGTTGTTTCAAACCAGCGCTGAAATTGAGCAATGTATTAATGTATTGGTTTAGTATATGTTCTGAACAAAACAATACCCTTTACTCTCTTCTGATCTCTACATTTGAAATTCAAAGATGAAATTAGGGACCATGTAATGATCAGGATCTGAAGGTTTTTCTGTGGGACTAGAATGGAGCAAGCTTAAGCTTTAGACTAAACTTTTTGCTTGGATTAGGCTTAGGAATATGCTCATTCTTATACTTAAGCTTAAACTTAGGCATAGGAATATGCTTATAATACTGTTCCGCTCATGTTCTTTACATTGGCCAAAGTAGGCATCAAACTTGAATGTCGAACTACTTGCTAAACCCGGTTTCTATTTTGTAGTTAATCGCAAAGTTCGACACTTGTTAATTTATATGATGTCCACAAAAAGATGATACGATCCGGCTCTTTCAATTACAACTAATTAACAGCATTTCAAATATATTTCAATCGTTTTGCTTCAACAAATGTGCACTGTAAATTTTAGTGAGTTGATTTTAACTCAGAATAAGTTGAATCACTCAGTCTGAGTTAGGACTATCAGAACTCAAAATTTTGAGTTGCTACAATTCATTCCGAGTTAATTAATCAACTCGCCCAGAATCAACTCAACTCACAGTAAGAATTAACTCAACTGAGAGTGAGTTAATGTTTACTGATATTAGTTCAGAAATAACCAACTCGCTAGCTGAATTGATTAATCAACTCATTGGAATTTACAGTGTGGTAAATATAAAATATTTTTCAAGTTTTGAAAAATGTAAACAAACTAACCGATTTTCTTCGCCTTCAAGCATTTTACGATAAATCGCAATTTCGGCATCCAGCGTTTGCTTCGTATCAAGCAACATTTGCAGTTCGACCATTAACGCTTGACACTCTTCGCGCATTTTACGAATTTGCGCATCACGATCATTCAATGCGGATTCGTACTGTCGTTGATCATCCTCCAGTTGATACGACAATTCTTGCACTTGTTTCTCGAGCATTGTGTTCTGAAAATACAGTTGTCAACATGGTTGCAATATCTACAATACAATACCAACATTTCAAAACTTGAACAGTAATTGTCGCATTAGAGTAATTTGTTCTGTCATTTGTTTATACGAAGTTACGACCACAAAAATAGCTGGATACTGGATTTATGCTCTAAATGTGTACAAACTTTAAAACAAAACTTTTCATGTAACAAATAAACCGTTTCAATCAGTTGTACAAACGAAGCGGTCACTGTAAATAGGTGTAATTTATTACATTCCAGATTAATTGCGTGAACACATGGTAGTGAAAATTTCGAACACCCGAGACCTGATTGCAGTAGTATTTAAGACTGTCTGAGACTAAAGATAATGAATTCACTAACGCGAGATTCTAGATCGCCCAGTTTGCCACGTAAATCTCCAAGTTGGCTTCGCAGACGTTTTACTTCTTCCTTCGAATATGCCACTTCCATGTTAGAACGCTGTGTGGCAGTTTGAACTTCTTGCACCTAAAGTAAAACGTGACATTTAATCGATTATCTTATCGAACTTTTGAACATAATCTAAAATTGATTTAAGTTGTTTTATATAACCAATATATCCCAAAGTTAACAAATGCAGAACCTGTAAAAATTTTTACGACGTATTCGTGATAAAGAATTCCGAATTTAGGGTGGCCCTATACTTTTGATGACGTCCGGCGCAGTGCAGTATTGTACGCGAATTACTCACGTGCGATACCGTATGGTGACGTAGGTATGCTGACGCACGGCGCCGAACCTGTAACGTACGGCGCTGGACAAGTGTATATAGCGCAACCGTAATACTAGTTATTTCTTATGGTTCTGTGAGGTTCGCATATATATGTAGATGTACCCGATACATGATTATTTAGTTCACTTCATTGATATTTAACATATGTGATTCTAAAACCATACGTATAAGAAGTAGACTCCATCTATCGACAACGTTTCGGATTTAATGAACGGTAAACTAGCACATAACTTGCTCTATTCAAAGCTTCAGTTGGCTTACCTTCAGTTTGTACCACGACTCCATATCGGTTTTGTTCGCATTCGTAATCGTATCATACTCAGAACGAATATCACGTATCGCAAGAGCCAATTCGTTCCGGAAAAATTCACGATTTTCGGCAGTTGTGTCACGGCTAGCTAGAGCTTGAAGCTCTTTAATTTCCTTAAATAATAGGTAGATCGGCATTAATTAGTTCAGACGTTTTTGATTGAAATAAAGGAAAGACTACTCATTAAATGTACCAGAGGTTTCTTTTAGTACAATTTACTTTCGTAGGCAATTGTACTACATGGCACCGAGCTGCACACTGTTCGAGGGAACCCGCGGATAAACGAGGGCCGGGTAAGAAAAGCTTGACTCAAGTATACTCGCGGATAAAGGCTTTTCAAAACGCAGGTTAAAATTTGTTAATCTTTGTCCACATAAAATTTTTATCAGAAATTTGAAAGCAGGTAATGTAGAAAAATTTGATTTTTAAACTGCTTTTACCGTATGAGAGAAAAATAAATATCACACACTCGAAATTTGCTGTTAAATCGAAATATATTTGCGGCTTTTTGAATGACAGCAACAATATGTCGTATTCCATTTGCCGACATTCTTCGCGTTCCGATAGAGGTTATATTTTTCTTTGGCTTGGAACAATACGTTCAAAAGTTTTGTGAATGAGATCTAAAGATCAATTGCGACGTAACCACGTGTGCTTTATACGCTCTTAACCACAATGATTTTGTGCAAACAATGTTTTGAATCACTGAACACCCATCGGCAAACAACCTAGTTCTACCGATGACAGGTATAATGTGCAATATTATCCAGTGTTACATTTTTTTACTAATATATCGTTTTGAAAGTTATTAATAAAGAGTTTTTGTAACGTAAATCAAACAAACATCAATACACCGTAAAATTACACAATTTTATTGAACGCAGAACAAAAATAAGGCAGGTAAAGGCGGGCGACGGTAAAAAATTTAAGTGTATAAAAACAGGTAACATGTAACGGAATTTTGTACGGGTACATTCGCAGGTAAAGCGCAGTGCGGGTACAAAATTTTTTACCCAATTACACTGCTGACATGGCATTACAAACCAGTAACAAGCTAATTACTAAGATAAAATAATTAATCCCTTCGCACATTGAGTTGCCCATAGGCAACTCAGCGCAGTGTATATTCGGTAAATAACATATATCGCACCGTGTTTAACAATTGCAACACGTATACTTAGTACGAAATCACTACAAGACGTGAGAGCCCCCTCGGGCTCGAGCGTCAAGCTCCTATAGCTGAGTGGTGATGGTATACGCCTCCCACACAAGTCACTGGAGTTCGAATCCTAGCATAAAAGTAGGTCTCAGGGAGAATAGAAAATATTCATGTGAGAAAGGGTTAAGCAAAAAATTTTCAGTTTACTATCTTTAAGCAAAAAATTTTCAGTTTACTATCTTTAAGTTGTAAAATAGCTGATGCAAAAATTTCCGTTTTTATTACTCCAAGTAATGTTGGTAGCTGAAGCGACTTGATCTGTGAACATTTTCTTAATCAATTACTAACCTGTTCATGAACGCGGCGCAAAAATTCAATTTCTTCCAACAATGTTTGCACTTGATTTTGATAATCAATGCGATTCAATGTTTCGTGATCCAAGTCCTTAAATGAAATCATAAATTTATTATCACACAGGCCAGAAGCGCAACAGGACGGGACTGGCGTTTTTGTATTTGGCGGACTGCATCAAAATCAAAATTTTGTGTTAAGATTAATATTAGTACTGCGCTTGAAGTCTGGTTCGCTTTCCTGGCGATGGATGTTATAGTTTGAAACACATTGATCTTTTTTTTGAAACAATAAAAACTCCGTCAAGGAAAATGTGTTCAAATTATCTTATTCGCGATGTAGTCGACGCATGAGTTAACTTATAAGCTGTTATTTCCGAAACTGAATAGTATTCAGTTTCGGATATAACAACTTGTAAATCAATCTATTCAGCGACAAAAATGCTATTTACAAATAAAGATGTTTGGCGTTAATAACAGAATAAGTCGTCAGCTTTAGTTAAGAGCTTCAAATCCAGCAGCGCCATGAATGGACGGTGTTTGTTTTTGGAAGCGTCGATTTTGGCACGCATATATACAAAACATACCGATCGCGCCTTTTGAAGTTCGGCAGTGAGTCGCGCATTTTCATTCTTAAGTCGCGATGTTTCATCTTCCAAATTTTGAACGCGGCGTCTTAGCAGACCAATTTCAGCTTCAGCGTCACTCAATTGCGCAATCAAACCATCGATACGTTCCCGATCACCTTCATGCTTACGCGTTTCTTCCTCGTATCTGTATCAGAAATTATTTTCACATACATGAGGTTGCATTTCATTACGCTGCTGTATACAATTTTATAATTTGTTTCCACCCCCTTATTGATTATGATAGGTATAAAGATGCCAGACATATGCTTGCTTGTAATTTTAACCAACCAGGACAAGAGTTTATGCTGAAGGAAGCATGAATTCACCGAATAGCTGACCTGTTGATTAAGTACAACGGCTAGAAACGATTCCGGAAAAGTTTATTAGCGTTGAATACAGAAATTACGTCTGGCTTTACGTTTTTTTCATATTTCTCTCAACTTCTAAATTGCCTTTAAACGAGACACGTGTCTACGCTTTTCAACGTTTAAAGTGCAGCACAAATCACTGTGCGATGCATCTTGATAGACAACGTCGTACGCTGATAGATGCATATACAAAAATTTCCAACTTTAGATACTCTCCATTAGAGCATGTCCTAAATGTAACTTATACAAATAAACCAAAATATTGTTTCATTTTGTTTCTATTAATAGAAAAACATAACATTATCAGGGCTGATATTTGGTACGATGAAATGGTTTCCATCTGGTTAATAGCGCCGTTTGGCTATATTTGCAAACAGAAGACACACAGTTTGCTTGACAATCGATGTTTTCGTTCTGATTTCAGCGGTAGAGCTTTGCACACATTTTTTAATTCTTGTTTGAGTTGTTTTTACACCTAGTTTTTAGTAGGCTGAGGAGGTACAGTCGGCTATTATTAATCATAAACATGTTTCAAACGAACAAATTTTTAACAGAATTTCAACGCACTAGCGTGTTCTTGTGGTAAACAATTGAGCGGGGTGCTCCAGAAACTAAGAACTGGAGTATGTTTGAACCAGTTTCATCACATTGACGGAGCCACAAGGGAAGCACAGGCAATTAAATAAACCCATACTTTTAGGAAAAACGGCGTTGTGCCCCAACTTTAACTTTTTAGATCCCAATTTTGCAAAAGAACGTGGAACCAACCAGGCATATAAAAGGATTTTATACAGAAATAAAACGTAGCTTCGTGCTCGCTTAACTGGCAGAATTGTCGTTACAAACAGCGTTTCGTTCTGATATCAGCGAAGCCTGTTTACCAAGTTTGGTTTCACACGTTATTCTTGTGGCATAAACTATACATCTTAGATTCTGGTAAAATTTGTGTTAATGTCAGAGGTGTAAGTGGGTAAACGTTTCATTACCCGGTCAGCGCTGTAAGAGTAGAAATTTTCATTTTGACCCGCGGGTAAGCTTGTCCAACGTTGTATTACCGTCGACTATATCTACTTTTCCAGTGTATTATCGCTCAAGACGGGAGGACTAAATGTGAATCGCTCCTTTTGTGCCCTAAGATCTTGCTGAAGGACAGCGGAGACAGCAGGACAGCCGGAACAAGAGAACAGCCGGAACAACATAACAGTCAAACAGCAGGACAAACAGGAAAACAGAACAGTTGAACAACAGGGCAGCCAGGACAGTCGGGACAACAGGACAACCTGAACATCATGATAGTCGCTACAGCACGACAGGCTCAGACAGCAGGACCAAAGGGACAGCTGGAAAGCCGGGACATTAGGATATCCGGGACAGCAGGACGACAGCCAGCACAACAGAACAGCTGGAACAGATGGACATCCAGGACAGCAGAACAGCGAGATAACCAGGACAACAGGACAGTCAGGTCATCAGGATGGTAGGACAACCGAGACATTAGGACAGCCCGAACAATGGAACAGTCAGAACTGCAGGACAGCCCGAACAGCATGATAGCCGCGACAAAAGGACAACCGACACAGAAGGACAGTCGGGGCGGTAGGGTAACTGATTAGTTCCGTCAACAGCTTTTCAGTTCACGACCTTTTATCTTTATTTGACTCATTTTTTGTTGCAGACCGCAGTTTTTGCGTCACTAATATTAAAAACTTTTGTATTCAAATTTAATACCAAAAGTCCGTTTGGTAGCAGCTGTTCGTTTGGCTCACGAGTTTTTCGTTACAATATATTATCCGTGTTCCGGACTGCTCACCGTTTTCTCAATTCCATTAAATCATCTTGCAGACGTGCAATTTGAACTTCCAGATCCGCTTTTGCCTTTCCGGTATCGTCAATCAGTTTTCGTGCTTCTGCAAGTTCGCCTTCATACATTGCTTTCACCGACGATGTATCTTTGCCCCATCGGCCACGTAACGCTTCCAAGTCAGCTGCAAGTTTTCGATTTTGTGCTTCTAAAAAGCGAACTTTCTCGATGTATGACGCTAAGCGGTCGTTCAGATCGGCCAAATCTTTCTTTTCGCGATCACGAGAATCAAGGATCGCTTGCGCAGCGTTGTTTGTAAACGATGGACTAAATCCACTCACGCTTGATGAACCCATTTCCGTTACAATCTGCAAAAAAATACATTTCAATTAAGTTCAATGAACTACTTGAGAGGTAAATTTGACCAATATCTCTACTAAACCAAAAAAGTACTGCTTGGCAAAAAGGCTTAGTTGTTGATAGCAAAATAAGCTTAATTTCACCGAACTGAATGACCGGAATGGACAAAACTGAACAACTTCTGATGCATTCTTTGCACAAAGGAATGTACTCCGCGCATCCGGCGTTGTTTAACTAAAATTCCGAAACTTCTAGGGCTTGCATGAAGATTTAGGCACACTTTTAGATCCAAGTTAAGCTTCGAAATGTCTACTTTCTATATCATTTTACGACATGCCAGCAAAATGGTCGCCAGTTATCCTGTTTGTTTTGCATTATACGCTATAGTAACTGCATTTATAGTTGACAAACACCTTGCGTTCACTGCTTGATGCTAGCTATATATAAAAGCATAGGTTGCAATCCTTACAAACGGCTAATTTTAATTGTTGCCGTATCACTAATGTGCGAAATAGGTTTTTAAATTTCATTCCCGGGGCGTCCGTAAACATTTTAAACAATGCACCTGTTTTGTTGCTATATTTCCTGGTAGTACATTTGCACTTCGTGCAGATGGAGTCAATCTATGTCGAGACATTTTGATACTTGAAATTGATTAAATTATGAATGGTGCTGAGTTTAATTTAAAGTAGTAGATAATTTACGAAATTTAAAATCTGAAGCCCGTTTTTTATCACGCTCACTCCTTAAGGCAAGTTGCCCCGAGTTTGCATCTTAATAACACACAATGTTTTCGTTTTTTGGAATTCAATCCGTTACCGAGCATTGTTTACTCTAGCATGTTTTCTGTTAAGTATAGGTGAAGGGTAAAAAATGAATAAAATCTTATACTTAATTCTAAGTTGGTTGTTTATCGTCAATAGACCTGTTTGTTTCTGCTTTACATAAAAACACTCCAGTCCATTCATCAGGAAAATGGTATCACACTTTGACGTTCGACAAAACCGTCGACCGACAATTTGTGATCGAAACTCAGCGCGATAATTTGTTGCCTGCCGTAGGCTTAAGCTTAGCATTAGATTCAGGTTTATGGTTTGGTTTAGGCTTAGGCAGCTTTCGGGTGATAAGTTGTCGGGCGATGAATTATTCTAGATCCCAGAAAAATGTTCTAAACTGTAAGAGTTAACGCAGTTCTAAAAATACACTATGGTGACAGTTAACACTACATCTGCATAGCTTGCAAGATTTTTAGACTTTCTAAAAATTGTAAATCGTTGGTTAGCTTATATCACACATGAAAAGTGAAAATCTTCATATTAAATGACAAAGTTCAACATAAAACATATTCGTAGCGGGTACTCCATTCCACCACAGCGTTAAAATTTGCCAATTTTGCCGCAACTTACTTTAGCTTAAGACAAGGCTTAGGCTTTGGATTAAGCTTTATCTCTGGTTTACGCGAAAACTTACGCATGTTGCGAAAAGTGTAAACGTGCCGACTAAATCTATAACGCAGCTTGGTTTAATTTTCCAAAACACGGAACTGTAGCACTTAAAATCGGCACCCATAATCTCCAAACCGGCAGCATGAAATCTTCACAAAACACAAATATTTTAAGCCAATACAAATATTCTACCGCTTCATCTAATTTATGAATTATACTTGATTTGGTCCACACGAGGTTTACAATTAAATTTATAAAGCTTATAGTTTGCCAGTTTCAAAACATTAGCAGCACTAAAATGTGGCCACGCTTAAGTGCAAATTCTAATTAGTTCGTTTACCATTGGAAAATGCAGAAATTTTTGTTATGGGGAGCAAGCAATATATAAAGTGAAAAACTGTCGCGAGCAAGAAGATAAACGTAGTTTAGCACTAAATCTTAATGCTAACGTTTGGTTTTGATTCCTGTTAAGGGGGTAATGGCTACGGTTACCCATTTTTGAACCATCAGTGATCGCGTATACAATCCTAACCGGTTCTACCTACCAGGCCCGATTTAGCCTATTATATCACGACAATGTTAATGTTAACCTTTAATACAAAGATTAAGCATGTTTCGTGTAATTCAGGTCTACGTCTACAAAAACCCAAATTGGAATCACTGGTTGAAGAAGATGTGACCAGAACTAGCGTTATTTTGTAGTAATATAGTTTTGTTCCTATAAAGAATGCAAAAACTGATCAAAGTGTGTCAATTGCTGTAGCCAAGGTTTTGTTTTTTCGCATTTTGAACCTGTGAGCAAATCTGGCTGAAACTCGATAGAAATTTAGCCAATAACTGAACTTTTAGCATTTATAGTGGGTTGAGTATATTGCAGAATGTGCTGTAGCAATACTAAATTGGTTCGCAATATCTCACAAAGTGCAAGCGTAGCGAAATTTGTGTACGTGGGGGAAATTTGTTTTCAATAAAAGTAACAATAAATTAGGGGGCATTAGAGCGTGATACCTGGTTATTTCTTTTCAGGAATTAAACTGACATAGAGGAAAAATGAATTAAGTACAATTCTGCCTGAACTAACTAGTTTAAGTCTATTGGGTGAAAAATTAAGCACGTACCACTAGGCGTAGCGTATCTAAAAATGAAAGCAATGTTAAATTTTAGTTTAATTCACCTTCAGGACCGATGTTAAGAAAGTCGGCCCCCCAAACAGGTCCGAGGGGCCCCCAATAAATGGGAGGCGCCTCCGCCGGCGCTGCTCACCTTTAGTACCCGACCAGAACTGCCACCCGTTGCGACACCGGTTCCACTTCCGCCAAGTTGCCGTGAATACGCGGAACGGCTTGAAATCGATGACCGATAACCGTCTTCGTATGACATTTTTTCACCAGAATATTGAAAAACTACTAAGGTATTGAATTATATCAAGTATAAGCGACTATATTTCTAGTACCAAAGGCTTGCTTACTAATCTGAAAAAGCGAACGTTGCAATCGAACTGGCCGCCTTCACAGAATGCATCTTTCAGTTTAATTTGTGAGTCGAGGCTTTCGGGAGCCCATTTTTTGCGGGGAAGATTAACGTAAGGTATGTGGTAAAGCCATCGTCGATCTGAGTCAGTGGTGGATTTGATTCAGGAGTTTGAAGCGTTGAGGTTACGTTTTTCGGTTCGAAATTATGTATTTATTCATGCGGTTTTAGCAATTACTTCCATACGTTAAGATTGGAAATTATTTCGAAAGCCAAAAATTTCTTTCATTTGCATAGTGGATGAGTTTCTACAGAAGCTCCGGGTGCATACGCTTCCTCTCTGGGGAGAGGGAAACGCAGCCGTGCCACTGCTATTAACGCAGTGCGCGTTCCCTATCCGCCTCTTAGAGTTATTTATTATAAGCGTAAGAACCAAAATACATTTACGGACTCACTTTCCCAGCATGTTTCCGGCGTTTACCTTGACAAACAAGCAAACAAACCAGAGAGCCTACACTGAACTGCGTCTAATACAGCAGCTGTCAGGAACCATCGAAAACGCAAAAAACATTATTTGTCTCGAACATTAAGGTAACTTAGCTACTCAAATATACAACAGTGCTCGTAAATAAATCTCTATTATAAGAGAAAGTTTGGGCACAAATGCTGGAAAAGAAAAATTACGCAACCATTACAAAATGTTCGACCAATTTGGTGGGTGTGTCCGACCGAACCCAAATTTAGGTTTAAGCCTTTGTTTTGGTCATCACCATAAACAAAGATCAACGTTGCAAGGTCTGAAAGGGCAGTTACCATTCTTGAATAGGGCCGAATAATTTCTGTGCGCACACTTTGGTCCACTTAGCGAAAGATTCACTACTTGGAAATGACTTTATTTTAGCTGGTATAAATTTTTTTGTGGTTTTTAAATTTAATATGTTTTCAATGAATATATTATAGATACAATGGTAAGATTGTAATCTATAATGATATTACACTAACTCAGGCCCGTAGTCAGCTTACCATGTTAGGGGGCGCTAAAAATTTTCAGGAGGGGCATTTATATTTTTCAATGACTTACAAGCAAAGTTGAAAATCTTCTAGGATGGACGAAATTTTTTCAGGAAAGGCTAAGCCCCCGGGCCCCACTTGGCTACGGGCCCGCATTACCTAACAATAAAAGATAAAATATATAACTGAGACTGATGTTGTGTAAGGCGATAAGCCACAGCCCTTGCTAAAATAGGTTATTCTCTTGCAATATCCAGTTAAAATGACCACAGCCAATACCAGCTACTACTAAACTCGATACTTTGAGTACTTGGTGTGCTAAATCGTGCTGTAACCCAACGACCATTTATATGCTCGTCGCCTAGTAGTAAAACCAGCAAACGATTTATAAATATACATGTACTAAAATAAACCACCGCAGACTGATTATTACTGATTTAACTATACGACTAAGGGTACTTTATCTCTGACTCTCAACGGTTTCTGTTTCCGCCCATATGTATAACCTAAGCAGTAAGCGGTTATGTTTGACCTTGAAAACTGCGAATTTGGAATACTGCGATTGGTTAGCCACGATAAATAAATTTAAGGCAAAGCGACCGAATTGACTCAAACAGGGCAGGGCACAAAAAATTTTGAGTATTTGTAAAAAAGTGATGCAGGGTTTTTTGAGTATACGTAAAACAAGGTACAATAAATCATTTTATTTTGAAAGTTTTGCCATATTTTAGCTTCTCGTGACCTCCCCTGATTTCACGCCTAAATTTGAATTTTTGAAAGATTGGATTTTATAAGAAGAATATTTTGTTTTACGGCCGTTCCTCTCAGTCTCCATGCGTCTCATACTATTATTTATTCCACGTATTCACTTTTTATGACCTATCATCCTACCACGGGCGCCGAAGTGGTTCTGAACAATTTTTTGAAGGGGAGGAATTGGTTTAGGCCCACTTCTGCGAAAGGAGAAGTCGTCCAGGTGAGAAATGGTCATGTGAACCGGAAATGTAACATAGGCCAACCCATCTCACAGCATAATGTATATATCACATTGTGTAATTGAAATTCGCATGCTGCATTTGGGTTTTATATAGCAATTCAAGTAATTTTTATGCTACTCACGCAAAAATGTAATTCAAACAAAATACCAGTTTGCCCGTACACTTGTATACCTCCAAATTTACTTAAGCGAACTCACACGTATCCGAGGAGATTAGTATCTAAAAAGCTGCGAATTAAAAAATTTTCGCAGTAAAAGTTTAAGAGCAATTAACTGTTTACTAAACGGTTGAGAAACAAAAATCGCCGCATCTTTTCCGCTTAGCAAAAGTTACAGTAAAAAGTCGATCTTCCAGGACAGCGTGTTTTTAATAACAACAGGCTCAGCTCTTCCAGGCAATTTAAAAAAACTACTGAAACAGTTTCAAAGAGTAGCATACACAAATATATACAGCCCTTGCAACAGTATATTAAAACCCGGAAAAAAGTTGCAAAACTACCGGCTGCAATACGTCTCTTCTCGCACGAATGATTACGCTCTTGAACAGACCAAACCCTGGCCTTAGGGTTTCAAAACCATAAACCAATTATTCCTGGTTAATACTGCCTCTACAGCACTACAGGCTCTATGAGTAGTTTGTACGGGTTTATCCGAGTACACTATTTCGTTTAGATCGGGCACCAGTTCTACACAAGGTTTTTCTCTATTCGTTGAACAAAAATAAAAAACACTCTACTGTGAGCAGTTTGCATTTGAAGCGGTTTTCAGTTGGCATTAAGAAGACACATATTATCAAGTATCCAAATTGATCAATATTAAACACAAAGTAAAAATGTCTTTAAATTTTAAGGCTCCTACTTTCTCAAATTTTCATGCTATACATGTCGTCTGGTAATTCAAAGATTAATACACTTAAACAGCTGAAAAATTTGTGTTTGAAATGGCTAAAACATAAATGTCTTATATTCAACAAGTTACTGTTGGTAATTTTTAAGACACAACTTTCTTCGTTTCAAGAAATAGTTGTCTTATGAGTCGTCCGAATGGTAAATTGATTAGATAAACTTGGACTCAGATTACTATATGCGAAAATGAAAACAGACCAAAAAGGAAATTGAAACATTTCGTGGATTCAATTTCCCACTGCGGCTGAGACTTTAATCACCAATGAAAAAATTGAAGAGGTAACCAAATTTTGAGAAACAACCCATCCTACGTTCACGTCGTTTACGTATCTTAGGTTGTAAAATTAGGGTATTTCGTTGACCTTTAGCCCGAATTTTCGAGTCGTTTTCCTGGAAAATGTTTGTCTGGTATTTACTTCAGACATATTTGTCTGATATTTCAAAAATATATATGTCTTATATGTCAGAAATATCTCTGTCATATTTCAGAATTATTTGTCTTAATTGTTCACGAAACAAAGTCTTAATTTTCAAGCTTGTAAGATTGAGAAATTTCAGAGCCATATTGCTGAAAATTTTAAGAAATAAATGTCTGATTTTGATCCCTGCAGGGAGCACGATGAACTAGGTACGCCCCTTGGGTCCGCCAGCTACTTGTAGCGGTATTCTGGGTAAGTTGGTGAGTTTTACTTTTAGATTAATTTAGGCTAAACAAATGAGCACTCCTAGTGTGATCGAAAACAGTACACGGCTATAGCTGCTAGCGTTTTAACTGCCGGCCGACTGTGAGTCTCAAACTACCTTGGGAAATACATATAATGCATTTAGTTTTAGCAATCTATCTAAAAAAGATTTGTAGTGTTTTGTAATCATGTGAAATGAAACCTTATTGGTAAAAACAAATTAACTGAAACTAATAGAAAGCGAACGCGGGTAAAAGCAGTATTCAATTTTAAATGTTTTGCATTCAAACAAATAGTATATTGGTCTACCGACTGACGTTGACGCAGGCCTGCAGCCAGAAGGAAGCTACGTTGCATAGCGGTTCGTGGAAAAATATTAGCCCCTGAAAAGTTTCAACCTCTAAGCTAATTTGATATAATGGCTAAGGTCAGTATAACGGCTTTAAGATAATAAATTGGCCTTAGAGCGTAGGGTTTTTTAACCATGTGCGTATCCGCTTTTAGCGCAGTTTTTGTGTACTACATGTTTGAAGCCCGCATTACACCGTAAACTAACCTAAAACACTCGCGAGTGAAGCGATGAAGAAGCCGAACGCAATTAGAGTGCTAAATCTTAAGATATACAAAATTTTCGCTTTGATCGCTAAAGATGCGGTCCCAGGTAGGATTAACCCCTCGGATCCGTCAGTAGCAGTCAGTACTACAGTTTGTCACAATTAGCGTAAGCTACTGCGCCACTGCATAGAATTTTCGTCACGCAATTATTATTTTCTATTGTCGACAAGGTTCATCTGGATATGAAAACCGGAACAGGAAGTCAACGAATTGTGCGACGCCGTAGTCAAACTTGGATCCACAGCCAGCGGTAAAGCAAAATTATGTAATGAAACTTTGTTGAATTTGCTAATTTTAACAAGATCTGCAAAGTGCTGCTAAAAATTTGACGTTATTATCTCTTTTTTAAGCCTGAAAATTGTTTTAAAGGAACCAGCTTAATGAATGATCTTGAGAAGTGGTATTGGCAAGTGGTTTTATATACAAGTGGGACAGCGACCTAGCCAAAATTTGGTTTGAAACGGTGTACCCGCCTGAAAACAAAACCTTTTTAGGCCCTAAGAACCAAAAGCTTGTTCTAAACGTTGTTAAAAGTGCTTTTCCTTGTCTCTCCAGAAGTTCATGATGGAATAAATACGGCTTTTTCTGCAGCAGTTGTCGCTCCTGAGGTGAGAACACGGCTAAATGTTTTAAATTTAACTCGCAGTATACTACTAGTGCATGTAGTAATGCAATTCCGCATTGTTGTGTATACGAGTAGTGGAATTACAACCAAAAGCATAAAATAATATCAAAAACAGTAGATTTTCTAAACCAATCAAATACTGGCAACTGTTGCAATTGCATTCAATTGACTACTTGAAAAATTGGATTAATACAAAAGTCCTGTACAAAAGATGTTTTTGGCAAAACCAATATAATAACACTAACGGTTTTGTCATATACAGCCAATGCTGGTTTTTAAAAAAATTAGACACAGTACGGCGCTGGAGAGCAAAGCGACGAAATATACTATTATCAAGCTCAGTCAGCAGGCATTCTTCTGCTCTATAAGCTATGAGAGGGTATGGCTGGTTGTTTTGAACCACCGTCGCTATTTCAATAGCCTTTGTAGCAGCTGCGTTGATGTAGAGCGAACGTTAACGGTCCATGTAAACAATAGGGGCGCTGCCTGCTTAGTATAAGCTTAAACCAGAACCTAAACCAAAACTAGCTCAGGCCTTAGACTAAACTTGAGCCTAATACCGATCCCAAACCTGAGCCTAGGTTTAAGCCTAAGCTGTCCAGTATGCCAGTTCCCCTGTCGCCAAATGTGGCACAGGCTATACCGACATAAATAGTGAATACACCCAGTATATAGGCATGTACTACTACCTAAACTATAGAATATTGCCGATGTTCTTTATGTGGAGGTAATATCTAGTCTCTTATTTCTCGGGTTTATGCTTATATATACATGTTGGGTATAACAGAGGCATTTTCAAGGACGTAAACAACTAAATACGGGGATATATCTGTTCCCGAAATTTTGTTAGTCGAAAAAACGTGCTTTATATGATTTAAAATATATATACCTGCTTGATTCTAAAATCTGAAAAAAGATTATAACATCTCGAAATGAAATCTTTGCTCCGACACTGGATATTGTGGGGTCGGTTTCTGAACAAATATACACAAATACATGCCTACGAAACCGAAAAACCCATCGGTTTTTATAGCTATCAGTATAAAGGCTAAGTACTGAGCTCTAGCTCGCACAGCAGGAAACCTGTAGTGTATAATAGGCGAAATACACATATTCTCACTCCGAGTATCTCTGCTTTAAACAGGCAAGCTTCTACCACGAAACGGTTAATCATTATTTTGTTGAAAGAACAAGCGAATACTACACTCAAACCCGGAAGTTGTATCTTTTAGATACATTGTTCAGTTTACCCATCGGTATGTTTGTAAACATAGGGAGGCGCTGGTACTTTTTAGAAATTGTAATGCCGTCCGGAGTGACAAATAAATGTTCCGGTTTTCATTAGGCTTAATCATTGTGTAGGTAATCTGTGAAAATAACAAAGACGGCATCAAATACCCATGAGATGTAGTTTTATATTTTAGAAAAGTTGGTCTGGTTATTGGTTTTTGTAAGTATTCGGGTTGAATATTGTGAATTCGCGAACCCAGTTAGCAATCGGTGTTCACAGTGAGTGTTTCAATCTACAGTTGATTGCTGCTTATGGATGATAATGCTTATATCCGATTGGGAATTGTTAGTTTTAGGTTAAAAATAATTTTCATTTGCATTGCTTTTGGAGATTAGCAAAGATGTTACGCCTGATAAAAGTCGATGAGCATAAACTGGACCGTGCATTGCTTAGCAGCACCCCCATACCCCGAAATGAGGGATGCTTGACAATCCCAAGGGATCTCTTACGAAAATCTTAAACACGTAATTTCAGAAGCAAACTTTTTATTTGTTTTAATACCAAAATGTGGTATGCTTGTTCGCTCACGACCACGTTGACTTCGGGTCGAGCCACTTACGCACTGGGAAGGCCATTGAAAATGCAATATCTCCTGGAACAATAATACAACTTACTTTTGCGTCGCAACCCTGACACGAGTTTTCCGTTGTACTAAAACAGGTTGGCTTGTATGCTGGATTGAAATCTAGCCCAAAATTTTACATTTTATTTACAATCGAGATTCGCTGAGAGAGACACTAAACAATGCGAAGCAAGGAAGCCCGTAACGAAGGGGAGGGGGAGGCAAGGGGTGTCAACCCCAATGGAAAAATGTTGGCCATGCTTGAAAATTTTCAACCTTGATTGTAAGCCAACGAAAACCGTTGTATGCACCTCCTGAAAAATTTTTAGCTCAAACACCAGGTGCTCCTAGCAAGGTGAGCTAGCTACGGGCGTGGAAACAAGACCTACGATAACAACTGATAACTGTGATAGTTATCGCCAAACATAACGAACAAAACACTGAATCAAACGTTTAAATTAGATCTCTGCGTAACCGTTAAAATAATGAAGAATTCACCATAATACTACATCACCGCTATCGTTCCAAAACCAAATAACAAAAAATTGTCAATTGTTCTTTTACTGGTTACCATCTGTGGCTCGGAAATTGTTTTTCGCAACACAAGTCATAGTGTAAAATACGGAAGATTTAGAGCGACACAAAACATAGTCATGAAGACAAATCATTACTGCATATCAGAGTTCCCTTGAAACCTCGTCGCGTGCCCGACAACTAATGCGTATAATCTAACCTAATGATAGTCTAGCTGATGTATGTAGTTGCCAGTGAGATCTATTCAAGATAGAACTATGTGTTGTGCGGCCCATATTAATTATTTAAGCCTGCTGACTAAGCCTAAGCCGAAGCCTATGCGTCATCCTAAGCCTAAGTCTAAGCCTCATCCTAAGCCTTAGTCTAAGCCAAAACATAAGCCAAATTCAAAGCCTAAGCCTTTTACACTGTAAGCCACCGACCCTCTGTCTCCCAGTGGGCAGACCACTATAATTAAACATGGGCCAGTTCTTTTATAATTACAGTCATTGTTGTGTATGGCAAGGTTATGCTGAAACTTGTACCCTTCTCTTTACAAGCTTCAGCCTGTAAGTTTGACGAATTATGATATTTACCAGAATTCACAGTTTTAGGCATTTAGTCTTGGTAGACGACCACAACAGAGCAGGAGTTTATTGGATTTCGGAACAGTTCACTTAACTGTTTTGAAGTCTAAACACAACTTTCTAGCTTTAGCCCAGAAGGATCTTTGAGTATTTAAAAACTACTAAAAGACTAGGACTTGTAAAACGTTTTAAACGCGCTGAATAATATTTGATGCTTTTAATTGAAAAAATTTTAATTCTACTATCCTTAATATTCTTCATACTAGAAATATTGTAAGCGAGGTGAAAAGTGAAAAAAATCGTTTGAAAATGCTGTTAGGGAAAGTCAAAAATTAAATTTTAAAAATAATTCCTGAAAGCGACGAAATTAATAATTTGTTTAAAAGTATTCTCAAAAAATGTGACAAAAATTTCACAAAATTATTTTCAGTTGTTATTGCGACTATTTTACTTAAGGTATATTCGCCGAAAACCTATTTTATGTCAATATGTATACGAACTAAACGACAGTAATTCGCTTGAATGGATTGAAACCAGTAAATGTTTGTATGGCTACGTATTTATTTACCTGTTTGAAATACAGCAACGAAATGTTTGCACTTGTAATATTTAATCAAAATCGGGCCCATGTAAAGATCAGGTACGGAACGTCATTCCATGGCACGAATACAACAGCAATAAGGTTACGTTTTAGACTATTTCGTGCTTAGATTAAGGCTTAGTTTTAGGCTTAGGAATATGCTTATGCTACTGTTCCGCCCCGTCCTATACATTGGAACAAAATCCTCAAATGTGCACAAACCAGTCCGCACGTTAGCGCGAAATTTAAGTCCATAGAAGACTGCTAAAGTGCAATAAACTGTGACAGCATAATCTGCTCAGTCTAATAGATTATAACCGTCAGGATATTGTCAAACAAGTTTGCTAGCAGTAGTTGGTTATGTATAATGAACACAGTCAAATAAAATATCGCACATGATTTATGACCAAATAATATTAAAAGCTTTTAAATGCATATTGCTTTATATTAGTTCCATAACCCTCGCAAGCAAGCATAAAACTGTGGAAACGACTGTATAGAATGTTTTAGATCGGTAAAAATTATCAAAAGTACTCTCTTAGCTTTATACTAAGTATTGGGTCCCACAAATGCCAGTTAGAATGCTTTTGACATGAGGTTTCCGAATCATTTTTATTAAAACCTAAAATGGACTGTAGCAATATGTCAGGGGGAGCTGAGACCTTCTCAAATAGGTTTGCCCATTGCCCGTAGAAGAGATTTATTCTTGGTTGTAAGTTTGTGTTATTTCAACCGATGCGTCTCATAAGATTATTATACCCATTCTAGGATGAGCGAATGATGGGCCTACCCTAAAATAGTACGCCACGGTCCCCATAGTATCCAAGATGAGCTATTCGAACATTTTCGGTTCTTAAGATCTTTGCAACATTTTACTGTATAGATTTAGACGACGCCCATTTTGATAACATTACAACCTGAGGAATTATGCAAATTTAACCAGAGTGCGATCCATCCTAAACAGCCGATCGTTTTCAGTTGAACCTAATATGAGTATTTTGCTGGCTTTCAGAATAGTGCAATTTGTGCCACACAAATTCGCAAAACTTTGCTCGTTTTAAAAAGCAAAACATCGGAGTAAATTTGTTGCACTTTTTGACAAGTTACACAATTTTAAATCAGAAAGTATCGTTTAACAACTGCGAAATTATAGATTCGCCATGAAATACGATGATAAAAATATTATCTGCTGGAACTGTTGATGTAGTATAATCGCGCTCGGGAAACGCAGCTTTGTAGCGTGTTCTAAGCCGTAGGCTACGTCCGGCGTTGCTGTTATTCCGGCCGAAGTCCAACTATAAACTTTCTTAGAGATTTTAGGTTACGAAATCACGTTAGACGGATGGATTGCTTTTGTGTGGTTATATATAATACTGGATGACTGACATGGGCGTTGCCAGAAATTTGGATTGAGGAATCTTACACCAAATGTGAAAGTTTTTACAATTTGTACCTAAAGCAACGTTTTCTACTGGAAACCAAGGTAATTTTATGGCGAACTACAGTATTGACCCACGGCCCAGCTGCAACGCTCTGGCTACTGTCTTGACGAATTCTGGTTCAAAATTACAGCAATAGTTTAGCTTTTACAACTATACTCAACGAATCAGGTGTAAAGCCAAATAGCCAGTGTGCAACCGGAGGTGAAAAATGCCGGAGCCGTATTCGACGCCGGAGGTCGACGAAGCTTGCCAGAGCCGGAGCTGAGGCGAAATTAGGTAGTAAAAATGGTGGTTAATTAGTTAATTTAAGCCAGTATCTGCAATATGTTGTTAAGTTGTTTAATTTTACGCTAATTTCAGCGAAATTTCGGAAATTCTTTCCTGGAAATTGTGACAAAAGTAAATCGAAACGCGCTAAACAGGTAAATTTTGCAAAATTATACAAAATTTTAGTACCGTTATTGCCGGAACCTCCGGCAAAAATTCTACCAGAGCCGGAGGCCGATTTTCTGCCAGAGCCGGAGGAAGACTTCCGGTTGTATCCTGCAAATAAAATATAGTTTGTATCTTTGAGAGCAATCGTATTTTTATCCCGCTTGTGTGTTTTACTTTTTGATTTACCGTAGTCCATTCCATATACATAGTATACATATTGAAATTTTGTCATTCTAAGTACGTCTAACCGGTGAAAATCAAAAATAAAGTGTTAGCTCCGATAGAATATAGGTGTAACATTTAAAGCATCAATATTATAGTTGATAAATTTCAGAAATGTATCGCATCGTAGACCAATATTAGGTTCATATCGGCTGTATACGTTAAACCGTAGCCTACTATTTGCATCATTCATGCTAAATCACAACAGAATAAAACACAAAATAGAAAGTATTCTTAGTATTTTAAAGTTACTCCATATTGTAAATCATTTTTTTGTAAAAAAACCCGCCCCGTATTTGTATATTAAATGGGAAAACGAGTACAGGAATACAATCTTACCGGTGATATGTGATGTGAACGTTTTACATATGTGTCATAGCTGAATTGATATTTTTAACTAAAGAATGCATGTGAACCATTGTTAATATATTTTTTATACATTGACAATATATAGTTTTAATGAATATAAACCACAGTTAAAACATCTAAAATCTACAACTACATTGAATGGTTCATCAGGTTTCACAACATTAGCAATGCTTATTTGCATTTCGTATCTATCGAACGTAACGTTCTCAAACGCCACCAATACCTGAAATATACGTTTTAAAAATTTCTGCCGAAAATAAAATTTTTCTGCCGAAAAATTTGACCAACAATTGCTTCTAAAATCGGGGCATACGTGTTGAAAATATTAGAAACTAAAAGTAATTACGGGATCAGAATGATAATCGAAATGCAGATGTCAGTAGCAGATGTCAGTATAGAACCGGACGTCAAACCTACGGCTCCGGCAGAAAACCGACTTGCGGTTTTTTCATAATAAATGCCGGAGATATCAAAAATTTCGGCATTTACGGGCCCGCAAGCAAGGGAGGCCGGGGGGGGGGGGGGGGTTGCGCCCCCCCTGGAAAAATTTTGACCCAGTAGAAAATTTTCAACATTACTAGAAAGTCATTAAAAACCCTTGAATGCCCCTCCTGAAACATTATTAGCCCCCCTAGCAAGGTTAGCTGGCTAATGGCCTGGGCATATGTTGTATATTTCTTTTATTTATAAGAGATGTGCTTGCCAGTTAGTTAGTTTGCCTTTTTAGGATAAGTCCGGAACTTTTCTTTGCTGAGAATTCTCAAAACATGAAGCCGAACCCTTGGATCCGTCATTGGTTATCATTGATTAATCGACAGCTTAAAAACATAGGTGTTAACGCAGAAACAAACCAATAACAATGGTCGATGCCTTCCTGTATAACTGCAATATTGGAAGAAACGTTCAAATATTTAAAATAACGAAAATACGTATTTCAGTTTTATCTAAGCCAATACATCAAAGTATTCATGACAGCAAAAGAAACTATTAGGTATACCTAAATACAAAATTCTTACCATTTTTGGATGCGCCGTGTCTACATCGCTTTTTACTGATACCCGTGGTAATAAGTCTGGCCATATGCCGTTGTGATTGCCTGAAATGTTAAAAATAGCATCATAATTAATTGTGCCTTAAAAACATAAACAAATACCATTGTTTTCTAGCCTAAAATGAATTATACCTACATTTCTAAGATGTTATTTTTATATCACAGTGCTTCCATCATAGCAATAGACAAAAGTGTGATCTGTACTGTATTGACCCGAATAAGAGGGGGTAATAAGAGAGGGAGGGGTCTCCATTTTGAGTCGAAATCAATAGGAGTCCGTATCCCTAATAAGAGTTCGTAAGCGGATAGAGTCCCTTAACCCTAATTAAGAGTCCATAAATGTCAATTAGTCCTTAATTTTAGCGCATAAATGACTCCAGTACCAAATAATTTGAGTTCGAAACTTTAAAGCGTATAAATTTTGAAAGTACATTCATAATCATTACCTTGTATTATCGCTCAAGCTATTGACGCAAGAGAAATAAATGTTTAATTCAGCGGATAATTGCAGTACCGGATATGTATCAATAACGAAGGGCAGTGGAGCGTGGGTTAAAAATAAATAACAGTCCGTAAGCGAATAACAAGGGGGGTACTCTCTGGAGAGGCCAAATAAATATCAGTGCCCCCCCCTCTTATTCGGGTCAATACAGTGACTTACGGTATCACGATTAGTACGCGACGGAATCTGTCCAGCAGCGCTTGATAATGGATTGACGCCAGTTGGATAGCCAGCACTGTGTACTGTAGGATGATGGAGAGTCGTGTGCATATGCGGTGGATAACCAACTGGTGAAAACATTCGTTGTTTATGAGACGGTGACCCACGTGGCCGCCGTGGGTATCGTGTCGGAGGACTATCCCCGCTATGGTTTGTTGAATTGCTTGAATAGTATTGTTCGATCACTGACTCGGGTTGCATTTCGTACATGTTGATGGACGGTTGAGTCGGCTCAGGCGCATGTCTCCAACTGCGGCCGGTTACCTGAATAATTGAATGTTAACATTATTTTGAATAAATATTAAAGATGAAAACTTTAACACTAATTGGTCTGTAATGCAAATGTGACAAACTTTCTTGAAAAAGATTCAATTCAACGACTGTATTGTAGCAGCGAATAATTACGTTAGGCCATCTATCGTATTAATTGGATTGAAATGTGAAGAAATTGCATAAGCCAATCAAATTTTGATAAGATCCGCCTGGCAATTTAAAAACTCTTTGAAAATCGTTAGTTGATTTCTTGTAAAAACGCATTATGTGAGAATTTTAAGCCAAACGTTGTTGCCCAAAATTTGATATGTATACTTATATGAATCATCAAAAATAAATTAATGGTTATTTTAATTTTAGTAAATCAAGCCGTATTACAAACAGGCTCGTAGCCAACTCACCTTGCTAGGGAGGCTAAACGTTTTTATGAGGGACACACAAAGGTTTTGATGACTTACAACCAGTGTTGACAAGCTTCGGGCCTTAGCCAAAAATTTTCCAGGAAAGCTGGACTGCCCTGGCCTCCCTCTGGCTACCGGATCAATTGGAAATTTTCTCACCGAACTGGCTGACGTAATGGAATCATTGGCGCAATCGTTGTCATAGTTTAGTTGCCGCGTTGCACTTCTTTGCCGCCAGGAATACTGAAGTTAATTAAAATTGTCGTTGAATTCAGTCAAGTTTAAAACAATAATGTATTTTAAGCAATCATTGGGCTACTTAAGGGTTGCGCTATACATGTCATACGGTGCCGTCCATCACCCGTATGGCGCCGTCCGTCGCCGTCTGCATCATCGAATGGTATGATACGTAAGTAATTATCGTACGATACTGCAGTGTGGCGCACGGTGACGGACGACGTATGGGTGACAGACGGCACCGGACGTTATCAAAAGTATAGCGCTACCCTTACGCTGTTCAAAATATATCTTTAACTATAAACATGGTAAATAGACCATTGATCGAAGGGCCAATGTTACTTTTGGGGCCGTAACAGTAGATTAAGCGCATTCCTAAGCAGAAGCGTTGCAAAAGCGTATTTCTAAGCCTAAGCCTAAGCCTAAGGCGCAAAGTCGAGCCATGGCGACCACCAGTCCCCGCCAAAAATGCTAAAACAAACAAGTGCTCTTGATGCTGAATTCAAAATAATCCAAGAAACGAAATGTTTCGTATCAATTCCTTTTCAAAGCATAATTACCATTACATGACTTTCAGTTCTATTTCAGTTGGTCATCTTAATTATATTAAAATCTAACTGCATATGATTAAAGGGAGGTTTAAAATTGGATGATCTGAAGCTAAATTTTGGAGATGTATGTATGAATGCTGTTATATATTGTTGAATTCTGGTAGAACAAGATATTTACAAGTGCATCGCGATGTAGGACCACATTATGTTAGTTATATAGTAGACACGATGGGCTTGAACAGCGAGGTTTGGCATTGACGTAAAGCATATGAACCAATAAAGGTTTAGAATGACATGCTTAAGTTTTGACTTGCTCCTTAAAATCTGCAATATTATTACTAATATTCTAAAAATAAGTTTATATTTTCAGACTTTATAGGAAGTTATATCAACACACTTAACTTAGAATTATTGGCCATTGCAAAGAACAGGGGCGAAACTGTATCATACGCATATTCCTAAGCCAAAGCCTAAGCCTAAGCGTAAGCACGAGCATATTCCTAAGCCTAAGCCTAACCGAAGCGAAAAAATAGTCTAAAGCTTGGTTACTCTTTTCTAGTCCCACAGGAAAACGTTCTGTCCCTGTTCTTTACATGTTTCAAATTATTTACATTACTTTATACGCTAAAAACGATCATTCAAGTTACCTTGTGTTTCATGGAAGTTGTTTTAAGCCACGAGTTAGAACTGTTCAAGAAAAAAATTAGGTTAGATAACTCAAAAACCGTGAAAAATCTTTCATGAATTTGAAGTAGAAATTATAGATTCGGATATCGTAATATGAAAATATGAAGGTATTTTCAACTTTTTAACAATTTAAAATGGGAAAAATGAAAAACATGTACTCATGCGTTAACAAATGCTAAGTCGTTAATGTATGCTAAATCTCGGGCCAAAAGGAAACTAAATAAAACAGCCTGACTATTTTACTTAGTATACGTCACCATTTTACAACACATTAGAAGTATATGGCACACACCACAAAAGTGCCAGATGTCTAAAAAATGGCATTTACCAGCTAGATTGCCACCACACACTTGTGGGTTTGAGTCCGACAAAAAATCTGTTAACAGGATTTGTAGTTTCAGTTTTACATAAATTTAATCAGAAGTTTAGTTCAAAATTAGCGTTACACAGTTGGGAAACCTTGCTGTAGCTACATATTGATGCGGGATTTACGTTATAACCAGGGCAGGTGGGTCACGTTAGTCCTATGTGGGCTTGATGTCAACATTCAATTCGGACTGTCATATAGAGTGGACGGACAAATATTGAATGTCATATGACATTGACTTACAAACCACGCGCAACGTGTACAGGAACCCGTATGTCAAATGACACTGTGCAACAGTTTTGCAAATATATTATATTGGAAAATTAAACAGAGTATCAAGTGATATTCAGCGGGACAGTGCAATCTTAACATACATATATAAATGAATAAAAAGCTGGATGGTAAAGGCGCAGATAAACTTTCAAACACCAGTGACGCAACGCAAATTTTGTTTTCGATCGAACAATCGCTCAGAACTGGCATCATTGTTTCAACGTTTAAGTTTCAAATTTTTGAATCTTATAGTATTCAACAAGACAATTTAGTTTGTTACCTCAAGTATACAGAGAATTGCAAACATTAACGGCAGACAAAATAATGCCAATAATGGCGAAGAAAAGTGCCCCGGTTATATCTTGATTGCCGCATATAAACAGTGGTGCACCGTTGTGAAATAATAAATGAACAATTTCCTATAAACAGCATTGCATTGTGCAGTGTCCACATAGCTAGTTTTAAATAGCTTGTGTGGGATTGTGTCATACAATGAGACATATCAAAAGTTTAATGCGCAAATGAGCTGGCTTCCTGCTAGTTTTGCTCGCAATGTTTTTTCCAACGGTACAAAGGTTCGGATTACTAGCCAGGCCAGTCCAAATCCAAAACTTTGATGTCACCTACGTTGTTAGATTGGCTGCTACGCTCCTATTGCAATAACAGAGAAAAAGCGTTCTTGTGTGCAGATATTTTGGCTTAACAGCTGCTGTATTTTCGTATAGCGAGTTCCGTCGAGCATGTGCGGTAATATCAAATTGTGTCCTCTATGTTTAAATTGCATTATTTGATTGTAGATTTTACTCGAATTTTGACCCTGACAATTTAACATAACTGAAATATGTACGGCAAGCGAATGAAACGGTAAATACTTCCACAGCAAGCAGTCGTGGCCAAAATTCAAATCCAAACATATAAAACATGGAAATATTTGACTTGTAGTTTGATACCGGTGCACCAGGTCTATCCCCGTGTCAGCTCTTTCTCCCGTAATGATCTTCTTAGACAGAACTTGTATCCGAAAGCATTCGCTTAGGCCAATGTTTTGGGGAGGAATGAGATATGACGGGAAAAGTGGCCAATTTGCACGTGTAAAGGTCAAAGTGCGGATGAAATTGGTGTCTTAGGTGAGTGCTAAAGGAAGCCAAAGTGAAATGTGTAATTTATGTTGAAACTGCAACACTTACGCTGTTGTGAATGTTTGTATTTTGAAGATCGTCCGTATGAATTACCCTTACCGCAGTTGCTACAGTCCGCGGCTTATGAGAGTATCGAAAGTCGGAGAACAACTGCAAAAATACATGTCAATTTGTTATTGACAGCTTTAAAGACTGTCTCATTACGTTCAGTTAGTTTGCGCATGACGACTGACCTACTTTCTTGGCAATTTCGTTTACGTTCAAGTATTTCCAGCATTAATCTTGAATATATATGTTGTAGGCCGATCTGCTTTTCAGGCCAATTACCTATTGGCCTAGGCCAATCTGCTTTTCTGAGCCAATAGCACATTGGTCTTGGCCAAAGAGCGATTGTAAATGTAGCAAAACAACAGTTATGTAAAACTAACTTTGATTGGTTAACGGTGTTGCGTCTGTCCTAATAATCAAATCTGATTGGTCTATAGGTTTAGTAGCGGTTTAGCCTATAGACAAATCTGCTATTATGCAAAATAACAGATTGGCATAGGTCAAAAGCTAATTGCCTGAATAGCAGATTGGCCTACGACATATACACTAACAATAATAAGAACACGAATAACGCTTGTGTGAAAGAAAAATGTACTGTTGTGGTTAATACGTCATAGGATTGCATTTTGATCCGGAAAATGTCTGGTCTTATTGTGATTTAACAGCAGCCCCCCAACCAGCTACGATTGGCTTGCTACAGAGGGCTAATATTTTTAAGGAGGGACATTTAAACATTTCAGATATCTTATAAGCGAGGTTGACAGCTTGTATATGGAGTCAACATTTTTCTACTGATGACTGTGAGCTTCCCTGTTCTCCCTGTGGCTGTGGAAGGTTTTAACCGGTCTTGTCGGTGGTGTAATTTTTCAATCTTGGTACCATTCTTACCATAAGCAGGCTGACTGCTATCAGAGAGAGTACAAGAAGACACAACGCAACGATCGTTCCAACAGCCCATTGAGGCAAATATTCTAAGTGTGACGAACCAGTTGCGCTACTGCGCAATCGAAAAGCGCCTTTTTGATCTGAAAATTTAATACAAGAATTGTTGATCAAGTTTTAGCAGAGCTGTGTTGGAACTCAAGCATGACAATTCTCTACGAAACACGAGAGTACACATCAATATTTTGTATCACATATGTAGAGCCAACATCCAGCTTATCGCAATGTTCTGTATAAGTGGTGTCAGTTGTACATTTTCAGCAGACAAGTTTAAAGCTTAAAAATAAAATTTAAAAATAAATTTTAACATATAATCCGAAGTCCAAGTTACCTCTTCACTCATATAGTATACTATGAGCAACTAAATACAATAATGTAAGAGCAATACATACACTGTGAGCAGTGTTTAACATTTATAACATATGTGCGCAGTGCCAAATCTCCACAAGACGTGAGAGCTCCTCGGGCTCACGTAGCGTAAACATAAGACTATAACTGAACCTAAGCTTAAACCTTGGCTAAAAATTAATCTTAAGCTTATGCAAACTCAAACAGTTCAACAGAATAAAGTATCCGCTCTCAGCTATCTCTACATGGGCCAAAGCAGCTTCAGCACATATATTCAAACTAAATTGCGAATCGGCAAACCGCATATGGACACATTTTACAACCATACCTCCAATGACTAAACTGCGTTGATCAATGCTAAATGGACCAATACTGCTTCCTCGCTTGATAAGCTCTCTGTGAAACGATTCCCAAACCATATCATTGTTGACAGGTGTGAAACTCTTCAATGTTCCGTGCACGTTAACACTGCCTTTTCTAAAAAAATAAGAACGACATCATGTATAACCCTATTATTGCACTAAATTTCCATCTTCAAATATTACCTACTTTAGTGTGAAATCAATCTGAAAAATTGTCGTCCAAACCGATCCACGTATTGTAGTTATACAATTAAAACTTTTAACATATTAAAAAGACTATGACAAAAAATACGCAGAAGAAACAAGCTTGAAGTTTTTTTACATTTTGGCCAGACTATAAAATCATGACGGCTTACAAACAGGGCCGATTCCACAGATCGGGACATGAAATTTTGTGTGAACGACGAAACCACATCGTACCATATGAAATTATGCAAGTTGCAAACTCTTATCTATAAGGATCATCTTGACTTTTGTTAATTGTATTTAACCTGAATAATGTTTGACGCTAACTTTAAGCTTACGTGAAATATTCGACTTTGTGGTTGACAAAGTCTTCGCCCAGGATTGACGTGAAAATTTCTGTGAGCTAAAAAGAAAAGCGATGGTCTGTATAAACGGTATTGTTACGTTGATCCGCCAGGAAAATTGATACAGTAGTAACCGGCGCCATTCTGTGTTCAAAAATGGTGAATAATTGCATTTGAAATTTTGTTTAAAAAACTGAATAGTGACCTAAAAGTATGAAAAAACGTCTTCTGTATGTAGTTTTGTAAAATACTCACTAGCAAAGTATAGCTCACCCATCATATTACGACAGCATTTACCCCCCTCCCTTCCAAACAACGTGGGTCGGCCGAAAACAAAACTCCTGATGGTACATTAAGCACCACACAAATTTTGGTAGTTGCAGACTCTTGTGAAAGCGTGATCATCTCCTCTTGGTAATATTACCCCATTAAAAGGGTGTTCAATGCATGACTTACCATTGCTAACAGATTTTCTTTGCGTAAACAAACTCGGAGACTTCAAGGGTATTACAATTCTTTTTTCATTAGCCTGAATTTTGATTGCGGTTAATGACGATATATCTACAAATCTAAAATAAACAAAACCTCATTTCTTACAGGTATTTCCAGCTCAGAACTAAGCCGATGAAATTGCCATTCAGATTTGTCACCCATCGAGTCTTCCCAGTCTAAATTAGCGATTTTAAACTGGTACGGTGTTTTGTAATAATTGGGTTGGGTTGCCAATGGCGACTTCACACTTTGATCCTTGGAAGCTGTTGAAGACGTTTGAGGTTGTGCCAGTTGAGACAATTTTGAAATCGATTCAGCAGGCACTATTTGAGAAGGATCCGATCTCAAGCCATGAACGTTAAGTTTGCTTCGAGAACCAGAGTCAAGCAAAGTCTGTGAGTTCGATCCGACCGAAGTTTCGCTGCTCTTTATCGTCGTTGTATCGTTATCGATTTTGAACAATCTGAAATGCAAATGAAAATTCAAATTTTAAAAAGTAGAATTTATAAGTCAACATTCGATGTTTGAAGTTAACCACAGGTATGTTTAATGAAAAAATGCTTACTGGAACATAAATACATCTTAATATTAACCATCTACTGTAGTGACCAGGGGGACTGATATTTATTTGGCCCCTCCAGAGGGTAACCCCCTTTGTTATTCAGTTACTCACTGTTATTTATTTTTAACCCACGCTCCGCCGCCCTTCGTTACTGACATATATCCTTTACTGCAATTATCCGTTGAATAAAACGTTTATTTGTCTTGTGTCAATAGCTTGAGCGATAATACAAGGTTATACTTATGAATGTACTTTCAAAATTTTATGTACGCTTTAAAGTTTCCAACTCAAATTGTTTGGTACTGGAGTCATTTAGGCGCTACAATTAGGGCTAATTGACATTTATGGACTCTAATTAGTGTTTAGAGACTGTATCCGCTTACGGGCTCTTATTAGGAATACGAACTTCTATTGATTTGGACTCAAAATGAGGACCCCCTCTCTTATTACCCCCCTCTTATTCGGGTCAATACAGTACTTAAATCCACACGAAAAGTTAGCAACTTTTAAGGTATGTAGTATGCCTATTTTCACGTTACTCAGGAGTCAAGATGATCTCAAAATACTGCTGTCGCTAATATTTAAACTAAAACTAGCGTTTCAATCAGGACTACCATTTTCTTGCAAGAAATGGCTATATGTCCCCGACACCTGTTAATAGTTGAACTCAGAGCTGCACTCTACTTGTGGATACCCGCGGGTAATGCGGGTACGGGTAAGAAAATTTTGACGCGGGTATTAAAAACAAGAAAACTTCATTTATCATTTATATATAATGTCACTATGGTTCAAAATCTCCGCAGATGTGAGATACACTTACAACGTTGGTAGATGAACAAGCGTTAACTGAGTGTAAATTACTTAAACTATATGTATGATCAAGTTAGCGGTGATTTTGGCATATTCCGCATAACTAAACTCTGCTTGGTCTTCAGTTGTCATGGGGAAGGGCAAAAACATGACGCGCGCTGGTACATTTTGCAACATGTAAAGAAAGCTAACTGCGTGCTCTTGTCTAAAAGGCATTATTGACTCCTTGGTGCGATTGATGGCATTTTATCGAACTTACAAATTATCAACTTTGTCTGATTCGGGTTGACGTCGGATTGGTTCAAGCGTTATTGACTTAACCTTATCCTCAGTTGCCAGTTTGTCTTCGCTTGTCTTCATGATTTGAGATTTAGTTGCGTGTATGACTGATGACTGTCTGTTAGGCTGTGGCACCAAGGAATCCTCGTATTCGTCTTGGTAGGCATTTTTAGTTTTATAAATTGTTTGGATAGTTTGCCCGGAGCTAACGACTTCATTGCTTTGCTGATTTTGATCATCAACTGTTTCGGTTTGGTTTACAGCTCGGGTGACTCCTTCAGTCAAGTTCGTGTGAAAATTTGATTGGTTTTCGCTTTGTGCAGCTGTTTTGTTGGTTGGTATTTCTGGTAGTTCGTTGTTTAAGCCAAGTATATCATCAATTACGCGATTTGGATGTGAAGTCTCGTTTATTAAAGTGTCGCGAACTAAATATTTTTCATCAGCGAATTGAACTACAGTTGAGTTCAATAGGACTTGTTCGAATTCTAAGTCTTTTTTGGATTTATCTGTGATTTCGTTAATACTGTATGAAGAAATATTTGTGTCTGTCGTTACAATCTGCTCTTTTTGTAATGAAATGTCGTTTTCAGGTTTTGAAAATACCTCGCCAGTCTGCAAAGCAATGGTTGCGTCGGTTTCCAACAAAGCATCGGTGGTAGATTCTGCTACTGAACTGTTGTTCCTGGCACTATTGTGCTGTGGATGACCATGATCACGTTCAAGATTTGCATTTACGGATAGAACTTCACCAGATTCGAGAGATTCAGTTTGTTTAGTGTTACCGATTTCAACGGAAAATAAATTTGTTTCATTGACGCTATTTCTCGTAACAAATGAGCTGTCATTTTTGAATACTATCGATGCTATTTCTATGTCCGGTACCGGTTGAGTTTCATTAACCACAGAATCACTTTGATTTGTTTGGTTGCCCGAAGTTTGCCCTGCAGCAATTTTACTATTTTGGTCGTTTTCCAATGCAATGCTCCTGTTTACAGCCAGTTCGTCGATTGAACTGTCGCTTACTTTGGCGTTGTTATTTTCTGTTTCGTTCATATTTTGTTCCCAGTTATGCGAACTATTGTTTGCTGCAACGTCGACTTCGGAAAGTACGTTTTTAATGCTATGTTGTTGAGTTTCTGGTGAAAGCAAATCAATTAATTGTTGTGTTTGGGACCATATATGTTGAGTCGAGAGTTCCTTTGAATTTCCAGAATTTGAGACGGTATTTGCCACGTCAGTTACAGAGTGACCAACTGAAGGTACAGCAACGTCCTGATTTGTGACTGCATTACCGCCTAGATTCGCAGACGAGGCGTATAATAATCCTTCGCTATTTCCTTGTGTTTCATTAAGTAACGCCGTGAAAATATCATAAGGCACAATCTCAGTTTCACCCATAATCTCCGGAGGTCCAGTATGGTGAATCATAATCGTTTGACTGGCAAACTCTGGCATTGCATCGGTAGATTCCATAGATGTCGCTAATGGCTGCATATCGAAATTGTTGACATTTTGGACCTGTTCACTTGTTATCACCTCGCTCAGGTCTGCTTGTTGTACGCTAGTCGTGCTGCTTGACTCAAAACGGTCGTATCGGACACTTGGTGGCGAACGTTCAGAAGTTACTGTCGATAAAGAATGAGACAAAACATTCATTTCGCCAGATTTCTTGACATTTTCGTCCTCATATGTTGCGGATTTCTTGAACATACTAGAATACTCGTTAATTGTTGTGTTTTGTATTGTAATTGCATCTTCACCAGTTGATTCCGTTACTTCTTCTTCTTCTTCAATGTTTTTAACTGCTTCTTGGCTTGTTTCCAGGCTGTGTTCATCAGGCTGTTGTCTTTTATCTTTCAGACGTCTACTCCTGTTCACAAAATGATCGTTTGGTACATAACTTGAAACTGACTGCGCTAAGTTGTTTTCATTGTGTAATTGAGCACGATTAAATACGACTTTGGATTTTTCAAGCTTAGAAGGTATCTGAGGCACAACAGTGGTCGTATTTTGAAAAACACCTTGAGCAGGTTTGGTCAATTCGCTACTTATCGTTCGACTCGTGCGTTCGAAAACATGTGTCATCGGCGCTGATAAATCGCTTACGTTTAGCATAATATCTGATGTCTGTTCATATCCTGGCAGTGCAGTGCTGTTAAAATAATTTTTATCAGAATCGCTAAGATCGAATTCGTTCAACATGCCACTTGCAGTATGGTTACCTATATCAACATGAGGTTGCGAATCGATTTCAGTGTTTTCTCTACTCTGAGCGTTGTAAATGTTCCGTGACGTGCTAACAATTGCTGCATCCGGAGTTTCAGTTGAACGCTGTGATACAGATCTGTTTAAATCTAAGCCAGTGGTACCATTTACCTCACTGCCAACCGCATAACTTTCCTTGGTATTTGAAGTACTGATTATAGTAGGAATCGCGCTTGTTTGATCGTAAAACCCAGATTGTGAAAAGTGCTCATAGCCAAAAATGTTTCCCGGATGTAGCGTTGCTGCTTCAGGCGACATGCTTGCTCTGCTCAATTGCTGATTATTTTTGGTGATTGTAGTGTTCAATGTTTGTTGAATTTCAGTTGTTGTTGTTATTGTTGTTGTTGTTGTTGTTGTTGTTGTTGTTGTTGTTGTTGTTGTTGTTGTTGTTGTTGTTGTTGTTGTTGCACTCTCTTGGGTTAGTGTTGGTATATATTTGACGTTATTAGTAGTATTGATGGTTTCAAACGAATCCGTTGTATCTATGTCCATGGTTTCATTATTGTTTATAGTTTCGTTGTTATATTTAGCCAAGTGGTCGGAATAGGCAGTTGAATGTTGACTGCTGGTTTGTGTTTCGACAAAACCGTTTAAATACGTTGTTTCGAATTGAGGTTCATAAAACGATTTTTCAAAATTCGGTTGAAGCGAAACGTACACTTCGTTTGACTGACTTATGCTACCAGTTGAACTGGGTGTTGAGTCAGTGCTATGAGAATGTTTAATCATAGTTGGCATTGTCACGCCAGCATTAGATGTAAATTGGTCTGAAGGTTGTGCGTTGAACTCGTCATTGTCATCCAAACCCCGTCGATTTAGTTCACCGTGTGAATAGCGACTTTTAGCATTGATGTTTTGTTCATATGAAGTAAGATCTGTTGCCAATTTCTTATTCTTTGAAGTAAGATCTGTTGCCAATTTCTTATTCTTTGAAGTAAGATCTGTTGCCAATTTCTTATTCTTTGAAGTAAGATCTGTTGCCAATTTCTTATTCTTATTTTGTTGACTCGGCTTGTATCGCAGATGCAAGTTCGCGTTTTGTGGTATGTATTGTGTTGGTTTCGTGTTAATCGCAACTGTTTCTTTGAACTGTTTGCGAGTCTTTTTGTCTGTTTTCGGGTTCAGCGCTCCGTGAACAACTAAGTTGACAGTTAATTTGTCCAAAGGGCTTTCAGTTGTATCGACATCGTCAACGGAACTGCCGTGTTTCTTCTTCAATTGCGCTCCGGTTACAAAACCTTCTGGACTTTGGGTGACTCTGGCCGTTATGGTAGGATGAGTAATATGCAGATCAGCCCAATTAGGGCCGTAGTTATCGTTTGGCCGATATTTTTTATTGGATTCATCAATTGTCAGATGTAAAGGCGGATATCTTTGAAATCGATGAATTCCAAGCTGTTTGTTGCGTTGTTCCGTTGACCAATGAATTGGCAATTTTTCAAGTGGATTGGTATTAAAACTACCGACGGTTCGAGTTGCAGTGGTTTTGGTTGCTTTGTTATTGTGAGATCTTGAAGTTTGTTTTTGGTCATTGTCGGCGTTAGGTTTGCTTGATTCTGCGGTAATTTCTGATCGTACTGTGTTTTCCACTACATTTTTGCTACCTAATTTGCCGTTGTCAGCGTGATTTGCGTTATCTACTGTCGGATGTATCACTGCGTAAAGTACATCGGCATTTGGGTCCGATTTGATATGTTGAGTTAGGCTGTGCTCTGCTCCAAAATCCATTTGGTCGGCATCTGTGGAAAGTTCGAGTTCAAACGAATTTTGCACATTCAATTCTGGATTACTTTTGAACATTTCTTCATTTTTGTAGATGGCTGGGTCCACAGAAAACAGCGCGGCGGGTAAATCTGAACCATGAGCATTACTCGAATGCTCGTGAACTAATCCATGGCTGGCAGAATATGGCGGCAAAAACGCAATTGGATTGACGATTGCTGTCGAATGTTTACCAGTCGCTGCCGTTGGGGATACTCTTCTGTTGGTTTTACGAAAGTTACCAAGCATGTATCCACCAAGACTTTCGATGTCACTGTTGAAATCATTTTGTAGCAAAAATGATGCTTGGTTGGCCGTTTGTCGAGAATCTAAAATTTTAATATACGTTATTGTAAAGTGCTAAGTAAACTCAAATTAAGTTTGAAATATATATAGAAAAATATATATCTATATATTATATATAATACGCCCAGTGTGATGAAAATAAAAAATACAGCCAGTATGATGAAAAGTTCATCATATTGGCCTGGCTTTGCATAAACACACAGTAGACAAGCAAGATCGCCGTTCCAACAAGTTGCAATATCCAGTAGTTTACACAGGTTTTAAAACTGACAAAACGTTTCCAATCACACTTAACTAAATCGCACTTTTCAGTTACGTTCACTAAATTTGATATTTATATTCAGCTGCAAAGTAGTGGTCAAAATGTGTAAAAACGGAATTATTAGAAACACATACTGAAATTCTAGCTTGTTTGTGTAAATGTATAAAGTGTTAAACTGTTTTCCGTATCATTACTAGATTGGCATCAAGCATCAACATACCTTCTGCACCGAAGACATTCGAAAGGGCCAGTATAATTAAAGCAGCAATACTAACGACCAAATTGTGTCGCCCCCACGCAATTATTAGAGTCATTCTTATTGTCGCGATGTCTTTAGCTTGCAACAACTTGATGACAGTTATACAAATGTGCAACCAGACCTTTGAGGTTCATTTAGATACCTTTAGCTGTTTTATAGTTTTGTAAAATTGACTATTACAAAGTAGCCGGTTTTATTGAAATGAGATAAAATGATCGGAAGAATATTTTTACGCTTAAACCGCTGAAATGTACACTTGATAGTGACTGGCGGAAGTAAGGAAGCAACTCAGACTACGCCACCCAGAAATACTAAAACCAAAATTCTGTGTTAAGATTTAAATACTAAAATTGTTTTTTAACTTTTCGAATCCGAGCTTTTTTACTATTTATTGTATTACACACCTTCATGTCGTTACAAACTTTTGAATCCGAAACTCAATAACAGTATTATAATCTGGACTGAAGGATGTATTGTACCGTGTCTTGTATCAAAAGCTTGAGCGATAATGAAAGGTTTGGAATGTGTTTTCAAAACTTAAGTGCGCTTTAAAGCTTTGCACTCAACTTCATTTGGTCATGGGTCATTTATGCACGACAATTAAAGAAAACTGACGTTTATGGACTCTAATTAGGGTTTAGAGACTGAATCCGCTTACGGAGTCTCGTTCAACTAAAATCTTAATTAAAATCCTACGCATATGAGGGGAAGTAATAGGAGGGGGTACTCATTCTGAGTCCCAATCAATAGGAGTTTGTATATCTAATAAAAGTCCGTAAGCGGATAAAGTCTCTATTCGTAATGCATCATCCACAATAATTTTTGTTTACCGCGCGGAAAATCTATTAATTCACTTTCTGTCGCAAATATTTTAATTATATTCAATTCCATTAGTGACTCGACATTCATTCGTTTGTGGAATGCAACTAAAATAATTAAAATCAATACCACACCACTACAACATTTCTTTTCTGACCCTTTTCTCTCATACTACAAAATTTGCGCTCAACTCTTATCTCCATTCCAGTAGTGAATGTATATAATAAAATTTAGCTTTAAACGTGTCGTTCAAAAATTCGTAAAAATAGTCAATTATACTACACCCTAAAATTAAATTCCTTAAATTTTAGAAATTAAATTGCTCATAATTAAAATTCGAAAATGAAAGGTCAATTCACAACTGTGTTTATTAGTGATGGGCATCGGATATTTTTTCAACTCCGGATATCCGGTAATTCTTGCCGGATATCTATCCGGATATCCGAAATGAAATTGTCTATTTCGGATATCCGAAACTCGTTTTGGTGGTTTTTGAGTTTCCGATCCTCAATTTTCGTTTCTTAAACACTTGTTTTAAATTGTTGCTCTAAAGGAAGTACCCTGACCCTCAAGCCAATTGATATGAGCATAAAAGATACAATTATTCTAAAAATCGATATTTTTTATGCCAGTACTGTAGTGACCCGAATAAGAGGGAGTACCCATTTTGAGTCTCCCTCAATAGGAGTCCGCATCCCTAATAAGAGTCCGTACGCGCATACAGTCCCTAGACAATTTTTAGAGTCCATAGGTGAGTGCAAAGCTTTGAAGCGCACTTAAGTTTTCAAAGTACGTTCCTAATAATAACCTTGCATTATGGATAAAGCTTTTGATACCAGGCAAATAAACATTCAATTCTAGGGTTAGTTACAATACCGGATATATATGTGTAACGAAGTGTGGCGGAGGACGGGATAAAAATAAATAACAGTCCGTAACCGAATAACAGGGGGTACCCTCTGGAGAGGTCAAATAACTATCAGTCCCCACCCTCCAATTCTGGTCACTCACTATAGTACCTCAATAGCTCAGGGTATTCAGTTTAGAAGATTGCTGCAGACTACTAAATAAATACTTGCGTTGACAACTTAAAATTGAGTGATTTGGCTTGTCTTTTGCTGCTTTATTTATACCACTGCAATAGAGATTCCATCGAATATAACCCTTCCCTCGAACTATGTATACTTGAATCGTTTTAGTTCCAAGAACAAAGAACCAGATTGAAATACGCTTACGGTAAGTCGTACAAAACATCAGCCCATGTTACTTATACTGGTGTCGCGCTTTCAGCAGCGGATCCAGAAATTTCTAGGCGGGATGCTAAATATTTTGAAACGCAATTTTTCTCCAAAAAATTTTCTTAGCGGGAAAATTATAAGGTAGGATCCTATTTTATAACGAAAGTATTATGATGAGGGGACAAATTGTAAGGTATTGGTCCATAGACATTTTTCTTATCCGGACCGGATATCCGGTGTTATCTGTAGTCTATATCATGCTATTCTCAGTAAACTTGCTATCATTATTCTCGGATACATGAAGTGTTAACTCATGAAAACTTTGTGTTAAATAAAACCACTAAAACGTTTCAGAGGTAAATTAGCGTTGTATTGAATTACGGATAAAGATAGACCTGTGTGAAACCCAGCCGTATATCGAATTCTACAGAAACTCAGGCCCATGTTACTTTTAGGGCCGTAGAGGTTTCTGTTACTACAGTTTTTGAATAGGCTTAGGGATTAAAGATCTTGAATCATCATGGAACAATTATGCAAAAATGTGGTTTAATTTTCTGACTGAGGTTTGGATACAGAATTTTTTCGCCAGCTCCAGCTACTTTGGTGGAGAAACCATGCAAATTATTCCCAAAAATCTTTTAGACAAATGCATTTCGGATATCCGGCGGATATCTAGATATCCGGATACACGTTTCATTTCGGATACATATCCGATATTTTTTATATCCGGATATCCAGTGCCCATCTATAGTGTTTATGTTAATGAAATTCAATTCCACACGTGGTGCGGATTTAATTAACGCGTATTGTGGACAGTATATATTGTACGAAAATATATTTTGTCTGAAAGTAATTTTAACCCCTTCTCACATTGAGTTGCCTATAGGCAACTTAGCGCAGTGTATTTACGTTAAATAATATATATCGCACCGTGTTTAACAATTGCAACACGTATACATAGTACTAAATCGCCACAAGACGTAAGAGCCCACTCGGGCTCGAGCGTCAAGCTCCTATAGCTGAGTGGTGATGGTATACGCTTCCCACTACAGTCACCGGAGTTCGAATCCTAGCATAAAAGTAGGTCTCAGGGAAAATAGAATGACACTCATATCACATTCAGAATTGAAAATTTTACTAACGACAATTTTTCAAATGCTTATGTTATATCAAGAATTTCTTTAAAGTACAGGAATGGGCTTGTAGCCTTTGAAACATTTCTTTGGAAATGCTTTCAAAACGTACAGTAATATTTTTGCCATTGGTTGCGGCCAGAAATATGTTTTCTTGATAGGTTGCGACCAGATATAATATACGACATGTGTGGTCTGAAAGGTCAATTGTAGAATACTGAGCGAAAGTCGGACCCGCTCTGGGCTTGTTATTGCTTAGCTCGCTAATTGTTTTTAGACAACGGTTCGCGTTCAAGCATTGTAGTATTATTATGTACATGGCGACAAGTTTGGATAGTGTCAGAACTGCACGGTCGGGACGACCCCTTCCTCCGAAGTACTGCGAATATATTTGATTTTCTCCTAAACTTCTCCGAAAGATATGGCCACGCCGGGAATCGAACCTCGGAAATCTCGCTCGCGAGTCAAGCGCGCTACCCATTACACTACGCGGCCGATATCATAATTTCCTCTGGTGGTATATGTGCACGAGTATGTATATGTCTTAACATTATACACTCTGCACATACACAAGCCGCGTATACCCACAGATAGACCTATTATTTTGTGTTTAATTTTAGTTTTATTCGTAGCCATTGCTTTAATCATTTATTGCTGTTTTTCGTGCGGGCTTCCATCAGCCTCTATAAAAAGTTTGCCTGCCCATAATAAGTTTTAGCCCGCTTAGTTACAGATAATTTGCGAGCAAATTCTTATTCGCAGTTCCAGTTAATCCTACTGTTGTTCCCGCCTATATGGCTTTCAATTTGATTCTCTTCCGATATGTTTTTCGACATATGTTGTGTTAAACTTCCCTCGGTCTCAACATCTAAACACAAAAAAACAAACATTTTCTTTCTAAAGTGTTATCTGTGATTGATTGTTTTAGCTTTACAGGACCAAAAAGCATGGCCAATTTGCCCATAACACATTTTGAAAATTGTTGCCAGCCATCAGACACCTAAATCAGTTAATTTGTCAATATAAATTATCCATAATTGTCGCAAAATTTGCAGTTCCGAGGCCGGTATAAAGTTGCTGTTTCGATTCTGATTCCGATTGCAATATAACCGAGTTCTGCTTTGCACATTGGACTCGGACCTAGGAAATTTCAACTACAACAACGGTTTTAACCTATCTGCTAATTATTCTTCGCAAAACGAACGCCAAAATTAGAGAAAGGTAACAATGCATTCGAGTTTTCGGGTTTTTACGTAGAACCGGGTTTGCTGAAAATTTATTGAGTAGAATAAGAGGAATTATTCATCCAGGCGTTAGTTGTAACTATAGTCCAGCCTAGTCTAGCCTGTGGTTATCACACGAGCCTCTTGACGATCTCTCTAAGGAGCGTGTTGACTTTGAAGTTCAGAAGTCTATGAAGTGTTCAACTCATAGACCATAACGCAAAAACGCTTATTATATATTTTTAAGAGTGAGCTCAAATATCCAATAGAAAATTAAGTTTAAATTGTAGCCAATCAATGGTTCAAAAACAAAGTTAGATTTCCCGAATGTTTAACCACTAATTTTGTTTAAACAACTTTTAGGTCATCGGCAGCTGTAAAACTAAAAAGATCTCATATACAACTAATTTAACCAATTAAATACTGATTACTGTATTTCAGTGCCTTGGACAGTTATTAGGAAAAGTGCCATGCATGAAGTCGTTACTATGCATTAAATTGGTTTATTCTATTTGAAAGAAATCAAAGTTTTATTAAATCTTTCAATACCTTAAATCGCACTGTTCTGTTCAAAATCAATTCCATATGTGATCTACAAGAAATAAAACCGTATACTAATACTATACACTTCTTAAGTAATTGAAATTTAGCAGTCATTGTTTAACTTTCTATCGTCTCTCAATTCCCATTTCACTACGCGAAAATATTTTCATTAAAAATCGCATGTAGCTCAGAATAAATTCAAATAGAAAATTTGTCAATTCCACATGTGGCATTTTAAATTTATCAATTTTCTCCAAGTTAAATGAAATTAAATAAAGTTATAATTTCAGTTTATGAACAATCCTCAAACAATTAAATTCAATTCCATACACGATAACGTAAATAAGTGTCGTTACTTGAACAGAGTTTAAAATAGCAATTTAATTTCCTCAGTAGGTATAATCAATTCTTATCATTTCTCGAATATTGCAGCCTCGCGTCAAACTGCGATTTTACTAATGGGCCAATTTTTAGCTAGAAAAATTTCCGAATATGTTCTTCTGCGGATTATTAGCTACAAAAATCTTCAAATATGTGTTGCTGTTATAAAGGAAGGAAATCCACTAGAAGTAGTAGAAATCCGTTCTAACTACATACTGGTTAGGCCCTGGCCTGAAATGAAAGTAATGTATGTTAATAGTCTGCTTAAATATAACCGTTTAATTCTCTTAGATAGACCAGATAGTTTCAGTAAAACATCATTATAAATCAAGCGTCATATAGAAACATCTCTATTGCACAGCGAAACTTGAACATTGTGCACAAATGTGCAATTATTACCGATTTAATTTGTACTGCGCATTAATTACTGATATTAAGTTATTGCATTTTTAACAAATAAATCCCACATGTCAAGTGCCCAAATGAAAGAACTACTGTAGCAAAAAATACATCAGAAAACGTTAATTTGCGAGCCACGCTGTCGAGTATCTAAGTAAGCTTATTGTAGAAAATGAATCGCTTTAAAATGAAAACGCAGTAAGCATCATATTGATTAAGCTGATCCACTGTTCAGTTTTGCAACTGTTCAAAAGTGTGTGTAGTGCGTGCATCGCACGCTTTACTAATCATCGTATAATCAGCGGCGGATCCAGAAAATTTTAACACAGAGTCACACGATGTATAATAGTGAAAAAACTCGCGAGCCAAGCGATGGAAATGTATGCCTAACACAATTTCAGCATTAAAATTTAACAAAAAAAATTGGTTTCGGTCGATATTGGGGATGCGAATGCGTTGGTGGATTACCCTTCGATCCACCATTGCTTATAATCTTTCATTTGCTTAAAATGCAGTAGCGGTTCACGAGGGGGTCCAGGAAACAGATAAAAAATAAAAATGTTTTTGCCAAAAGATGCACCTGAACACAGCGTTAACATTGAAGGCAAAATCTTATAATTCTCTTGTGTGATATTATTCCCCCCCCCAAAAGATCCACTCAACGCATATAACAAGTGGAATAAATAAAAAACAAGCTTAGGTTGGGGCTTATGCTTACGTATTGGCTAATACTTAGAGAAATAATAATGATTAATGTGGATGTACTTTTTTACCTTTTTATCGAATTGACACATTTCTGAGGGGAAGTAATGCAAGTACCGCCTGAGAAATATCACTGAATAGAAGGAAAATTATGTTGTTGTACACAATCTTGCAAATAAAGTTGGGTATTTTAAGCAAACAAACTTTTGGAGTGACGTTGCTGCAGAACAATTCAGAATGTGTGTAATCACTCAGTCTGGGTTAAACTATTAGAACTCAGAAATGTGGTTTGATTCAACTCATTCTCATTTAATCGACTTATCCGGGGTCAACTCAGTTCAGTGGGATAATCAAATCAACACAGAGGATGTTAATGTTTACTGTTGTTAGCTCATGAATAACCAACCCGCTGCCTGAGTTCATTAGCCTTTGGCAACAAACAAGTGACATTTTTTCGGTCCCAAAGAGGGTTTTATTACCTCATAAATGGATTTCGCGACAATTCATGTGATATGTAGTGAAAATAGAGAACAGAAAGAAATAATATAAAACATCATTTTTTGGCAAACGGGCCATTTTTTGCAAACGCCATCTTGTGAGTAACTGCAAATTCTTGTTCATTTTTGCATCTACACAGTTTCTCAGTCGTTCTTAAGTTCATTTCTTATTTTGACATTTTCTACTGAAATTTATAATCTAAAAATTCATCGCTTAAAATTGTGAATTTCAATCAACTTTTAACAAAGCAGTATTTCTTAACAAGTGTATACAACTAATAAAGGAACTCAAAATAACGATAAATTCGTTAAGTTATAAATAATATTTCTAAAATTAAATCACTTTCAGTCGTATGTCCATTAACACAGCGAAGTAGATTGAAGTAAAACCTTTGTTTCTGCATTAAAAATATGCTTTATGCAAAGATTTTTAGTTTTTTAATCAGCTCAGCTACTTCGCTGATTAGTTTTTTAGTTATATAACAGTAAACATTAACTCACATTGAGATGGGTCCATTCTTAGAATAAGTTGAATTTGAATCACCTCCGAATTCTGTGTTCTGATAGTCCAAATAAGGCAAAGTGATTACTTTATGAACCCGAATAAGAGGGGGGAGGCAATAAGACGGGGGTTCCCATTTTGGGTCCGAATCAATAGGAGTCCGTATCCCTGATAAGAGTTCATAAGCGGATAGAGTCCCTAAACCCTAACTAGAATCCATAAATGTCAATTAACCCTATAACCCTAAATGTAGCACATAAATGACTCCAGGGCCAAATAATTTGAGTTCGAAACTGTAAAGCCTACTTAAATTTTGAAAGTACATTCCTAAGTATAACCTTTTATTATCGCTCAAACTATTGAAACGAGACAAATATACGTTTAATTCAACGGATAGTTGCAGTACCGGATATATATCGTAACGAAGGGCGGCGGAGCGTGGGTTAAAAATAAATAACAGTCCATTATAAAATAACAAGGAGGTTCCCTCTGTACAGGCCAAATAAATACCAGTCCCCCCTCTTATATGGGTCAGTACAGTACCCTATTTCTGAGTTGAAATCAACTCACCGGAATTTACACTGAAATTGACACTGTGGCTATATACGTGGCGAGTTTTGCTTTTGTTATCTGTAAATGAAACAATTTTATTGATAAATTATTATCCTGGGTATTAAAAGCACCTTTTTAAAGTTTTAAAAGACGTGCGTAAAGACCGCAGACTACAGATATATTCCGAAAAATGTTTTCACACACCCCCGGGCTCGTTCCGTAAGCTTTTTCCTTCAGAAAACATGTACTACCCAGAATATTTATTCCTGATTCCCTTGTTTTTTAGAAGTATGGTTATTGTTTACTGCGCAGCTGTCACAATAATTTTATCAGCGGTGCCTCAATATCTCATATAGACCATGGTCTGGTTCCGTTGACAAATGAGCGATAATACAAGGTTATACTTAGGAATTACTTTCAAAATTTAAGTAGCTTTACAGTTTCAAACTCAAATTATTTGGTCCTAGAGTCATTTATGTGCTACATTTAGGGTTATAGGTTTAATTGACATTTATGGATTCTAGTTAGGGTTTAGGGACTCTATCCGCTTATGAACTCTTATCAGGGATACGGACTCTTTTGATTCAGACCCAAAATCGTCACGTCTTATTGCCTCCCCTCTTATTCGGGTTCATAAAGTAATCACTTTGCCTTATTTGGACTATCAGAACACAGAATTCGGAGGATTCAAATTCAACTTATTCTAAGATTGGACCCATCTCAATGTGAGTTAATGTTTACTGTTATATAACTAAAAAACTAATCAGCGAAGTAGCTGAGCTGATTAAAAAACTAAAAATCTTTCATAAAGCATATTTTTTAATGCAGAAACAAAGGTTTTACTTCAATCTACTTCGCTGTGTTAATGGACATACGACTGAAAGTGATTTAATTTTAGAAATATTATTTATAACTTAACGAATTTATCGTTATTTTGAGTTCCTTTATTAGTTGTATACACTTGTTAAGAAATACTGCTTTGTTAAAAGTTGATTGAAATTCACAATTTTAAGCGATGAATTTTTAGATTATAAATTTCAGTAGAAAATGTCAAAATAAGAAATGAACTTAAGAACAACTGAGAAACTGTGTAGATGCAAAAATGAACAAGAATTTGCAGTTACTCACAAGATGGCGTTTGCAAAAAATGGCCCTTTGCCAAAAAATGATGTTTTATATTATTTCTTTTCTGTTCTCTTATTTTCACTACATATCACATGAATTTCGCGAAATCCATTTATGAGGTAATAAAACCCTCTTTGGGACCGAAAAAATGTCACTTGTTTGTTGCCAAAGGCTAATGAACTCAGGCAGCGGGTTGGTTATTCATGAGCTAACAACAGTAAACATTAACATCCTCTGTGTTGATTTGATTTCCCACTGAACTGAGTTGACCCCGGATAAGTCGATTAAATGAGAATGAGTTGAATCAAACCACATTTCTGAGTTCTAATAGTTTAACCCAGACTGAGTGATTACACACATTCTGAATTGTTCTGCAGCAACGTCACTCCAAAAGTTTGTTTGCTTAAAATACCCAACTTTATTTGCAAGATTGTGTACAACAACATAATTTTCCTTCTATTCAGTGATATTTCTCAGGCGGTACTTGCATTACTTCCCCTCGAAATGTGTCAATTCGATAAAAAGGTAAAAAAGTACATCCACATTAATCATTATTATTTCTCTAAGTATTAGCCAATACGTAAGCATAAGCCCCAACCTAAGCTTGTTTTTTATTTATTCCACTTGTTATATGCGTTGAGTGGATCTTTTGGGGGGGGGGGGAATAATATCACACAAGAGAATTATAAGATTTTGCCTTCAATGTTAACGCTGTGTTCAGGTGCATCTTTTGGCAAAAACATTTTTATTTTTTATCTGTTTCCTGGACCCCCTCGTGAACCGCTACTGCATTTTAAGCAAATGAAAGATTATAAGCAATGGTGGATCGAAGGGTAATCCACCAACGCATCGCATCCCCAATATCGACCGAAACCAATTTTTTTTGTTAAATTTTAATGCTGAAATTGTGTTACATCATTTCCATCGCTTGGCTCGCGAGTTTTTCACTATTATCATCGTGTGACTCTGTGTTAAAATTTTCTGGATCCGCCGCTATTATCGATGATTAGTAAAGCGTGCGATCACGACTAAAATTTTGAACAGTTGCAAAACTGAACAGTGGATAGTTAATCAATATGATGCTTATGCGTTTTCATTTAAAGCGATTATTTTCTACAATAAGTTACTTAGATTCTGCAGCGTGGCTCGCAAATTAACGTTTTCTGATGTATTTTTTGCTACAGTAGTTCTTTCATTTGGGCACTTACATGTGGGATTTATTTGTTAAAAATGAATAACTTAATATCAGTAATTAATGCGCAGTACAAATTAAATCGGTAATAATTCACATTTGTGCACAATGTTAAGTTTGCTGTGCAATAGAGATGTTTCTATATCGCTTGATTTATAATGATGTTTTACTGAAACTATTGGTCTATCTAAGAGAATTAAACGGTTATATTTAAGCAGACTATTACATACATTATTTCATTTCTGCCAGGGCCTAACCAGTATGTAGTTAGAACGGATTTCTATACTTTAGTGGATTTCCTTCCTTTATAACAGCAACACATATTTGAAGATTTTTGTAGCTAATAATCCGCAGAAGAACATATTGGAAATTTTTTAGCTAAAAATTGGCCCATTAGTAAAATCGCAGTTTGACGCGAGGCTGATATTGAGAAATGATAAGAATTGATTATACCTACTGAGGAAATTAAATTGCTATTTTAAACTTGTTAAGTACGCACTTATTTACGTTATGTGTATGGAATTGATTTAATTGTTTGAGGATTGTTATATGAATTATATTATTAATTTCATTTAATGGAGAAAATGATAAATTTAAAATGCCACATGTGGAATTACAAATTTTCTATTTGAATTATTTGAGCTAATGGATTTTTAATGAAAATATTTTGCGTAGTGAAATGGGAATTGAGACGATAGAAAGTTAAACAATGATGCTAAATTTAATTACTTAAAAGTGTATAGTATTGTTCGGTTTATTTTAATCACATATGGAATTGATTTTGAACAGAACAGTGCGATTTAAGGTATTGAAGATTTAATAAAACTTTGATTTCTTTCAAATAATAAACCAATTTAATCATAGTAACGACTTCATGCATGGCACTTTTCTAATAACTGTCCAAGGCACTGAAATACAGTAATCAGTATTTAATTGGTTAAATTAGTTGTATATGAGATCTTTTTAGTTTTACAGCTGCCGATGACCTAAAGTTGTTTAAACAAAATTAGTGGTTAACATTCGGGAATCTAACTTTGTTTTTGAACCATTGATTGGCTACAATTTAAACTTAATTTTCTATTGGATATTTGAGCTCACTCTTAAAAATATATAATAAGCGTTTTTGCGTTATGGTCTATGAGTTGAACACTTCATAGACTTCTGAACTTCAAAGTACACGCTCCTTAGAGAGATGTCAAGAGGCTCGTGTGATACCACAGGCTAGATTAGGCTGGACTATAGTTACAACTAACGCCTGGATGAATAATTCCTCTTATTCTACTCAATAAATTTTCAGCAAACCCGTCTAGTAAAAACCCGAAAACTCGAATGCATTGTTACCTTTCTCTAATTTTGGCGTTCGTTTTGCGAAGAATAATTAGCAGATAGGTTAAAACCGTTGTTGTAGTTGAAATTTCCTAGGTCCGAGTCCAATGTGCAAAGCAGAACTCGGTTATATTGCAATCAGAATCAGAATCGAAAACAACTTATCCGGCCTCGGAACTGCAAATTTTGCGACAATTATGGATAATTTATATTGACAAATTAACTGATTTAGGTGTCTATGGCTGGCAACAATTTTCAAAATGTGTTATGGGCAATTGCCATGCTTTTTGGTCCTGTAAAGCTAAAACAATCAATCACAGATAACACTTTAGAAAGAAAATGTTTGTTTTTTTGTGTTTAGATGTTAGACCGAGGGAAGTTTAACACAACATATGTCAAAAAACATATCGGAAGAGAATCAAATTGAAAGCCATATAGGCGGGAACAACAGTAGGATTAACTGGAACTGCGAATAAGAATTTGCTCGCAAATTATCTGTAACTAAGCGGGCTAAAACTTATTATGGGCAGGCAAACTTTTTATAGAGGCTGATGGAAGCCCGCACGAAAAACAGCAATAAATGATTAAAGCAATGGCTACGAATAAAACTAAAATTAAACACAAAATAATAGGTCTATCTGTGGGTATACGCGGCTTGTGTATGTGCAGAGTGTATAATGTTAAGACATATACTACTCGTGCACATATACCACCAGAGGGAAATTATGATATCGGCCGCGTAGTGTAATGGGTAGCGCGCTTGACTCGCGAGCGAGATTTCCGAGGTTCGATTCCCGGCGTGGCCATATCTTTCGGAGAAGTTTAGAGAGAAAATCAAATATTTCGCAGTACTTCGGAGGAAGGGTCCCCGCCGTGCAGTTCTCACTATCCAAACTTGTCGCCATGTACATAATAATACTCAATGCTTAACGCGAACCGTTTCTAAAAACAACTTTTTTTTTGACTTTTGGCCGCCCATGCATTCCTCATATAATTTCTTCTTTCCTTACCCACTCTATAAGGATTCTTGAGGATCTTCTTTTCCTGACTACTTTGTAGCGCTGGTGAGGGGATCTCTGGTCGCTCAGCCCGGCGTCTCGCTTTGCTTTTTTTTTTGTTTTTTTTATAGTACTATATTTTTATATTGTATATAGAGGAATGAAATTTTTATACTATAGAAATAATTATGAATTATGATATGAATTAGATAATTTTATTATATTCTTTGAGCAAAGAATAGACAGTTATCACAAAAAAGAATTTTAGTATATTGTATTTATAAAGAATATGTAGTATTAAACTTTATATAGATAGATAGTATGAGGAGAAAAGAATATAAATAAAGCAAAACATAGAAAAGGTATTAGGAGAAGGAAATAATTTTTATAATTTATTTTTAAGTTGAATATATTTATGAATATAAAAAAAAGAATTATTAGAGTGAAAAGAGAATATAGAAGATGAATAGATGAAACATTATGAGATAATTTATGAGAACATATGATTATACAGATTTTTAAAAGAAATATTTTTATAGAACGCTTGAAAAATATATATATAGATAGAAATAAAGAAAGAAATAAATAAGATATATTATAAAAATATAAATAAATATTCACTTTCTGTCGCAATATTTTATTAATTCATTCCAGTTAGTGACTCGACATTCTTCGTTTGTGGAATGCAACTAAAAATTAACACCACACCACACCTCTTTTCTGACCCTTTTCTCTCATACTACAATTGCGCTCACTCTTATCTCCATCCAGTAGTGAATGTGCTCTTGATAAATTTAGCTTTAACGTGTCGTTCAAAAATCGTAAAAAGTCTAACACACCCTATCTTAGAGAATCTTTAGAATTAATGCTCATTAATCGAAAGAAGGCTTCACAGACTGTTTGTTGGTGATGGGCATCGGAATTTTTCAACTCGGAACCGGATTACTTACAAATTATCTACGAAACCGAAGAATGTCTATTTCGGAACCGAACTCGTTTTGGTGGTTTTTGGTTTCCGACCTCTTTCGTTTCTTAACACTTGTTTTATTGTTGCTCTAAGGAAGTACCCGACCCTCGCTGAGAGCAAAGAACTCTCAACGATTTTTATGCCAGTACTGTAGTGACCGAAAGAGGGAGTACCCTTTGGTCTCCCTCAAGGAGTCCGCACAAGAGCGACGCGCAACAGTCCTAGACATTTAGAGTCAAGGGAGTGCAAGCTGAAGCGCAAGTTTTCAAGAGTCAAACGCATAGGAAAGCTTGACCGGCAAAAACAGCGGGATAGGGTAGCGGCGAAGGGAAAAGGAAGAAGTGGGCGGAGGAGGGAAAAAAAAAAACGCGACGAAAACGGGGGACCTCGGAGAGGCAAAAAAACGCCCCCTGGAAGTAAAGCCGGGATCGTTAGAAGAGGCAGAATAAAAAGGGAGCAAATGGGTTGGTGTTTGGTATTAACAGAAGAGACGAAACCGAAGAAGAAGTAGTTCAGAAAAGAACGGAAATAGCTAGGAGTGAAAAAAGCGATAAGGGTGCGTTCAGCAGCGGACAGAATTAGGGGAGCAAATTTGAAAGCATTTTCAAAATTGGGAAATAAGGAGGACATTAAAGAAGATAGAGAGGGGAAGAGGGATTTTGGAGAATTTATGAAGGAAAGAAAGTAAGATGGAATAATAAGGAAAGAGAGGTAAGAAAGGTAAAAAAAAAGAGAGATAGGGAGAATAGGAAAAGAAGAGGGAAACGCGAAAATATCAGAAAGGCGATAGGGCGAGAGTTGTATAGTTTGAAAGGTAGGGATAAAGAGAAAAGGAAAAGAAGGGTATTTGAGAGTTGGAAAGAATTTGCAGCCGAGGAGAAAAAGAACAAAATAGAAGTGGAACGGGGAACAGGGAAAGTTGGAAAAGAATTTTAAGGAAAAAAGGTAGTAAGAAAAAAGGGGGGATAATAAGAGGGAAGTAAAGAGAAAAAAGGAAAGATAAAGAGGAAGAAAGGAGGATAGAAAAAAAAGAGGAAAGCAAAGAAAAGAAAAGCAAAGAGAAGAGCAGGCGAGAAGCAAGGAGGGGAGGAACAAAGAGAGGAAAGCAAAAAGAGCCAGGAAAAAGAAACAAAAAAGAAGAAAATATAAACAATAAAGAGTAAAAGAGAACAAATACAGAAGCGAGAAACACTGGAAACTTCAAAACTACAAAATCAGGTTCCCAAAAATTTTATATTCACAAATATAATATAAATGTGTTAAGGTCATTTTTGAATATGAGCGAAAGTGGAGCCGTTGGGTTGTTATTGTTTAGTGTATTGTTTTTAGAAGGTTGCGTTCAAGCATTTGTAGTATTTTTATGTACATGGCGAAAGTTTGGATAGTGTCAGAAGCTGGCGCAGTGGGACGACTTCCTGCAAAGTACTGCGAATATATTTGATTTTCTCTAAACTTCTCCGAAAGATATGGCCACGCCGGGATGAACGTGGAAATCTCGCTCGCGAGTCAAGCGCGCTACCTTAACTACGCGGCCGATATCATAATTTCCTCTGGTGGTATATGTGCACGAGTATGTATATGTCTTAACATTATACACTCTGCACATACACAAGCCGCGTATACCCACAGATAGACCTATTATTTTGTGTTTAATTTTTAGTTTTATTCGTAGCCATTTGCTTTAATCATTTATTGCTGTTTTTCGTGCGGGCTTCCATCAGCCTCTATAAAAAGTTTGCCTGCCCATAATAATGTTTTAGCCCGCTTAGTTACAGATAATTTGCGAGCAAATTCTTATTCGCAGTTCCAGTTAATCCTACTGTTGTTCCCGCCTATATGGCTTTCAATTTGATTCTCTTCCGATATGTTTTTCGACATATGTTGTGTTAAACTTCCCTCGGTCTCAACATCTAAACACATAAAAAACAAACATTTTTCTTTCTAAAGTGTTATTCTGTGATTGCATTGTTTTAGCTTTACAGGACCAAAAAGCATGGCCAATTTGCCCATAACACATTTTTGAAAATTGTTGCCAGCTATTAGACACCTAAAATCAGTTAATTTGTCAATATAAATTATCCATAATTGTCGCAAAATTTGCAGTTCCGAGGCCGGTATAAAGTTGCTGTTTCGATTCTGATTCCGATTGCAATATAACCGAGTTCTGCTTTGCACATTAGACTCAGACCTAGGAAATTTCAACTACAACAACGGTTTTAACCTATCTGCTAATTATTCTTCGCAAAGACGAACGCCGAAAATTAGAGAAAGGTAACAATGCAGTCGAGTTTTTCGGGTTTTTACGTAAAACCGGGTTTGCTGAAAATTTATTGAGTAGAATAAGAGGAATTATTCATCCAGGCGTTAGTTGTAACTATAGTCCAGCCTAGTCTAGCCTGTGGTTATCACACGAGCCTCTTGACGACTCTCTAAGGAGCGTGTTGACTTTGAAGTTCAGAAGTCTATGAAGTGTTCAACTCATAGACCATAACGCAAAAACGCTTATTATATATTTTTAAGAGTGAGCTCAAATATCCAATAGAAAATTAAGTTTAAATTGTAGCCAATCAATGGTTCAAAAACAAAGTTAGATTTCCCGAATGTTTAACCACTAATTTTGTTTAAACAACTTTTAGGTCATCGGCACTTAAAACTAAAAAGATCTCATATACAACTAATTTAACCAATTAAATACTATTACTGTATTTCAGTGCCTTGGACAGTTATTAGGAAAAGTGCCTGCATGAAGTCGTTACTATGCATTAAATTGGTTTATTCTATTTGAAAGAAATCAAAGTTTTATTAAATCTTTCAATACCTTAAATCGAACTGTTCTGTTCAAAATCAATTCCATATGTGATCTACAAGAAATAAAACCGAATACTAATACTATACACTTCTAAAGTAATAGAAATTTAGCAGTAATTGTTTAACTTTCTATCGTCTCTCAATTCCCATTTCACTACGCGAAAATATTTTCATTAAAAATCGCATGTAGCTCAATAAATTCAAATAGAAAATTTGTCAATTCCACATGTGGCATTTTAAATTTATCAATTTTCTCCAAGTTAAATGAAATTAAATAAAGTTATAATTTCAGTTTATGAACAATCCTCAAACAATTAAATTCAATTCCATACACGATAACGTAAATAAGTGTCGTTACTTGAACAGAGTTTAAAATAGCAATTTAATTTCCTCAGTAGGTATAATCAATTCTTATCATTTCTCGAATATTGCAGCCTCGCGTCAAACTGCGATTTTACTAATGGGCCAATTTTTAGCTAGAAAAATTTCCGAATATGTTCTTCTGCGGATTATTAGCTACAAAAATCTTCAAATATGTGTTGCTGTTATAAAGGAAGGAAATCCACTAGAAGTAGTAGAAATCCGTTCTAACTACATACTGGTTAGGCCCTGGCCTGAAATGAAAGTAATGTATGTTAATAGTCTGCTTAAATATAACCGTTTAATTCTCTTAGATAGACCAGATAGTTTCAGTAAAACATCATTATAAATCAAGCGTCATATGAAACATCTCTATTGCACAGCGAAACTTGAACATTGTGCACAAATGTGCAATTATTACCGATTTAATTTGTACTGCGCATTAATTACTGATATTAAGTTATTGCATTTTTAACAAATAAATCCCACATGTCAAGTGCCCAAATGAAAGAACTACTGTAGCAAAAAATACATCAGAAAACGTTAATTTGCGAGCCACGCTGTCGAGTATCTAAGTAAGCTTATTGTAGAAAATGAATCGCTTTAAAATGAAAACGCAGTAAGCATCATATTGATTAAGCTGATCCACTGTTCAGTTTTGCAACTGTTCAAAAGTGTGTGTAGTGCGTGCATCGCACGCTTTACTAATCATCGTATAATCAGCGGCGGATCCAGAAAATTTTAACACAGAGTCACACGATGTATAATAGTGAAAAAACTCGCGAGCCAAGCGATGGAAATGTATGCCTAACACAATTTCAGCATTAAAATTTAACAAAAAAAATTGGTTTCGGTCGATATTGGGGATGCGAATGCGTTGGTGGATTACCCTTCGATCCACCATTGCTTATAATCTTTCATTTGCTTAAAATGCAGTAGCGGTTCACGAGGGGGTCCAGGAAACAGATAAAAAATAAAAATGTTTTTGCCAAAAGATGCACCTGAACACAGCGTTAACATTGAAGGCAAAATCTTATAATTCTCTTGTGTGATATTATTCCCCCCCCCCAAAAGATCCACTCAACGCATATAACAAGTGGAATAAATAAAAAACAAGCTTAGGTTGGGGCTTATGCTTACGTATTGGCTAATACTTAGAGAAATAATAATGATTAATGTGGATGTACTTTTTTACCTTTTTATCGAATTGACACATTTCTGAGGGGAAGTAATGCAAGTACCGCCTGAGAAATATCACTGAATAGAAGGAAAATTATGTTGTTGTACACAATCTTGCAAATAAAGTTGGGTATTTTAAGCAAACAAACTTTTGGAGTGACGTTGCTGCAGAACAATTCAGAATGTGTGTAATCACTCAGTCTGGGTTAAACTATTAGAACTCAGAAATGTGGTTTGATTCAACTCATTCTCATTTAATCGACTTATCCGGGGTCAACTCAGTTCAGTGGGATAATCAAATCAACACAGAGGATGTTAATGTTTACTGTTGTTAGCTCATGAATAACCAACCCGCTGCCTGAGTTCATTAGCCTTTGGCAACAAACAAGTGACATTTTTTCGGTCCCAAAGAGGGTTTTATTACCTCATAAATGGATTTCGCGACAATTCATGTGATATGTAGTGAAAATAGAGAACAGAAAGAAATAATATAAAACATCATTTTTTGGCAAACGGGCCATTTTTTGCAAACGCCATCTTGTGAGTAACTGCAAATTCTTGTTCATTTTTGCATCTACACAGTTTCTCAGTCGTTCTTAAGTTCATTTCTTATTTTGACATTTTCTACTGAAATTTATAATCTAAAAATTCATCGCTTAAAATTGTGAATTTCAATCAACTTTTAACAAAGCAGTATTTCTTAACAAGTGTATACAACTAATAAAGGAACTCAAAATAACGATAAATTCGTTAAGTTATAAATAATATTTCTAAAATTAAATCACTTTCAGTCGTATGTCCATTAACACAGCGAAGTAGATTGAAGTAAAACCTTTGTTTCTGCATTAAAAATATGCTTTATGCAAAGATTTTTAGTTTTTTAATCAGCTCAGCTACTTCGCTGATTAGTTTTTTAGTTATATAACAGTAAACATTAACTCACATTGAGATGGGTCCATTCTTAGAATAAGTTGAATTTGAATCACCTCCGAATTCTGTGTTCTGATAGTCCAAATAAGGCAAAGTGATTACTTTATGAACCCGAATAAGAGGGGGGAGGCAATAAGACGGGGGTCCCCATTTTGGGTCCGAATCAATAGGAGTCCGTATCCCTGATAAGAGTTCATAAGCGGATAGAGTCCCTAAACCCTAACTAGAATCCATAAATGTCAATTAACCCTATAACCCTAAATGTAGCACATAAATGACTCCAGGGCCAAATAATTTGAGTTCGAAACTGTAAAGCCTACTTAAATTTTGAAAGTACATTCCTAAGTATAACCTTTTATTATCGCTCAAACTATTGAAACGAGACAAATATACGTTTAATTCAACGGATAGTTGCAGTACCGGATATATATCGTAACGAAGGGCGGCGGAGCGTGGGTTAAAAATAAATAACAGTCCATTATAAAATAACAAGGAGGTTCCCTCTGTACAGGCCAAATAAATACCAGTCCCCCCTCTTATATGGGTCAGTACAGTACGCTATTTCTGAGTTGAAATCAACTCACCGGAATTTACACTGAAATTGACACTGTGGCTATATACGTGGCGAGTTTTGCTTTTGTTATCTGTAAATGAAACAATTTATTGATAAATTATTATCCTGGGTATTAAAAGCACCTTTTTAAAGTTTTAAAATAAGACGTGCGTAAAGACCGCAACTACAGATATATTCCGAAAAATGTTTTGGGCTCGTTCCGTAAGCTGTTTCTCAGAAACATAGATAACCGATTCTTGTTTACAAGTATGGTTATTGGTTATGCGCAGGTCACAATAATTTTATCAGCGGTGCCTCAATATCTCATATAGACCAGGGCTGGTACCGTTGACAAATGACCGATAATGCAAGGTTATACTTAGGAATTACTTTCAAAACTTAAAGTAGCTTTAAAGTTTCGAACTCAACTTTATTTGGTCCTAGAGTCATTTATGAGCTACAATTACTTAGGTATAATTGACATTTATTGACTCTAATACGAACTCCTATTGATTGGGACCCAAAATGGGTACCCCCTCTTATTCGGGTCTAAGCTTTACGCTAGATCATGCGCCTAATTCTCACCTAAGCCTAACGCGGAACCTTGCCTAATCCTGAGCCTAAGATTGGACCTTGCTAATTCCTAAACCTTATCTTGAGCCAGGGTTACATAATCATAAACCCAAAGCATAAGACTAAGCCAAAGGAATTGTTTGCAATGAATTCTTTTGAAATCACAAAATCCATAAATCCCAAAATCTCATCACAAACAAGAACTATCAATCTTTTAGCTGGGACCGTGGGATTTTGGGACGGCAGTCAAGTATACATGGGCCGTTTCTGTTATTCAAATAAACAACAGGAAATTCCGTTATTTTTGCGCTCTTACTATAGTAGGAATTAAAGTTACAAATCGTCTAATTTTTAATGCAGATGTGCTGGAATGGATAAAAAGAGCTAAAATTTGTTTCCAAAGCATCTAAATTTGTATGCTCAAATATAGGTATTCCGTATCCGCTCTATTATTTTGATTACAATGGGTTTACATTTATTTTTACCATCGCGTTCACACCAGAGGTGTAGTGGACCCATGAAAAATTGCTTTACCAGCGACATTTACCCACTCTTAGTTGTACGGTCAGTAAAAATTGGTTAAATTATCCAGTGTATTAAATAATACATATCGGTTGACTTGGATGTACGTCACAGTAAATTTTACTTGTAACTGGAATGGTTCAATATGAGGAGAAAAATACCGTTGCCGATTGTCAACAAATTTGCTGAAGCCGGAACCACAGTTCGCCTGAGACAAAATTATGCTGTTAAAATAAAAGTTGTGAATATTGAAAATTTCCGCAGCATTGTTAAAAGTTTACCAGGGTGTGAACGGATAGTAAAAAAATCTCAAACAGAAACGGATAGTAATCAAAACAACAGGAACAGAAAACGGATATTGAATTATATAAGTTTCGTATGTTTTCTTTTTCTACTTGTCTAACACAATTGAGACGTGCAAATATCCACGAGATTTTCTAAATTTTTAAACAATAAATGGCGATGCATCGGAACTTTCAGATTTAGATGAATTTCGTAGTAGCAGCATGTTTGTAACGAAAAACTGCCAGATAGGGTTATACCCTAACAGTTAACTCTTAAGTACTGTTTAAGAATTCGCCACAATTCAAAGTTCAAAATTACTCGAAAGTTACAAAGGAACGCACTGAAAGTTCCAACGTTTATAAAACAGGAGAAATATCACTACTAAAATTGCCGAAACGCCTAACAAAAATTCTACACGGTACGGAAGCCGATTTGGTGCCTTAGTCAAATGCTCAACGTAACGTATCTGTTAATTCCAAGTGGGCCACGAATCACAGGTTTTTACCCGCGCTTTGAAATTCTTTACCCACGGGTATGCCGCGTCAAAATTTCCTAACCGAAGCCACGCTTACTGAAGGGTACTGCTGGATCGCGCGTAGCTCTGGTTCACTCCCTGACAGCTCTTAACTATGCGATCTGCAGTCGTCTAAAATATGGAAGATGTGGTAGCATTTCACGTATATCCTTAAAACAACAAAGGTTTTGTCCATTTTTGATATCCGTTTTAAGCAGTTTATTTCAAAAAATACACAGAGCTAAAAAGGATGTTGAAGAATATATACGTGAAGTGTGCGTGAAGTAGCTTAACTTTTACAAGCAATTGAAAACTTAAAGTTTTCCGTTGCGGTTATATACACCAACGAACATTTGATATAGGCGGAACTTCAGCTGGTGTAACAAAGTTGCAGTTCGGATTAATATTGACAGTTAATAAAAGTTTTCTGTGATGCCTGTTCTTCGGTAGTTGCCTAGTAGCATCAGTAGAGCTTAACATGCACAAAAATTGATCCGGAACGAAAAACAAACATTTTGAATTGTTATAGTGATACCGGATTTAGCGTTTGTTTAGTATTCAAACGAATTCTATGTATGTTAGCAAAATTCTTTTTGTAACAAAATTGTTTTTGCCAAACTATGCAAGTTATGTTGCACTGAATTGTGAACTGTGGACAGTTAGAATAACAACAATAAATCACCGCAAGAATTTCCCATTTGTTTACAAAAATAGTACAAACTAGAAGATGTTTGATTAGAAATGGTCACATAGCTTTTAAACCTTCAACAACGACAATAATATTCGTTGTTACCCAATTGAGCCCATGGGATTACTAAATTTCATAGAAATGAGACAAACTGTTGTTTGTGTTAAGCGATTCAGAAACCTTTGACGTGGTTGTTTACCAAACAACAGCCAGGGATATTTTGTTTCCTTGACGGCATAGAAGGAAATAAATAATCTACTCAGTAAAATTTGACAGTTGCCAAAAATTCTGGGTCTCTGAACTGATTTTAAATCGCTACGCCTACGAATATAAATACAAATAAATTTGAACGCACGAAATACAATGATGACCAGTCGTAGTGGAGCTACATGTATTGAGCGAAAGTCCGACAGGCTTCTTTATTAAGCAGATAAAGCACGGACCATATTTTTCCCGTTTACTTTGTTATTAAAATAATGAGTTATTAGCTAATTATTCATCGACCGGTTTGGAAGTTTGTAAACAATTTATTCAGGTTCCTCGAACCCAAAACCTATAGTATTGAAATTAGGTTGCTTTTAACTTGTAATCCTAATAATCCGTGGAACAAATTAAAAAGCGATAATTATTTACTAGCTATAACTATTCATTGTTCGGCTTTGGAGGTTTCTCGCATCCAAAACCCTTTCAGTAATGAAATTAGATTTTCTTATCCTTCGTAATTAGTGAAACAATGTAAATGGTTTTCGTTTAGGCTTAGCCATTTGCAATTTAGCTTTTAATCAAAGTCTGTTCAGCGGTTCTTGAGATTCGCGTTAGACGGACATTGTCCTTTCGACCCTCGAGTACAAAACATAAACCGCTTCGCGAAACTCCAAGCTTGGCTTGGAGTTTCGCATCGCTCAATAAGCTGGTTAAATTGTATTCGCTGTGTAGTTTAATAGATACGAATTAAATAAATGACTAATGATGGCTATATCATTAATCTGACCCGCGCATGAGGGAAAGAATGAATATTTTGAAACTGCATAGTCCGCGAGTTTCAGCAACTCAAACTAAAACGTAAAATTTGTTATTTTCACAAACCTAAGCAGTGAAAATGGGGTTTTGGAACCGCCACCGCCACCACATACAATGATGGCGGTGGCCGTTCCAAAACATCCATTTTTTCACCACTAATACATTAAGATTTCTCTTAAAACACACAGAAAAGAAGAAATCCAAATTTAAATCACAATATATTACCACAACATTGCGGACACCCATGGATCAAGTACTTAATATTTTAGTTTCAGCCTACTTAAATCGAAATATGAATTACTTATTGGAATGAAGATAAAAACTCTACAGCTACAAGTATAATACATTCATTTAAATCAGACGGTCGAAGCTTTGTCGGCAAAATATTAGTCTAAAACAAAAAACAATACCAAAGTAAAATATATCCAACACAAGTCACAACATTCTTAGCCATATCAATAAAAGTAAACAGCCAAAAAACAACAGCCGCACAGATGCCGTTTAACAACTGAATACGGAACGCGATACTAAAGCAAAATCGCAGTATCCTTAGAACAATATCGAATCGTGTTTAGCAGTTGTTTTTTTGTTGTTTTTACTTTTTTACACGGTGTTTACTGTGCTCTCTCTCAAAAACAACGACGATGTACACGCCTGTTGTCAATCTGAAGTACCTGATAAGTATTCTTCTGATCTCGATATTGAACAAAGTAGCTGAACGCTACTCAGCGCCATTTAGATTTCTTTCCATTATAATTTATTATATTTGTGTGGTTTCTACTGGCATCCAAGGGGGCAACTGGCCACCCTAAACGTCCCTCCCAACAACAGGGATCCTAAGCAAAATTCTGTGATAAGATGAAGTAAGTACCAGAATTGCATTTCGATCGCGCGGCTCCAGTGAGAAATTTCTGGATACAATACTTAGTGGTTTCCACTCCTTTATATATATTTCACATTCTATTAATATGAATAAATAAGTGCCGACTCTACAGTTCGTGGACTGGACCCGCTTGTCGCGTGACAGCCTGCCTCATAAACCTAATTTCGAACCTTAGTTTCAACCTAGGAATGAGCCAGAAACTGTTCAGTTGTCGTGCTTTCGAATTACAATTAGGTAGTGAACAAAATTTCCTGCCTACCAATCGTCGTGATACCTACACAGAGTTTGCGGCATGCACGTCGTTTCAACATTTCGATATTTTATGTTACCAGTTTCATATGAAACTGGGTTATTTCGTTTTTAACAATACATAATTATATACTTATACCAAGTGGATAAAAATTATGTTCAAACGAGTTTTGTTAACCAGTTAGTTATGTTTCACTAAGGAATGTTAATATAAACGTTGAAAAGGAATGGTCTCTTTGTCCACCCAGCCAGACTTCACATAAATTACAGTTAATTTGGAACTGATAATAAGTTTTGAACCTTTTCGATCTCTTGTTGCGTCATACGGTTGGCATGAATTGGAAATCTTGCTAATTTAAATGTTCTTATTACGGCTAGTATAGCTTTAATTAAAAATGCTTCGGGTAACTAATACACAATTTAAAAATAAATACGTATATAAATAACTTTTAAACTATATAATGGCAATTTGGTAGCCAAGTAAACACCGGAAATGCTAATGTTCCCCATTGTTGTTTCATGCAGATTTCTTCAGTCTCACCGCAGTTGTATTTGTAGTCGAAAATTCGTGACTTCCACCAGAAAACTTTGCTCACCTAACTAAATACAAAGGTTGAGCAAAGGCTTCAGGCGAAGCATACGTTACATTTCATATCATCGTGAACTAATGTTTGTACAAAACATTGAACGCCTGTAACACGTAATTCACTCATAGTTGCAACATAGACAAAAACGTCTTTCACATCCGACAAATACCGCTATTCGACTCTATTTTTGATATCTCAATACAACCGTTGAATATCATATCTCCCAGCTTTAAAGATGTAGCACCTGGTTTATAAAGACGGTATATCCACCGTACAAAGTGTAACACACAATTTTCACTATTCCAATAGTCAAGGATTGGTTTGTTCATGGTTATGTTTGGTATTACAGAAATTTTCTATAAATTCTAATTCTAACTGAAGCAGTAGTACTATATAGAGCCCTTCACAAAAATTGTACTGCAGATGCAGTGGGGCTCGAATCCAAAACATATAGATGATCGGTCGGCTGTTTCAACCATTGAGTCACACAAATTCTAAATTCACCTGTAGTAATTTTAACAATGGCATAAATTCGCATGTCCAAATATTGTTCGAGAATTATACGCCAGGTTTACCACACTTGCAAAAAACCACCGGCAAAGACACATCCGCATCGTAGTTAATCGATTTATTATATAATCGTTGAAAACAGGGCTCAACCAGAAATAAGACACTCCAGTTCTAATGCATTTTGCGGCATACAATTGTATTCGCAGCATCTACGAATATAATCAACATGGGGCAATTGTGAATATAGCGCAGAGCACAGAGATGCAAGCATATAAACAAGAACACACAGGATTAATACCAGCGCGTAACCCGATATCCGATTCCGGCAAAAATCGGTGTCCGTAACGCACAGTCCCTGAACAAAACAAATAGACGGTAGATATAATGCAGCCGCCACAGAAGTTAATCGCAGAGCACGAGCGGTGAGATTTGTGCGTTTAAGCTACGGTAAATTTTTATTTCAAAATCCTCGTGTGGTGTACGGTATTTTAGAGCATCGCTTCAACACTATTTTTAGCGCCTCTAAATAAACAAAATAAACAGGATTTCATAAATTGGAACGTTGAAATGAAAAAATATACAACACAAAAACTGGCCACATATTTTGAGACCAATCGATGATGGTATTTGGACCCTTTGGGCTAAACAGCTATACGCCCAGAACATTTATATTCGCAATCATGAAACTTCAACAACGGCATATATTTAAGTAATAAAAATACTAAACTTAACATACAATTTGATATAAAGAATTAAAATATTGAAAACATGCAACACAAATATCATTCATGATTACGAAATTTGCTAAAATACATACTATAGAACGAATTCGAAAGATAATAAGTGGATAACAAGAGACTTTAACCCCACAAATACTCAAAAAATGCACCTGCGCTATACATAAAGCAGTAATTTCGAAACAAAAACACTGAGCTTATGAGTCGTGACTTAGAAATGGAAGGAGTTTAATTCGGGTTGACGACATTTCCAGATCTGCGGAAACAATTATGCAAGAATTTAGTTTTTGGCGCCTGTAATGATTAGGGGCGGGACGTGTTTCTGTGGGATTGCAATAGAGTAAGCGTAAGCTTTAGACTATTTTTGATTAGGCTTTGAAGCCCATGTTACTTTGGGGCGTCCAGTTTTCTGGTGGGTCCATAAAAGAGTAGGTTTAGATTCTAGATTACATTTATCTGTTTAGGCTTAGGCACACTGTTTGGCAACGCTTAGGATTAGGAATACTCTTAATCTACTGTTACGCCCCTTAAAGTAACAATGGCCGGCTTAGCCATAAGCTCATTGTTACGGTTACGATTGTAAATACGCGGCCCATGCATAGAACAGGACCGGATAGTTTTCCAGCGGGGCTGTAATAGTCAATTTAGGCTTTAGACTAACTTGTTTCCTTAGACGTAGGCTTAGAAATAGGCTCATTCTTAAGCTTAGGCTTAGGAATATGCTTATACTACTGCACCGGCCCTGTTCTATACCAGGGCCAATATGCGTATACTACTCTTATGGCGCTGTTCTGTACATTGGCCAGTTTTCGAACTATAGGTGTCAACCGTAGGTACCCCGTTTTATAGAATAGCTACTATAACACCAACGAACGAATATAATCATTCGTCATTAAAATCAATTGTATCGAAGCTTTCTAGAGGATTTGCTTCTCGTTTCTGGAACAATTAAACTTGTAAACCGAATAAGAAAGGAAATAGCGCTACACTGCTTGAAACTATATCACATTGCCATAATATTAAAGTTCTTCTGCAACGTGGGAACTCGCTAGCGAGCATTTGCAGCTTAAGAATACTTTCCGTCATTGCTGTAAATGCTGTAGGGAACTACAAACAGTTTGAACTAAAAAAATCCCATTTCAATGCACTGTATATACCTGATACTTTCGTTGTCCTTTAGAAGGAGGAATATTGTTAGCTTTTCGCTTATTCGATTTTCTTTTTGATCTTTTTTCAACTGGTGCAATCCCTTTCAGTGCGTCCGGAACTAAAACAACTATTTAAAAATTGCTACAAATCAATTATTCTACCATCAACAATTATACTGTCTGCATAAACCATGAAAATAAAATATTCAATGAATTGATCTCAAATGGATGCAATTAAATGATAAGCTTAGAATAATTGCATTCAGTGGTGATATACAGTATTATAATTTACATTGTAAGTAAATTATGTCCAGTGCTGAAGGTACATCTGCCTCCCCTATTAATAATGACTTGGATACACGTGAGAAGGAGCTCTGCTCCAAAGCAGAATATTATGCGCAGCAGCAGCAATTATTGGATTCTCAAATCCGCAATCTTAAGCAACAGCGTGCTTATTTGCAGCGATTGAAATACAGAGAGTCTGATAAGGTGACAGTGGACCTTGATGACGATGGATCCTTTGAATTGCCAGTTGAAAGTAATTTCTAATTGATAATTTGGAATTTAAGGCATTTGGACATATTACATATAGATATCCTCTTTTTCTTTATGCGGGGTTCACGTTACAGGGGCAGCTTGGGACACGTTTTGTCCCTATTAGACTATTGGGTAACATTTTGTCTGCTTATATACCCCATATCGTATTCAAAAATTCGTATTTGTCTGCTTATAATCATATGTGGGCCACCTTTTGTTCTTCAATATCATATGATATTAGAGGTATTGTCTGCGAATATCGTATTTTCAAATGTCTGCATACTTGAGGTAACATCCCGAAATTGTCCTGTTTGAATTCTGACGCTGCGGTTCTAAGCGATTTTTGTCAGAAACGATATCCAAGCGTGTATTTGATATTTAAAGCACATCTATGCATTTGCCATCCAACTTTCCATTCATTTATTAGTACCTAAAGATTACACTGCCCCGTTCAATGTTATATGATATTCGGTGGAATTTTGGAATATCATGGTATTCACATAAATGTCCCACAGTATCACGTGACATACAGATCCTTGTACATGTTGAACATTTGAGAGCGGTGGTTAGTAAGCCAATGTCATATGACATTCGAGTTTTGTCTGTTAACCCGATATAAGAGCCCGAATTCTGACGTTGATGTCGAATCAACATGAGACAAACCATGATCCGTCTGCACAGGTTATAACGTAAATCCCGCATTAAACCGTGTGAATAACGTAATTACCACTCACTGATGTAATCTGGTATCGATTTCAAATGAGATTGTGTTTTGACAGTGTGCAAAGCTCGATCGTGACGAAGCATGGCATAGTCTTTTGGATTTTTATGAAAATATGCCTTCAACAAAAATGACCATGTTACAAGACTGAACATTGAAAAACATGCAAGAAATTTCTTCAAACACTGAAATTGTTAAAATTCAAATGAAGTCTCAAAATGAGACAGTTTAGTGGAAATTTTACACCAACCACACTATTATGATTGTAGCAGCAGTCGCTGCCTAAGCACATTAAGCATCATTATATTTAGTAACACAAATTAACGATGGTTTGATACAATTTTTTCGCCCTACAAGCACTACAAAAATCAAGCATATTGTTGGCATATCCTGCATTCAAACTACAATATACGATTACTTTTAGCTTTTTCGACATAAGAATTTCTTGCTTAATTTCGTCCAAACGTGCTTCACGGACAGCAATTGATGTAACGGCACGGCACGCGTCCATAGCACGATAACGAAAACCATCCAAATCGTCAAGATTGAAACCGTAAGGTTTTAAAATGTCCGCACCAACTGAAAACAAACTATTAAACACAATACAAGAAACAACTACAAAAATAATAACATACCAAATAGAGATGTCCCGGTGTTAGGATTTTACCCGGAGCTGGGGCCGGTACCGGGGCCAACAAAATACAACTAAACTTCAAATTTTATGTACCTTTTGCGTTAGAATCTACTCATTCTGACTAAATTGTGCCACGGGACACTGTTTTTTGGTTCCGTCCATGGTACCGTATGGCTCCGGAACCTTCTGGCCCCGGTACCAGGGCCCGGTTCCGGTACATCTCAAATACCTAATTGTCATAACCTTAAACTTATACACTATATACAAATAAGAAAATCATACACTCGCGACATTACTTAACTTACGATGTTCGGTAAGACGCTTTGTTGTCTTATTCAACAAGTTCAGTTCATACGGACCGCATGCAAACGACAATGCTGTCCCGTTATTCCAACCGCGAGCAGTTCTAAGAATAAAAACTGAAAAATTATTACCCTCTAAGGATAGCAATGAGAATGAGCTTATTCACATCATGTGGCAATTTTGAAGCTTGCTGTTATTACGCAATGGTGTTCATGTGAACGTATTGCTAAACGTAACAACCATGCATGGGTTATAGCCGGGTTTAGTGTAAGCGATAAAATATGACATTTCCAGACTGGTTGTCTGGTTAATGCAACCATTGGTTAGTTATTAGAAGACTGCTTGTTATTGCTGTTTATCTGTGGCATTATTATGTTCTTAGAAGTGACGGTATTCGCATACATACAAAAGATAATCACTTCAGACTTATAAAATCGAAAAGAACGTTGAATAGAACAAGCAAAATGCGGATGCCCTAGTAAATTTGTGACGTGTAATAAAAAAGCTCGAGTGCGGCGCTGATATAACCTTAATATTAGACCACAAGAGCTAAAACGACGTAAGTCGGCAAAACAATAATAGAACACCGCTGCAATTATGCAGTATACAGAACGATTAAGCTCCTTGGTGTTGACTTATTGCCAAATGCGCACAAAAAACACTAGCACAAAAGACACTAACACGCGGCAAAGGACCTTTCTTGTGCTCACTCGCTGACATGCACAGAGCGGATAAACCTATGAAGAGATATTTCACCGTGACATGTGAGGAACTTACCGTCCTATGCGATGAACGTAAGCATCAAAATTTCGCGGAAAATCGAAATTTATCACATTGGCAACATTTTGAAAATCAATTCCTCGAGATATTCCACATTCTTTATCTTTCAAGTGTTGGCTACAAATATATTGTATAAATCGTGATATAGGTAACATGACGCATATGCTCACCGGTCCTATGTATGTAATGCTCAAAACGATACATATAGAAACACTACAATCTCGAGTTTGGGCGTTGTCTTAAAAACACCGGATACCAAAAAAATTGAAACAAATTTCAAACTGCAGTAAAAAGGTTATAACTAAAGAAATATACGGCTTCGACAACGGGTCAGAAAGAATAGTTTATAGGTAAATAAACCTATAAAACTACGTAAAGACTTCCACAGTGGAAAAGATGGGCCTAAAGTATTGTACAGAAAACTAACCTACTAAAATACAATTAAAAAAATCAAAATTTCCTTGCCCAAAGAAATTAACCTATTAGATACGGCTTGTTTCTTTTTTGCACTGATCTTCTGATTTCCACATTCATCCGACTCTCCTAATGCATTCTTCAATTTTGACGTTGACGGCTTTTGATCAACAGACTGTGGGTGAGAATGGGAGTTTACTGCAGGATCAGTTAGCAACGTACTTTCATCAGACGCAATCACAAACTGATACACACCACTGTTGAATTCATGTACAATGTGGCACCTAAAAGACCACAGCATTCAAAATACAGCATATAATTATTCCAAGTTGAGAACGATTATAGTACGACGATATCAAACTTATAATTGCACCCAAGAAGTACAAAATACTAGTAAACTTCATAACATAGTAGTATATGCGTTGCGTTAGTGTATGAACTGAAAGAAACACCCGCCAGGGTTATGTCAAATATTTAATTTTTGACAAGAGACTAACCTGGAATTAGCGGGCAGTTCTGAATTCAACACACACGCACCAATACCAAATTGATTGAGAAACAATTTCAGTCTGAAACAAAATGGTAGTAAAATAACAACTAAGTACCGAGTTTTATCACAAATTAATCACTTGTACATTAAATTGGCTTGACGCTATTGAAAAATCCTAGCTTGCAGACAGAAAGAAATTATCCAATGCGTGAAAATGCAGCCAAACGATTTTAGTTTACCAACTATCCGCTCGAGTTCGGCTCAGTTGAAAAAGTTTATATCTGGCTCCCGCATTACAGCTTCGACCCACACTTGAATGTCAAAGCTATAACAAACGTCTGGCATTTGGATAGCCCAAAAGCCTCCAAAATAATCAAGTATAAAAATTTGGTATTTTCCGCAAATTTTTTCGTATTCTAGCAAGTTATTGATTAAATTTGCAAACTCAAGAGTTTAAATATGACGCCATTTCGTTTTTGTTTAGGTTAAAGCCACATGGTTAGTGGTTACGCCATTTGTTGTGAAATCAATTTTTCACATACATGAAAATCTAAACAAAAAATTACCTATAGCAGCGTTCGACGGAATTCACGAAAATGATGGTTTTACCACGAATTAGTTTTAACTTCAACATTGCATAAATTAAAACGAATCGATCCTCCTCTGTGCATCTGAAATTAATTGCCTGGTATCATTTATCACTGACAGCGCACCTTTCTGAGAGGCAAAACCTAAACGTATCCAAACCGAAGACGGTGAGAAAACTTAAAATTGAGGATCACAATTTCTAATGATACACAACACAACACTACGCACCACCCAGAATTCGAATTGCTGTTACTGAGAACGCATTGATAGCCTTGTTAGAACATTAGATGTATTCCGTTTATATTACCCCTACGTTACCATGTGTGATGTTAATTCAAAACTACGAGCATTAAAGGTTGGCAAGCATCAATACTTCTTAAAAATATAATAATGCATACTTTATATAATACTGAGATAACTGGGCTGAGGTAGGAATCATGCTTTCTTCTAAGCTCAAAAGCACGGGATTATGTTGCACTATGCGCTTCAATGCTTTTACATCGTCAGTAAGGGTTGCAGATGTCAAGAATGATTGGTAGACACTCGGCAGCAACCTATAAAGTATCAGAAATAAACGCCGCCTAAAGCATTTTAAAAAAATATCAGTGGTTTTTGCTAGAATACAATGAATTCCGGTTACTACCGATACCTGTCAACACTGGAATAAGAATTTTGCCGCTTTTGTGACAAATTACTTATCAGCAGAAAAATAAATATTGATCATTTAAAAATACTGCTAAACTACGCTACCATTAACATTGAAGATCTCCCGCAATCAAGTATGCATTTGCAGATGCATGATTTTGCTCCAAACTATATATGCGTGTAATACAAATGTCGACCTTCAAAATAGCGTAATTAATTTAGCTATAACCTATAAATCTTATACAGCAAGGTATATAAATATATAATATGTATAAAATTTACATGACATCAAGAATTCCAAAACTGTGTGATTGCATTATTATACAATGTTCAAAAGGTTAAGGTACTAATTTCAACGATATCGACACAAAACCTCAGAATTTGTTTCATATCGTCTTCATAACCAAACGAAAAAAGCAAATCAGCTTCATCAACAACTACGAATTCTAGCGAACTTGCTAGATTTGAGAAAACGTCTTGTTTCATTGTTGATAAAATTCGACTCGGAGTACCAATAACGACATTTGGTTTAAGGGCCAATATTGTGCTAAAATAAAATAATACGTTCTGTAAATTAGAAATTGCTAATACACAGACATGCATACATATATATTTATACGTATATGTTAATGATATCACGGTGCTACAAGTTCCACCGTAGAAGAGGTCAGGTTCTCACACAAATTTCCAGCTGTATCTGTTCATGTTTGGTTTATCTTAAACTAAACCCACCGCGTCGGAACATATATGTTTGCGAAATTACGTATATATTTGCTTAGTTAACTGCAGTGTTCGATTGTGCTTGCAATGAAATAAATTAATGTTTTTCGATGCGAACATTTTTCAATTCCGTACCTTTTTGAAGCGTCGTTCGACAGTTCTGCAATGTTTAATACTGTAATCTCTTTGGAACAACAATGAGCCAGTTTCTACAACACATATATAATAAACATGTCAGGGTGCGACGGATAGTAATATACCGGATACTGGATATTAAATTTTTTACCGCAACATGAACCGGATACCGGACATTGTATATGTTAAAATAATTTATTTTTTCGCTGTATGTTTAGCGTACTCAAGATTCTCGTCTGTTATAAAGTCCATAATTGCCGCTGATAAACTGAAATTATTTATTACAAAAATGAGTTTAGTTCTCGCACATTTACATAAGTTAAAAAAGAAAAAAATGTTAAAGACGCTCACTTGTAAAAAACAGTTTTACGATATTCGGTACCACACCGGATACCGGAAATGGATATCAGTTTTGCTGGATATTAAACCGGAACCGAATATCCGTTTGCACCCTGATATATATCCGGGATGGACCAGATATCCGGTTCCGGTTTAATATCCGACAAAAAAACGACATCCGTATCCGATTCCGGTATAAACCTACCGGATATTTGCAGTTGTGGATAAAAATATCAAAAAACAGCTTTTTTACATGTCGAAATACTTGTATTTTGCAGCGACTGAACCCGCGCCAGTAACAGTGGATACTGACATGGAATAAAAAATCCAAACCAAAAAATAATCTGAAATTTTAAATACTTTTTTCAGACTCAAATACTTCCATCAGTGCAAAATTTAAGCCTATATCGGTTAACATCTGCATCCATATAGATTTACTATTCGGGTCCGGGACCGATTCGGTATACGATAAAATTGACAATTTATCGAAACCGGGATTTGAAAAAATTACCGGAAACGTAACCGGAAATTGAAAAACACATGCCACCGAAAAATTCATTTTAATTTTCTTTTTTGCAGTATTATTATGAAATACCCTTAGTTGGAGATAGAAGTGCAATAACCTTCGATGGTTTATTATAGGCGATTGTTAAGGTTCATATACTATACGAATGAACATACTTAATTTTTATTGTATTTTTTAGTAAATATCTTATTTCCACCTGTCATTCCGAACCGGATTCCGGTTGCACCCTGATATACACATAAATATATATATCAGTGTGCGACGGATATGAGACTGGCTCCAATAAAAAATGGACATCCGGTTCCGGTACTTTAACTTGCCGGATATTACTTTTAAAACACTTCAAAAATTTCACCGTCATTCGTATTTATGTCAAGTCCATGAATTCTACTTACTTTTATATTTTTTCTGTACATGTAATGTAAATGTTTGCACGTTTTGCGTGTCCGTGAACATTCAATCTCTATTGGGTTATAATAACGCTTACCAGATATTGATGCGACTGTTATTTATGGGGCGCACAGACTTATCTCAGCACATTTCTATTGTTGTCAGGCTAAGCTTAAATCGACAGCGTAAAAATGGGTCTATGACTAAATCTAAGCGTAAGCAAAATAATAGCCTTATCCGAGCCAGAGATGGGTGTAATCGGCCGTGAAAGTTCGTCAAATCAATATTTTCAAAATATAATTATTTCATGCTTTTTAGTAGTTTTTTGTGTGTTTTCAGAATATCTGATAATAATTACTGCGTACTATGAACTACTTCACAATATTAACTTCTGCGTTTTCAGTCTCCAGCATTTGCTGAATCCTCGAGTTTTAGCGTCGATTGAAAGCCCGAGCTTCCAACCTAGAGGATTATTTAGATATATCATTAACTAAATTGAGCAATGCATGAAAGATTATATATAAGATGATTATCTTACTGTTAAAAATGTATTTAACTTCCATTTGTTGACAGAGCCAAAATATTAGTTATTTAAAATAAGCAATTTTTACTCTTTCTGACGAGTCACCTTTCGTTATAGCCCCCTGATCCTAAAAATTATAAATTAAACATCACAATTTCATATTAAAACAATAAATTGTCTTCGGAGGATTTTTGCATAATTAAATGTGCTAACTCATTAAATTATCAGTTCGTTCCTGAGCCACAGGTTATAAGCTTGATCATTGTTACGTATTGCTTTCTTTTTCAAAATGATTAAGGCACTTACAGGGTGCAAAGCGGAGCTGGATTATACCAGAATCGGAACTAGAATTATTTTACAGCACCATATTTTTGCATATATGTTGATTTAGGGTGTGTGTTCTGGCACAATGTTCAAAAAGGTCGCATGAACAAATTAGCCTGTTTTGGTTTTGTTATAAAGCAAAACTAAATTTAAATTTGTTCCGATTAATCTACAGTCGGATTCGGAATCGGAACTCCTTTGGATTGAATTCGAATGGGTGGATCCTTCCCTAAGCACTAAAATTGTACGTATTCGTCAATTCCTTAATAATCTTTGAATGATTGAACACAAGCTTTCCATTTCCCTCCAAAGTTCTTTTCTTCTAGCGCAATTGGTATTGCTGTTTCTTGAATAGGAGTAGGATTTTCCATCCAAGATAGAATATTGCCTAAAATAATAATCAGCAATCGGCCATGCCGTATTCGGTGCTAGCGAAGCCCCAATTTCATTTTTCGATACGTTAATAGTTCTAGCTCAGCTACGTAAATAAATTTTCCAAATTTTCAAACTCATACTTTTTACACACAGAGTCTTATTAGTTATTACAGGGTTCAACAGAATTTAACTAATATTTTTAAATATATAGGGGGCCGGGTTATCCATACGACCCAAACCCCGGTGCAGGGGTCTATGCGGATGCCGGTCCAAGCTAAAATACGTATATAAAATCAACATTCTATCAGTTTTTCTGTAGTGTGTAAAACAAACCATGGGAAAATATAAAATACCGTGTACAGTAATTTCTAGTGATTTTCATATTTTCCACACAAAATTGGCCACAGTTAAGACACGGCAAATGACGTGTTTGTTACGGCGCGTTTGGGTTTGAATTGAAATGAATCGTTCTTATAAAATTATATTCGTTTATGATGGTTAGGGTTTAACTGTTCAGATAATGATGCAATGTAGAATCCTATCTGTTTATTAAACATGGTATACTAAAGTTGAAATCGGCATCGGCAAAATTTCAAAGTAATAATCGGCATCGGTATCGGCAAAAATTTTGGTATCGGCACATTCCAACTCCCTAAGACATTGCAAAGTTTTTTGTTACCCACACTCAAACTTAATTAAGTATCACAGACTTCGGAATATCAGGGTGCACCGGATATCCGGCTTCGGTATTTTAACTTCAGATATTATTTTGAAAAAACTTCAAAAAATTTATACCATCATTCGTATTTATACAAGTACCGTCGAACTGATTGATCTACTTTTACATATTATTTTTCGGTCACACATGTGGTGTATATACTTATGTTTTATTTAGGGGCGTAACAGAATATTCAGCAAATATATATAAGCGTAAGCCTAACAAAATAGTAATTCCTTAAAGAGGCGGAGACTGATGTGAAATCTGGTCTCAGTCAATTCTTGTAATCAGCGAGAAAAATAAAATTTTCAAATAAATTTTTATGCTTTTTCGTAGTTTTATGTTTTTCAGCTTTTTGTGTGTTTTCAGAATATCTGCTAATAATTATTGCGTAACAATGAAAATTCATAGATACATGACGAAATTTTTGTTTATCAGGCATTACTTGCTTAACAATATTAACTTCTGCTTTTGCTGGTCTACGGAATTTGTTGAATTCTCGACTTCTAGTATGTGTTCCAACCGCCGAATCTCAAGAAACCGAGATCTGCTAAATATGAGACTTGCCTACACTGAGCTCCAACCCCGATTTACCACGTCTGTTTTATAGTATCTACGTAAACTCATGCGCTTCAAAAGGAACATGGGTCAAACACAACGCTACAAAAACATAGAATAGTATAATAGGATCGTTGTTAAAGTGTTAAAATGCATGGCGTGAAATGTTATATTTCCACGTAAACATTTTGGTATTTTAACCACAGAAAGAATTGCAAGCTACGTTTGATATTTAAATGCAATCTAGTATTATATTTGAATTCATTATCCGACTGGCCGGATATTCATTATCCGGCTCCGGTCGGATATTACATCATCCGTTTCGGCTGGATATTAGATTATTCCTCCGGGTCTGTCAGTTTTTGGTATCCGATATCACCCTGCAAGAGATATACGTATGCATGCATTACGCAATATATACATGCCAAATACGTACAATATGCCCTATACGAAGGCATAATGACAAAATTAGACCAAAATTTCTTAGAAATTGCCCTATCCCGACTGAGCTCTCAGTTCAGGTTTGTCTACCACACATCGCTCACTGCATTTTGTATATATTATTACATAGAACTCCACGGCCCGTGTCTCGCCAAACGGTGCTGTGAACAAGGTAAAAAATCACATCTTCCAAAGGTGAAATATACACGGTAAGGTCTGTCATAATAGATTCTTGTTTCTCTTGACAATATTGTTTGCTTTGAGTCCGCCGCTGTAAGTTCGACTGAATTTAAAGTTGAAATAAACATATTTTTGTAAATTGTGATTCATGGCCCTGAGACAGCTGTATTACACTTTTGTCCAAACCATTAAATATAGTTAGCCTCGTGTTCCGTGAGATGTTTAAGAATAACTGTCAAACAACTTGTTTAAATATTGCAAAACTAAATTATTATGTATAAAAATTGGTGTCTGGTACAAAATTCAGTTGCTCAAAGATATAGTAAGACATACTACAGATGCAATGGGGTAGGTTTTACCCGGGGCGATGCTGGTCAAATAGATTAAAGTTGAAATTTTATGTACCTTTTGCATATATAAGCGTGTATGTGGTAATACGGTGCAGTTTGCTTTTTATATTATAGTGAAGTACGTATATATTAAAATACGTTCATTATTTGCCATATCGCGTCACACGATATTTTATAAATTTACTGTGCTCGTTCGAATTCTGGCTTGTTTTTATTCTGTTTACTTGTCTGTACTGCGCAAGGGGCTTGCAACGAGGATGGGTGGTATAAATTGTTTGAAATTCCTAGAGAGAAAATTAAATACACATCGTTTGCAAAGCCACTAATTATACGTGGCATTAATACAGTGTAAATTCTACGTATGGCTACATTTAAAAGGAGCGTGCGCATGGATTATGAATCTTTAATACGCACTCCTGCAGATAGGTACATTATGTTCTGATTCCAGCCTCTGAGGCCCAGGATGGCAACAAGGTCATTATCCGGCAAAAAGTTGTGGTTCGGATTCTGATTCGGTTGTAAAAAAGCCGAATCAACAATGTTCGGCAATATGTTTGTTAAGTTTTAAACAATAAAATCTTTAAATAACTTGTTATCCAAAATATAAGGAAGGAAAACAGTACGTACCTTCAATATACGATCATCTAAGCCCATGGTTCAAATCCTCGCGGTTTCATTTTCCTACTTCACTTTACAGTAAACAATTAGATTAAATATCAATAGTTTGGCTAAATTTTTGCATACATACCGCTACACAAACCTTCAAAATAAAATACCCAATTCGGACGTTCAACCGGGTATAGCATCTATTTTGAATTTTTCACTTTACTTCAGTAGTCAAAAACGTAGGCCTAAATTTGCCGAAAATCAGTCGCAGCAAAATATCCAGTATTTTATACCGAATACTTGATGTCTAGGATATTTTTTGTTGGATATTAAACTTGAATTGGGTATTATCGTTCTAGTCCGGTTGCAGAGATGTGCGGCGTTGGTCTCATCTCGGTCTCGGCAAGCCTTAATATTTGGCTGCTCTCGTCTGCTCAACGTTCACAACAATGTATGTCAATTGCATTTGTAAATTTTTAGATGTGAATCATTTGATGTTGAAACCGGCTATTTTGTACAGATAACAATTTATTATGCTAAAACAACACAGTGGTACGGAAGAGATTCAAAACTCTAGTCTCGGTAGTTGGCCTGGTATCAGTTTTAGACCAAGACCACGAATCCCTATCCGGTGGTAGTACTTTGGGCAGTTAAAGCTGTTCACAGGAGCAAGTTTTTGTTCCGAGAACTTCACTGTAAACTCACGTAGAACTTGCATTTTTTCATCAGCCACTGAGAAAGCGGCTCAAAAAATTAGTGAACTTGCATGGTTATTAAACATGAAATTAAGTTTTAAAACTTATTGACACGTGCCAGTTTTTATGGGAGAACTCGCACTGTAACTTCACTTCAAGTTTTGTTCAAAATCCCGTTCGAAAAACTTGCTGCTGCAAATAATTCATTAAAAATTACAGCTAGGAATTTAGTTCGCATGTTTGAATAACTATCAAGTTCACTAAACTCATTGCTACCGCTTTCTCATTGGCCGATGAAAAATGCAAGATCTGCGTTCAATTTGTAGCTACAAGTTCTCGAAAAAACCTTGCACGTGTGAATAGGGCTTAACTGGTGTGTTTAATCACTGAACTTGACTTCACAGCACTAGCTATGATATGAAGATACAGTTTCCAAATAAGTATTAATTTTAACTACTTCAAGACAAAATTTAACCACAGAATTGCATATGGCTCCACAAATCTATATGAACGAAAACTGAATCGCAACAGTTTTGTTAGAACCGGTAAACTAAACGAGAGTGCTAAATTTTTTGAAAATTGTTTAGCCTAGAATCTATTACAATTCGTCGCCTGAAAAATTGTCGCTCAACATTGTTGTAACGCCTGTAAATTAATCTAAGTATGGATTAGTTTGAACAAGTACAAACGAAACAGCGAAAAATGTTGTTCTATCCTAATGTTGAACCTTTTCCAAGTTGATTTTAAACTCATAACGCACGATTTTCATCAAAATACATTGCTAACTTTGTTTTTTTTAACAATTGTTAAGCATGGTCCATACTATCGTTTTATATGTTTGTTTTCCTATCACTAGTTTGACGATAGGTTCTGTAAACTATGAGCCCGAGAATGGAGAGCTTAAAAGTTAGCAGCGAACCTTAAAAAGAGCTATGCCGTTCTAGCCGTGGTACATCAAATTTGCTTTATAAGAATAATGTAAATCTGTCTTATCGGAAAGTTTGGGTTCTTGATTGCAAGCATGTGAGATATGCTTGTCTTGGTGCATATGCAATGTAAGCATTGCAATGTAAGCATGTGAGACATGCTTTTTCATTGTGTGCACATGCAATATAGTGCAGTGCACTGTATTGTAATGTGGTGTAATGGTTATTGATGCTATTGCTCAGAATGACAGGCATAAACGAAAGTCATAAACAAAAGTCAATGGTCTAGACAAATCAATTATTTACTAACAGTTAACGGAGCGAGTTAATGACGACGAACAACATGAACCAAACATTGATAACAAATATTAACGGACGGAACACAACGATAACAAAATAACATATATATAAAAAATCAATCTGAAAAACAAAACAAATAACATTATAAGAAATATATTTTAAACAACACATAAATATACCCCAAAAAAAAAAATAAAAAAATCATCACATCCTCGGGCCACACAAAATGTCTTAGTTTTTTATGCAATGTCAAAAAATATTTTGTTTTTGGGAGTTTAAAATCGTATCATCCAAAGTCTGACGGTCTTGCCGAGCGAGCTATACAAGTTATTTACCGCATGTTACGTTGTGTTACGGATCATCGTCAACATAATGGGACTTGTTATTGCCTGTGATTCAATTTGCGTAAATAGTGCCGTTCACTCGTCAACAAATCGTTCACGTTTTATATGCTACATGGTTGCGAACCACGTCGTCCTGCTGATTTAGATGTTGCAACAGACGATGACTTTGTGTCAGATCAACGTGCTCATCGTATTGGAAGTCATTTATCTGAAGTGTGGGATATTGCACGTAAATGTATAGGTGAAGCACAAGAAACACAAGTTAAAAATCACGATCGTAAAGTTTCTAAACAACAATGCACTGTTGGTGATTTAGTACGGGTCAAAAATCGTGCTATCGAACAAGGCACTGATCCTAAATTGGCACCGTATTTTTCAGGTCCGTTCCGTGTTGTTTCATGTGATGAGTATAATGCTGAAGTAGTACCCGTGAATAAGCCTAACGCTACATCTAAAAACTATTTCCAGGGAGGATATAAAATTACTGGTAGGACCATACTTTGCCACCGTTGAAAGACAATGTGTTTATTGGTAAATTTACGTCACAACCTATTCTTGGTCATGACATTGACAATAATAAACTTGATAATGAAGAAATGTGTGAAAACAATGTTTATTTGTGTCCGGTTTGTTTAATACCGTGGTCACCGTTTGGTCCAACGGTAATTGGTTGTGATCGTTGTAATGAATGGTTTCATTTATCATGTGTTGGTTTGGACAACGTCCCAAAAACAAAATATTGGTTTTGTAGTGACTGTGCATAGGAAAACTCGAGGACGAGTTTTGTGTGGCCCGGAGGATGTGATGAGTATATTTATGTGTTGTTTAAAATATATTTCTTATAATGTTATTTGTTTCGGTTGTTTCAGATTGGGATTTTTTATAGTATATGGTTATTTTCGTTATCGTTGTGTTCCGTCCGTTAACTATGTTGTTATCAATGTTTGGTTCATGTTGTTCGTCGTCATTAACTCGCTCGTTAACTGTTAGTAAATAATTGATTTGGTCTAGACCATTGACTTTTGTTTATGACTTTCGTTTATGCCTGTCATTCTGAGCAATAGCATCAATAACCATTACACCACATTACAATACAGTGCACTGCACTATATTGCATGTGCACACAATGAAAAAGCATGTCTCACATGCTTACATTGCAATGCTTACATTGCATATGCACCAAGACAAGCATATCTCACATGCTTGCAATCAAGAACCCAAACTTTCCGGATAATGACTAGATTTACGAGTTATTCTTATAAAGCAAATTTGATGTACCACGGCTAGAACGGCATAGCTCTTTTTAAGGTTCGCTGCTAACTTTTAAGCTCTCCATTCTCGGGCTCATAGTTTACAGAACCTATCGTCAAACTAGTGATAGGAAAACAAACATATAAAACGATAGTATGGACCATGCTTAACAATTGTTAAAAAAAACAAAGTTAGCAATGTATTTTGATGAAAATCGTGCGTTATGAGTTTAAAATCAACTTGGAAAAGGTTCAACATTAGGATAGAACAACATTTTTCGCTGTTTCGTTTGTACTTGTTCAAACTAATCCATACTTAGATTAATTTACAGGCGTTACAACAATGTTGAGCGACAATTTTTCAGGCGACGAATTGTAATAGATTCTAGGCTAAACAATTTTCAAAAAATTTAGCACTCTCGTTTAGTTTACCGGTTCTAACAAAACTGTTGCGATTCAGTTTTGCGTTCGATATAGATTTGTGGAGCCATATGCAATTCTGTGGTTAAATTTTGGTCTTGGAAGTAGTTAAAATTAATACTTATTTGGAAACTGTATCTTCATATCATAGCTAGTGCTGTGAAGTCAAGTTCAGTGATTAAACACACCAGTTAAGCCCTATTCACACGTGCAAGGTTTTGTTGCGAGAACTTGTAGCTACAAATTGAACGCAGATCTTGCATTTTTCATCGGCCAATGAGAAAGCGGTAGCAATGAGTTTAGTGAACTTGCATAGTTATTCAAACATGCGAACTAAATTCCTAGCTGTAATTTTTAATGAATTATTTGCAGCAGCAAGTTTTTCGAACGGGATTTTGAACAAAACTTGCAAGTGCAAGTTACAGCTGCGAGTTCTCCCAGTAAAAACTGGCACGTGTCAATAGAGTTTTAAAACTTAATTTCATGTTTCAATAACCATGCAAGTTCACTGAATTTTTTGCAGCCGCTTTCTCAGTGGCTGATGAAAAAATGCAAGTTCTACGTGCAGTTTACAGGTGCAAGTTCTCGGAACAAAAACTTGCTCCTGTGAACAGGCTTTAAGCTGCCCAAAGTACTACCACCGGATAGGGATTCGTGGTCTTGGTCTAAAACTGATACCGAGGCCCAACTACCGAGACTACGAGTTTTGAATCTCTTCCGTACCACTGTGTTGTTTTAGCATAATAAATTGTTGATCTGTACAAAATAGCCGGGTTTCGAACATCAAATGATTCACATCTAAAAATTTACAAATGCAATTGACATACATTTGTTGTGAACGTTGAGCAGACGAGAGCAGCCAAATATTAAGGCTTGCCGAGACCGAGATTGAGACCAACGCCGCACATCTCTGCAACCGGACTAGTAACGATCGAATACCCAATTCAAGTTTAATATCCAACAGAAAAATATCCTAGACATCAAGTATTCGGTATAAAATACTGGATATTTTGCTGCGACTGCATTTTCGGCAAATTTAGGCCTACGTTTTTGACTACTGAAGTAAAGTGAAAAATTCAAAATAGATGCTATACCCGGTTGAACGTCCGAATTGGGTATTTTAGTTTTGAAGGTTTGTGCTAGCGGTATGTATGCAAAAATTTAGCCAAACTATTGATATTTAAGTCTAATTGTTTACTGTAAAGTGAAGTAGGAAAATGAAACCGCGAGGATTTGAATCCATGGGCTTAGATGATCGTATATTGAAGGTACGTACTGTTTTCCTTCCTTATATTTTTGGATAACAAGTTATTTAAAGATTTTATTGTTTAAAACTTAACAAACATATTGCCGAACATTGTTGGATTCGGCTTTTTTACAACCGAATCAGAATCCGAACCACAACTTTTTGCCGGATTCGAATTCGAGCCTTTGTTGCCATCCTGGGCCTCAGAGGCTGGAATCAGAACATAATGTACCTATCTGCAGGAGTGCGTATTAAAGATTCATAATCCATGCGCACGCTCCTTTTAAATGTAGCCATACGTAGAATTTACACTGTATTAATGCCACGTATAAGTTTTAGTGCGTCTTTTGCAAACGAGTGTGTATTTTAATTTTCTCTCTAGGAATTTCAAACAATTTATACCACCCATGCCTCGTTGTCAACGCCCCTGCTTCGCGCAGTACATGACTAAGTTAAACAGAATAAAAACAAGCCAGAATTCGAACGCAGCACAGTAAATTTATAAAATATCGTGTGACGCGATATGGCAAATAATGAACGTATTTTAATATATACGTAACTTCACTATAATATGGGAGTAAAAGCAAACTGCACCGTATTACCACATACACGCTTATATATGCAAAAGGTACATAAAATTTCAACTTTAATCTATTTGACCGGCATCGGCCCCGGGTAAAATCCTACCCCCATTGCATCTGTAGTATGTCTTACTATATCTTTGAGCAACTGGAATTTTGTACCAGACACCAATTTTTATACATAATAATTTAGTTTTGCAATATTTAAACAAGTTGTTTGACAGTTATTCTTAAACATCTCACGGAACACGAGGCTAACTATATTTAATGGTTTGGACAAAAGTGTAATACAGCTGTCTCAGGGCCATGAATCACGATTTACAAAAATATGTTTATTTCAACTTTAAATTCAGTCGAACTTACCAGCGGCGGACTCAAAGCAAACAATATTGTCAAGAGAAACAAGAATCTATTATGACAGACCTTACCGTGTATATTTCACCTTTGGAAGATGTGATTTTTTACCTTGTTCACAGCACCGTTTGGCGCAGACCACGGCCGGCCCCGTGGCAGTTCTATGTAATAATATATACGAGAAATGCAGTGACGCGCATGTGTGGTAGACAAACCTGAACTGAGAGCTCAGTCGGGCATAGGGCCAATTTCTAAGAAATTTTGGTCTAATTTTGTCATTATGCCTTCGTATAGGCGCATATTGTACGTATTTGGCATGTATATATTGCGTAATGCATGCATACGTATATCTCTCGCAGGGTGATATCGGATACCAAAAACTGACAGACCCGGAGGCAGATAATCTAATATCCAGCCGGAAACGGATGATGTAATATCCGACCGGAGCCGGATAATGTAATATCCGGCCGGAGTCGGATAATGAATTCAAATATAATACTAGATTGCATTTAAATATCAGAACGTAGCTTGCAATTCTTTCTGTGGCTTAAAATACCCAAAGTGTTTACGTGGAAATATAACATTTCACGCCGATGCATTTTAACACTTTAACAACGATCCTATTATACTATTCTATGTTTTTGTAGCGTTGTGTTTGACCCATGTTCCTTTTGAAGCGCATCGAGTTTTACGTAGATACTATAAAACAGACGTGGCTAAGATCGGGGTTGGGAGTGGTCTCAGTGTAGGCAAGTCTCGATATTTAGCAGATCTCGGTTTCTTGAGATTCGGCGGTTTGGAACACATACTAGAAGTCGAGAATTCAACAAATTCCGGTAGACCAGCAAAAGCAGAAGTTAATATTGTTGAAGCAAGTAATGCCTGATAAACAAAAATTTCGTCATGTATCTATGAATTTTCATTGTTACGCAATAATTATTAGCAGATATTCTGAAAACACACAAAAAGCTGAAAAACATAAAACTACGAAAAAAGCATTAGAAATAATTTATTTTGAAAATTTTATTTTTCTCGCTGATTATCAAGAATTGACTGAGACCGAGACTTTTCACATCCAGTCTCCGCCCGTCCCTGGCTCAGATTAAGGCAATTACGTATTTCTGCTTAGGCTTACGCTTATATATATTTGCTGAGATATATTCTGTTACGCCCCTGGAATAAAACATAAGTATATACACCACATGTGTGACCGAAAAATAATATGTAAAAGTAGATCAATCAGTTCGACGGTACTTGGTATAAATACGAATGATGGTATAAATTTTTTGAAGTTTTTTCAAAATAATATCTGGCAAGTTAAAATACCGAAGCCGGATATCCGGTCGCACCCTGATATTCCGAAGTCTGGTGATACTGAATTAAGTTTGAGTGTGGGTAACAAAAAACTTTGCAATGTCTTAGGGAGTTGGAATGTGCCGATACCAAAATTTTTGCCGATACCGATGCCGATTATTACTTTGAAATTTTGCCGATGCCGATTTCAACTTTAGTATACCATGTTTAATAAACAGATAGGATTCTACATTGCATCATTATCTGAACAGTTAAACCCTAACCATCATAAACGAATATAATTTTATAAGAACGATTCATTTCAATTCAAACCCAAACGCGACCGTAACAAACACGTCATTTGCCGTGTCTTAACTGTGGCCAATTTTGTGTGGAAAATATGAAAATCACTAGAAATTACTGTACACGGTATTTTATATTTTCCCATGGTTTGTTGTACACACTACAGAAAGAGACTGTATAGAATGTTGTATTTTATATACGTATTTTAGCTTGGCACCGGTTCATACCGCATAGACCCCTGCACCGGGGTTTTGGGTTTCCGTCCTAGCGCCGGTAATAATCCTGGCCCCGGGGCACATATATATTTAAAAATATTGTAGTTGCAAAATTCTGTTGAACCCTGTTAATAACTAATAAGACTCTGTGTGTAAAAAGTATGAGCTTTGAAAATTTTGGCAAAATTTATTTACGTAGCTGCAGCTAGCCAACTATTAACGTATCGTAAAAATGAAATTGGGGGTCTTGCGCTTAGCACCGTAATACGGCATGCGTCCGTATTGCTGATCTATTATTTTAGGCAATATTCGATCTTGGATGGAAACATCCTACTCCTATTCAAGAAACAGCAATACCAATTGCGCTAGAAGGAAAAGACATCTTTGCGCGAGCGCGAACAGGATCGGGCAAAACAGCCCTGTTTGTGCTCCCAATCATTCAAAGATTATTGGAGCGCAATTTGGTACGAATACGTACAGATTTTAGTGCTCAGGGTGCAACCGGAATTCCGATTCCGATTTGAATTCCGATCCCAAACGAGTTCCGATTCCGAATCCGACTGTAGATTGAATCGGAATCGAAATTTGAAATTTTAGTTTTGCTTTATATACAAAACCAAAATCATGGCTAATTTGTTCATGCGACCTTTTTGAACATTGTTGCCAGCCAACACACACCCTAAATCAACATTATATTTGCCAATACAAATTATCGGTGCTGTCAAAAGTACTTCTAGTTCCGATTCTGGTATAATCCAGCTCCGCTTTGCACCCTGTAAGTGCCTTAATCATTTTGAAAAAAGAAAGCAATACGTAACAATGATCAAGCTTATAACCTGTGGCTCAGGAACGAACTGATAATTTGGAATGAGTTAGCACATTTAATTATGCAAAAATTCTCCTTTGGAAGCACAATTTATTGTTTTTAATATTGGCAAATTTGTGGATTTCGTTTTAGATTTATAATTTTTAGGCATCAAGGGCGCTATCAACGAAAGCGTTGATTCTCGTTCCCAGTAAAGAGTTGGCCAAACAGATTTGTCTTGATTTTCAGGTAAATCCAACCTGGAAGTTATTTCTGCGCGTGCGTCTCTGCATCAACTAAATTGCGAAGTTGCTTGGCTAAATACATTTGTTTAACAGTAGAGACGTAATTCATCTTGCATATGGATGTAATCGTTTTCTCATGACTAATTTGCTCGAAATCTGCTTAGTGGCTAATGTATATATCGGCTAAGATCAGGGATGGGAGTCTCGTTCTCAGGCTTGGCAAGTCTCGGTGCTTTGCAATCGACGCTAAAACTCGAGGATTCAGCAAATGCTGGTAGACCTGTAAAACGCAGAAGTTAATATTGTTGAAGTAAGTTCATAGTTACGCAGTAATTATTATCAGATATTCTGAAAACACACAAAAAACTACTAAAAAGCATGAAATAATTATATTTTGAAAATATTGATTTGGACCGAGACTTTTCACGGCCGATTTACACCCATCTCTGGCTCGGATTAAGGCTATTATTTTTGCTTACGCTTAGATTTAGTCATAGACCCATTTTTACGCTGTCGTTTAGTTTAAGCTTAGCCTGTACAACAATAGAAATGTGCTGAGATAAGTTCTGTTGCGCCCCATAAATAACAGTCGTCATCAATATCTGGTTTTCAAGCGTTATTATAACCCAATAGAGATTGTGAATGTTCACGGTCACACGCAAAACGTGCAAACATTTACATTACATGTGTGACAGAAAAAATATTTAAAAGTAAGTCAGTCAATTCGATGGTACTTGACATAAATACGAATGACGGTGTAAATTTTTGAAGTGTTTTAAAAGTAATATCCGGCAAGTTAAAGTACCGGAACCGGATGTCCATTTTTTATTGGAGCCAGTCTCATATCCCGTCGCACACTGATATATATTATATATGTGTATATCAGGGTGCAACCGGAATTCCGGTTCCGGCAAGTTTTGACAGGTGGAAATAAGATATTTTACTAAAAAATACAATAAAAATTAAGTATGTTTCATTCGTATAGTATATGAACCTTAACAATCGCCTATAATAAACCATCGAAGGTTGATTGCACTTCTATCTCCAACTAAGGGTTATTTCACTAATAATACTGCAAAAAAGAACATTAAAGTGAATTTTTCGGTGGCATGTATTTTTCATTTTCCGGTTACGTTTCCGGTAATTTTTTCAAATCCCGGTTTCGATAAATTGTCAATTTTATCGTATACCGCAATCGGTCCCGGACCCGAATAGTAAATTCTATACTGGATGCAGATGTTAACCGGATATAGGCTATAAATTTGTGCACTGATGGAAGTATTTGAGTCGTGAAAAAAGTATTTAAAATTTCAGATTATTTTTTGGTTTGGATTTTTTATTCCATGTCAGTATCCACTGTTGACTGGCGCGGGTTGCAGTCGCTGCAAAATATCAAGTATTTCGACATGTAAAAAAGCTGTTTTTTGATATTTTTATCCACAACTGCAAATATCCGGTAGGTTTATACCGGAATCGGATACGGATGTCGTTTTTTTGTCGGATATTAAACCGGAACCGGATATCTGGTCCATCCCGGATATATATCAGGGTGCAAACGGATATTCGGTTCCGGTTTAATATCCAGCAAAACTGATATCCATTTCCGGTATCCGGTGTGGTACCGAATATCGTAAAACTGTTTTTTACAAGTGAGCGTCTTTAACATTTTTTTCTTTTTTAACTTATGTAAATGTGCGAGAACTAAACTCATTTTTGTAATAAATAATTTCAGTTTATCAGCGGCAATTATGGACTTTATAACAGACGAGAATCTTGAGTACGCTAAACATACAGCGAAAAAATAAATTATTTTAACATATACAATGTCCGGTATCCGGTTCATGTTGCGGTAAAAAATTTAATATCCAGTATCCGGTATATTACTATCCGTCGCACCCTGACATGTTTATTATATATGTGTTGTAGAAACTGGCTCATTGTTGTTCCAAAGAGATTACAGTATTAAACATTGCAGAACTGTCGAACGACGCTTCAAAAAGGTACGGAATTGAAAAATGTTCGCATCGAAAAACATTAATTTATTTCATTGCAAGCACAATCGAACACTGCAGTTAACTAAGCAAATATATACGTAATTTCGCAAACATATATGTTCCGACGCGGTGGGTTTAGTTTAAGATAAACCAAACATGAACAGATACAGCTGGAAATTTGTGTGAGAACCTGACCTCTTCTACGGTGGAACTTGTAGCACCGTGATATCATTAACATATACGTATAAATATATATGTATGCATGTCTGTGTATTAGCAATTTCTAATTTACAGAACGTATTATTTTATTTTAGCACAATATTGGCCCTTAAACCAAATGTCGTTATTGGTACTCCGAGTCGAATTTTATCAACAATGAAACAAGACGTTTTCTCAAATCTAGCAAGTTCGCTAGAATTCGTAGTTGTTGATGAAGCTGATTTGCTTTTTTCGTTTGGTTATGAAGACGATATGAAACAAATTCTGAGGTTTTGTGTCGATATCGTTGAAATTAGTACCTTAACCTTTTGAACATTGTATAATAATGCAATCACACAGTTTTGGAATTCTTGATGTCATGTAAATTTTATACATATTATATATTTATATACCTTGCTGTATAAGATTTATAGGTTATAGCTAAATTAATTACGCTATTTTGAAGGTCGACATTTGTATTACACGCATATATAGTTTGGAGCAAAATCATGCATCTGCAAATGCATACTTGATTGCGGGAGATCTTCAATGTTAATGGTAGCGTAGTTTAGCAGTATTTTTAAATGATCAATATTTATTTTTCTGCTGATAAGTAATTTGTCACAAAAGCGGCAAAATTCTTATTCCAGTGTTGACAGGTATCGGTAGTAACCGGAATTCATTGTATTCTAGCAAAAACCACTGATATTTTTTTAAAATGCTTTAGGCGGCGTTTATTTCTGATACTTTATAGGTTGCTGCCGAGTGTCTACCAATCATTCTTGACATCTGCAACCCTTACTGACGATGTAAAAGCATTGAAGCGCATAGTGCAACATAATCCCGTGCTTTTGAGCTTAGAAGAAAGCATGATTCCTACCTCAGCCCAGTTATCTCAGTATTATATAAAGTATGCATTATTATATTTTTAAGAAGTATTGATGCTTGCCAACCTTTAATGCTCGTAGTTTTGAATTAACATCACACATGGTAACGTAGGGGTAATATAAACGGAATACATCTAATGTTCTAACAAGGCTATCAATGCGTTCTCAGTAACAGCAATTCGAATTCTGGGTGGTGCGTAGTGTTGTGTTGTGTATCATTAGAAATTGTGATCCTCAATTTTAAGTTTTCTCACCGTCTTCGGTTTGGATACGTTTAGGTTTTGCCTCTCAGAAAGGTGCGCTGTCAGTGATAAATGATACCAGGCAATTAATTTCAGATGCACAGAGGAGGATCGATTCGTTTTAATTTATGCAATGTTGAAGTTAAAACTAATTCGTGGTAAAACCATCATTTTCGTGAATTCCGTCGAACGCTGCTATAGGTAATTTTTTGTTTAGATTTTCATGTATGTGAAAAATTGATTTCACAACAAATGGCGTAACCACTAACCATGTGGCTTTAACCTAAACAAAAACGAAATGGCGTCATATTTAAACTCTTGAGTTTGCAAATTTAATCAATAACTTGCTAGAATACGAAAAAATTTGCGGAAAATACCAAATTTTTATACTTGATTATTTTGGAGGCTTTTGGGCTATCCAAATGCCAGACGTTTGTTATAGCTTTGACATTCAAGTGTGGGTCGAAGCTGTAATGCGGGAGCCAGATATAAACTTTTTCAACTGAGCCGAACTCGAGCGGATAGTTGGTAAACTAAAATCGTTTGGCTGCATTTTCACGCATTGGATAATTTCTTTCTGTCTGCAAGCTAGGATTTTTCAATAGCGTCAAGCCAATTTAATGTACAAGTGATTAATTTGTGATAAAACTCGGTACTTAGTTGTTATTTTACTACCATTTTGTTTCAGACTGAAATTGTTTCTCAATCAATTTGGTATTGGTGCGTGTGTGTTGAATTCAGAACTGCCCGCTAATTCCAGGTTAGTCTCTTGTCAAAAATTAAATATTTGACATAACCCTGGCGGGTGTTTCTTTCAGTTCATACACTAACGCAACGCATATACTACTATGTTATGAAGTTTACTAGTATTTTGTACTTCTTGGGTGCAATTATAAGTTTGATATCGTCGTACTATAATCGTTCTCAACTTGGAATAATTATATGCTGTATTTTGAATGCTGTGGTCTTTTAGGTGCCACATTGTACATGAATTCAACAGTGGTGTGTATCAGTTTGTGATTGCGTCTGATGAAAGTACGTTGCTAACTGATCCTGCAGTAAACTCCCATTCTCACCCACAGTCTGTTGATCAAAAGCCGTCAACGTCAAAATTGAAGAATGCATTAGGAGAGTCGGATGAATGTGGAAATCAGAAGATCAGTGCAAAAAAGAAACAAGCCGTATCTAATAGGTTAATTTCTTTGGGCAAGGAAATTTTGATTTTTTTAATTGTATTTTAGTAGGTTAGTTTTCTGTACAATACTTTAGGCCCATCTTTTCCACTGTGGAAGTCTTTACGTAGTTTTATAGGTTTATTTACCTATAAACTATTCTTTCTGACCCGTTGTCGAAGCCGTATATTTCTTTAGTTATAACCTTTTTACTGCAGTTTGAAATTTGTTTCAATTTTTTTGGTATCCGGTGTTTTTAAGACAACGCCCAAACTCGAGATTGTAGTGTTTCTATATGTATCGTTTTGAGCATTACATACATAGGACCGGTGAGCATATGCGTCATGTTACCTATATCACGATTTATACAATATATTTGTAGCCAACACTTGAAAGATAAAGAATGTGGAATATCTCGAGGAATTGATTTTCAAAATGTTGCCAATGTGATAAATTTCGATTTTCCGCGAAATTTTGATGCTTACGTTCATCGCATAGGACGGTAAGTTCCTCACATGTCACGGTGAAATATCTCTTCATAGGTTTATCCGCTCTGTGCATGTCAGCGAGTGAGCACAAGAAAGGTCCTTTGCCGCGTGTTAGTGTCTTTTGTGCTAGTGTTTTTTGTGCGCATTTGGCAATAAGTCAACACCAAGGAGCTTAATCGTTCTGTATACTGCATAATTGCAGCGGTGTTCTATTATTGTTTTGCCGACTTACGTCGTTTTAGCTCTTGTGGTCTAATATTAAGGTTATATCAGCGCCGCACTCGAGCTTTTTTATTACACGTCACAAATTTACTAGGGCATCCGCATTTTGCTTGTTCTATTCAACGTTCTTTTCGATTTTATAAGTCTGAAGTGATTATCTTTTGTATGTATGCGAATACCGTCACTTCTAAGAACATAATAATGCCACAGATAAACAGCAATAACAAGCAGTCTTCTAATAACTAACCAATGGTTGCATTAACCAGACAACCAGTCTGGAAATGTCATATTTTATCGCTTACACTAAACCCGGCTATAACCCATGCATGGTTGTTACGTTTAGCAATACGTTCACATGAACACCATTGCGTAATAACAGCAACTACAAAATTGCCACATGATGTGAATAAGCTCATTCTCATTGCTACTTAAGAGGTAATAATTTTTCAATTTTTATTCTTGGAATGCTAGCGGTTGGATAACGGGACAGCATTGTCGTTTGCATGCGGTCCGTATGAACTGAACTTGTTGAATAAGACAACAAAGCGTCTTACCGAACATCGTAAGTTAAGTAATGTCGCGAGTGTATGATTTTCTTATTTGTATATAGTGTATAAGTTTAAGGTTATGACAAGATTAGGTATTTGAGATGTACCGGAACCGGGCCCTGATACCGGGTCAGAAGGTTCCGGAGCCATACGGTACCATGGACGGAACCAAAAAACAGTGTCCCGTGGCACAATTTAGTCAGAATGAGTAGAATTCAAACTCGAAAGGTACAGTAAAAAAAATTTGAAGTTTAGTTTATATTTTGTTGGCCCCGGTACCGGCCCCAGTTTCGGGTAAAATCCTAACACCGGGACATCTCTATTTGGTATGTTATTATTTTTGTAGTTGTTTCTTGTATTGTGTTTAATAGTTTGTTTTCAGTTGGTGCGGACATTTTAAAACCTTACGGTTTCAATCTTGACGATTTGGATGGTTTTCGTTATCGTGCTATGGACGCGTGCCGTGCCGTTACATCAATTGCTGTCCGTGAAGCACGTTTGGACGAAATTAAGCAAGAAATTCTTATGTCGAAAAAGCTAAAAGTAATCGTATATTGTAGTTTGAATGCAGGATATGCCAACAATATGCTTGATTTTTGTAGTGCTTGTAGGGCGAAAAAATTGTATCAAACCATCGTTAATTTGTGTTACTAAATATAATGATGCTTAATGTGCTTAGGCAGCGACTGCTGCTACAATCATAATAGTGTGGTTGGTGTAAAATTTCCACTAAACTGTCTCATTTTGAGACTTCATTTGAATTTTAACAATTTCAGTGTTTGAAGAAATTTCTTGCATGTTTTTCAATGTTCAGTCTTGTAACATGGTCATTTTTGTTGAAGGCATATTTTCATAAAAATCCAAAAGACTATGCCATGCTTCGTCACGATCGAGTTTTGCACACTGTCAAAACACAATCTCATTTGAAATCGATACCAGATTACATCAGTGAGTGGTAATTACGTTATTCACACGGTTTAATGCGGGATTTACGTTATAACCTGTGCAGACGGATCATGGTTTGTCTCATGTTGATTCGACATCAACGTCAGAATTCGGGCTCTTATATCGGGTTAACAGACAAAACTCGAATGTCATATGACATTGGCTTACTAACCACCGCTCTCAAATGTTCAACATGTACAAGGATCTTGTATGTCACGTGATACTGTGGGACATTTATGTGAATACCAATGATATTCCAGATTTCCACCCAAATATCATATAACATTGACGGGGGCAGTGTAATCTTTAGGTACTAAGAAATGAGATGGAAAGTTGGATGCATACAACTAATATGCTTCATAAATATTACACGCTTGATAATTCGTTTTGACAAAAATGGCTTAGAACCGCAGCGTCAGAATTGAAACAGGAACAATTTCGGGATGCTTAC